>UESW01001632.1:98235-319600 GCA_900491605.1 Calamus simplicifolius
TGTAAATTAGATAGGAAATCAACCACTGGAACTTGCCAGTTTCTAGGTGTTAACTTAATTTTATGGTTTAGCAAAAAGCAAACTTTAGTAGCACTGTCTACGGCCGAGGCCGAATACATTGCAGCTAGAAGTAGCTCTTATAGATTAAGCAACAGCTAGAAGATTATGGTATTAAACAAAAAGCCATACCTATAAAATGTGATAATACAAGTGCAATCAGCTTAACTAAGAATCCTATTCAACATTCCAGAACAAAACATATTGAAATTAGACATCATTTCATTAGAGATCACATAAATAATGGAAATGTTGTTATTGAATTTTTAAATACTAAAAATCAAATTGCTGATATTTTCACTAAACCTCTTGATGAAACAAAATTTTATGAAATCAGAAGAGAATTAGGAATGTTTGATCCAACCATTTAATGAATCAATTAATGAATTGATATGATTCATGACATCTTTCAATCACATCAATTAAAAGGAACATCGTATCAAATTAAATGCTGTAAGTTTTAAGTCTTTTCATCTTTATGAAAGCCTACTTCCATTAATTTTTTTTACCAAGCGGCAAATTGGATGTTCTTTATTCTTTTGATGGCAGTTAACTGACCAGGCAACCAAACAGTCACCTGGCCAGCTAACCATCAAGGATTCTCCCTATATAACCTTTTCTCCAAACCAGTTTCATTCAAGCCGTCTCCCTCATTTCAACCAATCGTCTTCTCCTCTCCTCCTCTCATTCTCATCCTCCTTCTATCAATCCTTTCCTCCATTCATTCAATCTATCAATCCATCTTGAAGATAGTTGATGGCTCCCAAGAAGAAGGCAATCGCAAGAGATGACGATTGTGTTGATCTTCACCGGAAGTCTTGTACTTCTTCATCCTAAATCAACTCTCTTCTAGCTTCAAATTTCACTCATGGAAGGTTAGTCGATTTTAACTTCTTAGAACAAGAAGGCTTTAAAATTGAAAAACTTTTTGTTAATCAAGGTTGGGGTAAGCTTTTATCTACCAAGAGACCCATTTATCCTGAGCTTATTAAAGAATTTTATGAAAACATATCCTTTGGTAGTGGAACTATCTCTTCCTTCGTGAAAAAGACCAAAATCGACCTTGACTGCAAATCGTTAGGTTGTGCCCTAAATATTCCATCTAATGGTTTCTTAGAAGTCCTTCCTAGTGAACGTGGATATAAAATAGGTTTAATCCTTAATATTGACAACAATGAAGCTAGTAATATTGAAACTCTAGATGCAAATATGTTATTTGTAAAAAATAGTTTATTTCACATTATCATCGCCAAAATTCTTGCCCCACATGCTGGTTTGTTTAATGTTGTAACTGATAGATACATATGTTTAATATATGACATCTTAATAGAAGACCCTGTTGATCTATCTCACCTAATGATGACCATAATGAAAGAATCCCTGTCTAGATCTAAGGATGCATTGCCCTACGGAATGTTTCTCACATATATATTTGATTTTTTTAATATAAAGCTTAAGGGAGAAACTGCAGTGGCATTACGTCACTCTGATGTATTTAATGCGCATTCACTGCATCGTATGGACTTTGCCAAATGGGATGGTATGTGGTTAAAGGTTAGATCAAGAACTGGTCAATCTAGTATACCGCCGCCAAATATGACTCAATCCACTTGTTCTCCTCAGAACTTCTTTAATTTTGACTTCAACCAACCGAATCCTTACCTTGCCGCTATGACTGCTGAACAAAATTCATTTCTATCTAATCCATCTGATATGAATGCTTCTGGACCTTCTTATCGTAATGACAACCCTGCTCCTGCTCCTTCTTACCATTCGTTTATGTGATGATCAAATCCGTCATATTATCCGTGAATTCACCCTTGCCTCTTCTAGTCGAAGCTCTGGAGACTGCTTCTTCTATCAATAATCAGACCCTTGTACCATATATTTCTTCTATTTTTGAGACCATGTCTCAGTTTAAAATTACTCTTAATCAACTTATCCATGATGTGAACATTCTCAATGGAAGAGTTTTTCATCACAATGAATCTATCATGGACCAGATCCTAAAAGATATAAATTTCCTAAAAGGTAAGCTTGAGAATTTTTGAAACTAAGGCAGAGTGGGTAGAATACCAAATGAGATCCAACGAGACCCAGACCCGAGATGCAACAAACGCTGTCGACCATTGGACCGCATCTCTCTCAAGGCTGAGTCATCTCGTGGAGACTTACATCACTCTTTCTGCCACCTCTGCACCTGATGCTTCTTATTCTCATCCGCACATCTGGACTCCACCGACAGAGACTTCCTCCGACAAGCCTGGACCTCATCAAAGAAAGTTGTTTCATCAGTGCATATTTCTTCTTCAGATGACAAAAAATGATTGTGTTTAACTTATGTAGTGAACATACTTGGTATCATTTATGTAATGCATATTTATGACTTTATGCTTTATGACTTTGGCATGTAAGATTTGAATTGACTCTACTTTTTGCAATGATATGCTTTATGCTTTGTAATGAATGATAACATCTTCTTGATATATTATGCTTAAATTTATTGCAAGACTCTTCAAACTTCTTTTTGATTAATGATAAAAAGGGGGAGAAGAATATTGCATACATTAAGGAATGGAGTAAAATAATAACTCCATATATTCAGGGGGAGAAAAGAGTTCACTTATTCAGATTGACAGGGGGAGAAAGTAATATTTTTCTGATTACACTCCTGTCTATTTATTAAACTTCCTATATTTGCTTCTTTCATGCTTAAGGGTTTTGTCATCATCAAAAAGGGGGAGATTGTTGACCCCAGATTGATTTTGATAATTACAAAACAATTAAGCTATTCTAAGCTTAATACAGGGAAGTTTGGTTGCTTTGCAAGTAAGTATCTTCGTGCAAAATTGATTGATAAGAGAGTACTTCATTCTATTTTGCCACCTGTTAAATTTTGTTTGCCTTAGATAATTTTATTGGCTTGGGAGTTAACTGGTTAGCTAACTTGTTATTCCATTTAGCTAGCTGGCACGACATTCAGCTAACTGGTAAGC
The DNA here is from genome assembly GCA_900491605.1 of Calamus simplicifolius. Classification (NCBI taxonomy): domain Eukaryota; kingdom Viridiplantae; phylum Streptophyta; class Magnoliopsida; order Arecales; family Arecaceae; genus Calamus; species Calamus simplicifolius. The sequence continues at coordinate 101,289 of UESW01001632.1, forward strand.
TATCTCAGTGGCTTGGCTGAGCGTCATCCTCATTGAGCTAGTTGGTTAGCTAGCTTGTTAGCTAGCTGAAGTTCTTTTAGTTAGCTAAAGTGCTCGTCATTGTTGCTGGCCGAACATTATCCATTTTTAGCTAGCTGGTTAGCTAGCTTGGGATGCCTTTGAGCTAACTGGACTGCTTTGTAGCTAACTACCGTTTCCTGCTATTTTTCCTGGCCGAATGCACTTCATTTGTAGCTAACTGTTTAGCTAGCTACTGGTTCTCTCAGCTTGCTAGCATATCTTGTTAGCTAACTGTTTTACCTTGGAGCTAACTGCTTAGTTAACTATTTTTCATAGGGATGTTCAGGCCGTACGTTTTCAAAATTTAGTTAGCTGGAGAGCTAACTTCCTCTCTCTGGCCGTTTGAATTGTTTCTGTAGTTAACTAGAGAGCTAGCTACCTATTGGTTAGTTAGCTGGAAAGTTAGCTGCCTTATCCCGGACGTGTGGCTACTTTTTCCTTAGTTAGCTAGTAAGCTAACTAGTGTGGACGGTTGCTTTGTTGCTTTTGGGCTTAGTTAGCTAGTGAGCTAACTATCTTTTGGTTAGTTAGCTATTGAGCTAACTCTCCTTCTCCTATATCCTCTACAGCCGTGAGCCTTCACTTTTTAGTTAGCTGGGGAGCTAACTACCATAGCATGGCCTCTTTCCTCTGCTGTTTGAATTGCTTGTTAGTTAGCTGAAGAGCTAACTATCTTTTGCTTAGTTAGCTGCTGAGCTAACTAAGTGCTCTGCACTTTTTCTCCTGGCTGATTTTTTTTGTTGTTAGTTAGCTGGGAAGCTAACTAGCAAATGTTTTAGTTGCCTAAGGAGCTGCCTATCTCTCTCCTCTGGATGCTTTCTTTGTCGTGGCATCTCTTGTGAGCTAGCTGACTAGCTAGCTGGGATTTTCTACTTGCCTCTTGGCTGAATGCATTCAAGTCTTCAGCTACCTGGAGTTAATTCCAGTCAGCTACCGCTTGAGTTTTGACCGTGCTCTCTTTTTCTCTCTTACTCTCTCTCTCTCTATTTTTATTTTTAGCTACATTTAACTTTTGATCTTTTGAATTGTTTCAGAAATCTTTCTTCCTTAAATGGAGATCTGCATTCAATGCTTAAGGGAAACATTTTACAATGGTTATATTTTCTTCCCATTTTTATTTCCATTTGTTCCTATGTATCTAACGGATATTTTTGTTGGATTATTATAAATAGCTGGGATTAGAAGTACACGATGATAATTTTTGAAAAAGAGAAATTCAAGAGGAAGAAATCCAAGAAAAGAGTTTTTACTGCATATTGTTGAGTGGTTGATAAGAGAATTGCTATGCATTCAAGTTCATTCATTGCTCCAAAAAGTCGTCAGATCATTGAAGTTTTTTCAAGCAATTAGACTTCAGCTACTTCGACTTCATTCATTTATTGCTGAAGATATTGCTTCAAAAGTTGTAAAGTATTCTTTGAATATTTGCTCATTGTAGGAGGTTCTCTTTATCATTCTCTGATTATTTTATAAAAGGGTTAGTGTTAACCCTTGATTATTGTTGGCTTCCTTGTGCCATGAAACAAGAGGACTAGCCTGGTTTAGCTAGGGTTTTTGGTTTCCTTGTGCCATGAAACAAGAGGACTAGCCTGGTTTGGCTAGGGGTTTTTTGGCTGCCTTGTGCCGTATTAACAAGAGGGCTAGCCAGGGAAGGCTAGAGGTTGTAATTGTTATGATACGATTAGTGGAATTCCCAAAGGTTTTGGGGATGGATGTAGGTGCTAAGTTTGGCACCGAACCACTATAAACTTCTGTGTGTTTGTAGTTGTTTGATTCTCTATTGTTATTATTTGTGCATCCCACTACACCATTGCAAATCAAAATTAGGGTTTAAGCACATACTTACATAGTAATTAATTTTTAATAACCCAATTCACCCCCCCTCTTCGGTTGCTACATTTGGGCAACACAAAGGATTTGAGCGCAGCAACTTCCAGCTGCAACATATTCAGCTTCAGTAGTTGATAATGCAACCAAATTTTGCTTTTTGCTAAATCAAGAGATTAAGTTATTTCCTAAAAATTGGCATGCACCACTTGTACTTTTTCTATCCAATTTACAACCAGCATAATCAGAATCATTATATGCAATCAAATTTAATGTTGAGTCTCTAGAATACCATAATCCTACATTTTTAGTTCCATTTAGATATCTAAGTATTCTTTTTACTATAATTAAGTGAAATTCTTTAGGTTCAGATTGATATCATGCACATAAACATACTGCAAACATGATATCTGGTCTAGTAGCTATTAAATAAAATAGTGAACTAATCGTACCTCTGTAACATTTTTGATCAACAGGCTTACCATCTTCATCATTATCTAACTTGCATGAAGGACCCATTGGTGTTCCGAGAGGTTTGACTTGTTCCATACCAAACTTCTTGAGAATTTATTTTGTGTACTTTATTTGGTTGATGAAAATTCCCTTTCTTTCTTGTTTGATTTGAAGTCCTAGGAAAAAGTTGAGTTCTCCCATCATGCTCATTTCGAATTCACCCTGCATTAACTTAGCAAATTATTGACACAAAAGATTGTTAGTAGCACCGAATACAATATCATCTACATAAATTTGTACTACCAATAAATCCTTATCTTTTCTTTTCAAAAATAGGGTTTTATCAACATTTTCTCTAGAAAAATCATTTTCAATTAGAAATTTGCTTAATCTATCATACCAAGCTCTAGGTGCTTGTTTTAAACCATAAAGTGCTTTGTGTAATTTAAAAACATGGTTTGAAAATTCATGATCTTCAAAACCTGGGGGTTGTTCTACATAAACTTCCTCATTTATAAAACCATTTAAAAATGCACTTTTAACATCCATTTGAAATAAATTAATGTTCATATGACATACAAATGCAAGTAATAGTCTAATTGCTTCTAATCTTGCTACAGGTGCAAAAGTTTCATCAAAATCAATTCCTTCTTCTTGATTATATCCTTTTGCAACTAATCTAGCTTTATTTCTAATTACTATACCATTTTCATCTAATTTATTTCTAAATAACCTAAAAATATTCCTTCATCAGATTTGGCATCAAATTTTTCAAGATTGTCCTTACCATTATTATGAATAAAACATCGACAACCAAATGCATGAAAATAACTAATGTTAGGTTTCCTATTATGCCATAGTTCATAGGAAGTTTTTTAAGAATTGGCCTAATTAAAGCTCTATTAAGGATGTAACATGCTGTGTTTATAGCTTTCATCCAGAAGTACTTTGGGAGTTGGCTTTCACATAGCATGGTATGGGCCATATCTTCTAATGTTCTATTTTTCCTTTCTATGACTCCATTTTGTTGTGGTGTTCTAGGTGCAGAAAAATTATGATGAATGCCATTTTTAATACAGAAATTTTTAAATTAATAATTTTCAAATTCTGTGCCATGATTACTTCTAAGAGACATTATGGTGTTGTTTTTCTCATTTGTGACTTTCTTGAAGAATTTCAGGAATATCGAGAAAGTCTCATCTTTGTGAGCAAAAAAAGAAAACCCAAGTATATCTAGAGTAATCATCAACTTTTATAAAACCATATTTCTTTCATCCTGAACTTGTGGTTCTAGTAGGTCCAAAAAGGTCCATATGAAGTAGTTTGAGTGGCCTCGTAGTTGAAACAATATTCTTAGATTTGAAAGAATTTCTAGTTTGTTTTCCAAATTGACATGCATCACAAATTCTATTATTTTCAAAATCTAGTTTTGGAAATCCTTTAACTAAATCCATTCTAATTAATCTACGATGCCATAGCCATCCAATCTCATTTACCTTAGCATTATCAGCAATTAAGCAATGGTTACTAGTAGACAAATTGTTTAGATCAATTAAGTATACATTGCCATTTCTATTTCCAACAAATATAATGCTATTGTCTACGGGATTAGAAACTGTGCAAATAGAAGCTTCAAATGAAACTTTGAAACCTTTATCACACAATTGGCTAATGCTAATTAAGTTATGCTTTAAACCAACAACATATAAAACATTTTCTATAAAAGTGGATGGAGTTATTTGAATTTTACCAAATCCCATAATTTGGCCTTTGCCATTATCTCCAAAAGTAAAAACTCCTCCTCTTTTATCTTCAAGGATGATGAATTGATCCTTGTCACCTGTCATGTGTCTTGAGCAGCCACTATCAAGATACCACTTTGGTTTTGATCCTTTGGCCGCAAGATACTCTTGCAAGATAATCAAATCTTATGTTTAGGCACCCACGCTTTCTTGGGTCCTTCATGGTTAGTAGCAATAAAGATTGTTCCTTTTGGAACCCATATTTTCTTGCCTTTAATATTCTTATTAGTTTTTTCTAAAATTGCATCCATAAGACTTATGTCCTTGTTTGTTACAGCAATAACATGAAACATCATTTTTGGCAGTTTTCTTACTAAAGAAATTGTTTACAAATTTTTGTTTCATGTGTGGTTTATATCCTAAACCAGCTTTATCAAATACAACTCTTTGATTACTTAAAATCAAATTTAATTTTTCTGAGCTATATGTAAATTTATCAACTATAATTTTATGTTTATCAATTTCTTTCTTCAAATTAATATTTTCATTAGAAATTGATTCTTTTTCTTGTAAAATATTTTCATTTTCAGATTTTATATTTTTAACCTCAAGAATTAGTTCATTTTTCTCTTTGAGAAGATTTAGGTTTTAGTTTTCAAAGATTTATTTTTCATTCTCAAAACCTTAAAATCACTAATTAATTCATTAAATGCATCATACAATTTATCAAATGTAAAGTCATCATTAGGGGTTTCAGTACATACCTCATTTTCATCGTTTGCCATAAAGCATATGTTTGCAACCTCTTTTTATTTTTCTTCAGATGAAGACTCTTCACTATCACTCCAAGTTGCAACATAGGCCTTCTTCTTCTTCTTGTAACCCTTCTTTAGTTGAGGATATTTAGATCGAAAATGCCCTGGCTTTTTGCATTCATAACATATCAAGGGTTCTTTTTCCTTGTCCTTATCCCTTTTTGTTTCTCTTTCTCCTTCCAATTTTATTCCAAACTTTCTCTTGTGCAAGGGTCTCATTCTTTGCATAAATTTCTTAGCTAGGAGAGCTGTCTCATCATCATCTTCTTCTTCCTCATTGCTGCTCTTATCATTTTCTGCAGCCTTAAGTGCTATGGTTCTTTTCTTTTTCACCTCTTCCTCTTGATGCTGTTTCATTGTCAATTCATGGGTCATCAAGGATCCAAGGAGCTCCTCCAAAGGTAGAATGTTTAAGTCTTTGGCTTCTTGGATTGCAGTTACTTTTGCTTCCCATGTTCTTGGAAGAGATCTAAGAATTTTGTGCACCAATTCAAAGTTAGTATAAGTCTTACCAAGACTTTTCAAACCATTACCAATATCAGTGAATCTAGTGTATATGCATATGATTTATTCAGTTTGTTCCATGCTAAACAATTCACATTTATGCACTAGAATGTTAATTTTGGATTCTTTTACTTGATTTGTACCCTAATGGGTAACTTCTAGTCTATCCCAAATTTCTTTGGCTGAAATGCAAGTAGATATTCTGTTGAATTCATTTGCATCCAAAGAACAATATAAAACATTCATGGCTTTTGCATTGAGCTGAGCCATTTTTCTATCATTCTCATTCCAATTCCTTTCGGTCTTAGGAACTATTGAACCATCTACAATATGTGTGGGTGTACTAGGTCCATTTGTAATGACACTCCACAATTCATAATCTAAAGCTTGAATAAAAATCCTCATTCTTGCTTTCCAATATGAATAATTGGAGCCATTAAACAAAGGTGGCCTATTAGTGGATTGACTTTCAGCAAAAGATGATCCAGCTTGTGTTGCCATTTGGATCTTTAACTCTTGATCATTAGATCAAATAAAAATGAGCACAAGCTCTGATACCAATTGTTGGCCCAGATGGCAACCCAATAGTGGGGGGGGGGGTGAATTAGGTTCTTTAAAAAATTTAACACTTAAAACTTAAAACCAAATTTTACAAAGATTAAGTATACTAGTGAAGTGATGCAATAATTTAAAGCACAATGAGAGAGAGAGATAGAGATAAAAGCACGACAAACACACAAAGATTTATAGTGGTTCGGTGTATCCCACACCTACGTTCACTCCCAAACAATTATTGGGTCCACACTATAATCCACTGATTACAGTTGAGTTGTTTTACAAGCTCACAACTCTAACTTGTTATTTTATACGGGGTCACAACGAACCCAGCCAGTTTTCACGGGTTCATCAGCACAAAACTCAAACCCAAGCTAAACTAGCTTGTTCTCGAGGTAAACTACCTCAACTAATTCAATCCCCCTGATTGAATTAGTAAACACAAATCAATTTAATGTTTACAACAATAGAAAGCTCCTTAAATGAGCAAATAAGCAATATATATAAACAAAAGTAAGAAAAGCCTGATTAAAGCGATGTAGATTTGAGCTTTTCTTCTTTTCTTCTTTTCCTTTCTTCTTCTGAATGAGCTAACTGGATTTGAACTCTGAATCTTGAATGAGGCTTGTTGAAGAAAAGTTGAAGATTTAGGGCTCTAGCTCATCTTCTTCAAATTGGATGAAATCCTTCGAATTTTGATCTTTGAAGGCTTTGGATTTCTCTTCTATCTCTCAATAACAATTAGCCTTAAGCACAAAGATTTTTCCTCTTGAAAACTAGATGATTTCTCTCTTTCTATTTTCAGTTTTCTTTTCTCTATTTTTCTTCTCTATTTTTTGCATGGACCAATCCCTCTTTATATAGAGTCTTAATCTAAGATTAGGTGAGAAATAGCCATTAAAATCATACCTAGATGCTTCCTTACGCAAAGAAAAGCATCCGTTGAGAGTTAGGTGAGAAAATATATCCGTTAGAGTCTGATCTGGCACTTTTAAAAATCATCCTTGACAGGTTGGAGTCGGCTCCAACTTTTCATGTGTCGGCTCCAAATCATGTTTCCATAAATAGTAAAAATTGATTTGATGTAGAGTCAGCTCCGACTTTGCAAAGTATCGACTCCCCGCAGACTGGAGTCAGCTCCTGATTTCTGATGTGTCGGCTCCAAGAATTCCTCTAAAAACACAGTCTCTATAACTCAGGTTAGAGTTGGCTCCCGAAATCTCAGGTGTCAGCTCTGGCTTCTGAAGCAGAAAATAGTTTCTCTTTATCTCATGATGGAGTCGGCTCCACCTTTTCATGTGTCGGCTCCGAAACCTCAGATGTCGACTCTGAAACTCTAGGTGTCAACTCTGAATCGTGCCGAAAATATACAACTGCTCTGATACACTCTGGAGTTAGCTCGAATGGTTCTAGGTGTCGGCTCCAAGTTCTAAACTTAAATAAATTCCATTGAAACTTGGTTCAAAACTAATTTCTAAGTGCCATTTGAATAAATAACCAATCTTAATTCCTGAAACACTTATCAAATCTATTAGAAACACAATGAATATACTCATGGCTTTTGTTAATCATCAAAATCAATTAATTGGTAAATAATTTCTCAATAATTTTCTCAACAAGCTGGAGGATGTGTGTGGATTTCACTGACCTCAACAAAGCATGCCCCAAAGACAGCTATTCGTTGCCTCGGATTGACCAGCTGGTGGATGCCATGTCCGGTCACGAGACCCTCAGCTTCATGGATGCCTTCTCAGGATACAACCAGATCAAGATGGATCCGATGGACGAGGATGCTACCTCATTTATGATCGAGAAAGGGATATACTGCTATAAGGTGATGTCATCTGGATTGAAGAACGCAGGAGCCACTTACCAGAGGCTGATGAATAAGGTCTTTGAAGACCGGATCGGGTGCAACATGGAGGTGTATGTGGATGATATGCTAACCAAAAGCATCTGTACCACTGACCATGTTGTTGACCTGGCGGAGACCTTCGATAACCTCTACCGATACCAGATGAGGTTGAACCCCCGCAAGTGCACCTTCGGGGTGACAGCGGGCAAATTCCTAGGCTTCATGGTGATGCAGCGTGGGATCGAGGCGAACCCTGATAAGATCCAAGCCATCTTGGACATGAGGTCCCCGGTTAACAAGAAGGAGGTGTAGCACTTGACTGGAAGGGTGGCGGCCTTGAGCCATTTTTTGTCCAAGTTCGCGGAGAGGTGTCTGCCTTTCTTTAAGGCGCTACATAAAGTCAACAGCTTTGAGTGGATGAGAGAGTACCAGAAGGCCTTTGAGTGGTTAAAAGAGTTCTTATCCACTCTGCCATTGCTATCCAAGCCAAGGGACGAGGAGGAGCTCCTCCTGTACTTTGCGGCCTCCTCTGAGGCTGTCAGCTCCGTGCTTGTTCGCATGGACGCCGACGGAACACAAAAGCCAGTTTACTACACCAGTAAGGTGCTTCATGATGCAAAGACTAGATATTCCAGAGTCGAGAAGATTATCTTTTCCTTGATCATCTTTGCCCAGCGCTTTAGGCCCTATTTCAAGCTCACCCGATCGTGGTGGTCACGGATCAACCACTCAAGGCATTTCTTTCTCATCCTGATACCTCTGGCTGACTGGCGAAGTGGGCACTCAAGCTGGGGGAGTTTGACCTATCGTGTCGACCTAGGTCGGCTATGAAGTCCCAGATCTTAGCAGATTTTCTGGTCGAGTGCACCTGGACAGAAGAGCAGCCGAAGGAGCCTCATGAAAACCCCTCAAACGCTGCAATCAAAAGAAGAGGGGAGGACTGGATCCTTCACATGAACGGAGCATCAAATTCTTAAGGAAGCAGGGCAAGCCTCATCCTAGCAAGTCCAGACGGAGTTGTGACCGAGTACAACCTCTGTTTCCTCTTCTCGACTACAAACAACCGGGCTGAGTATGAAGCCTTATTGTCAGGGATTAGACTGGCATGGGAGCTCAGGGTGAAATGTCTTAGAGTCTTTATCGACTCTCAGCTCATCTCTGGTCAAGTCAAGGGGGAATATGAGGCTCGAGATCCTACTATGTCTCGTTATTTGAGTATGGTGCAGTCACAAGCCTCTCCCTTGGCCCACTTCAGCATCAGTTACATCCCTTAGGAAGAGAACGCTAGAGCTGATGCTTTGTCCTGGCTAGCCACTTCAGCCAATAGGGCCTTGGGGAGAACCTACGTGGAGCATTTGGAAGCCCCAAGCATCGATGCAGTAGAGGAATCCATGCCAGTCCACCAAGATCCCTCTTGGATGATGTTTATATCCGATACTTCACCACTAGCACCCTCCCAATCGACCCTGTTGAAGCCAAGCTATTCAAGTGGTGAGTACCCAAGTTCCTGATGCTTGATGGACAACTATACCGAAGATCCTTCTCTCATCCTCTCCTCAAATGCGTTGGTCCTGCAAATGCCGACTACATCCTCCGTGAGATCCATGAAGGTATTTATGGAAACCACTTGGGGGGCAGAGCGTTGTCACATAAGGCCCTATGCAAAGGCTACTACTAGCCTACCATGCGGGAAGATGCAGCCGAGCTAGTCCGAAAGTGCGATAGTTGCCAGCGATACGCTAACGTTCAGCGGCTACCAACCTCTCAACTGAGCCCCCTGTCAGCTCCATGGCCCTTCGCCCAGTGCGGGATGGATATTTTGGGACCATTCCCTCCAGCCTCTGGTTAGCGAAAGTTTCTGCTCGTTGCCATCAACCATTTCACTAAGTGGGTGGAGGCCGAAGCACTTGCCAAAATCATCGAAGCCAAGGTAAGGAACTTCTTCTAAAAGTCCATTATTTATCGGTTTGGGCTACCCCATACACTTGTTACCGACAATGGTCGCCAGTTCGATAATGCTCCTTTCAGAGAGTTTTGTGCCGAACTGGGCATATGTCAGAGGTTCACTTTTGTCGGTCATTTGCAAACAAACGGAGTGGCAGAAGTGACAAATCGGACCATCTTTCAGGGCTTAGGAAACATTTGGATGATTTCAAAGGAATATGGATGAAGGAGCTCCCGAACGTTCTGTGGGCATATCACACGACACCTCGAACCCCCACGGAAGAAACTCCTTTCAGCCTTGTGTTTGGATCAGAGGCAGTCATTCCAGTGGAGATTGGCATTCCTAGTCCCCGTACACAATCGTATGATGAGGGGGATAATTCAAGCCAGTTGAGAGCTAGTCTTGACCTCGTTGAGGAACTCCGCGATTGAGCACTACTCAAAATGCCTTCCTATCGACAAAGGATTGCAAAGTACTACAATGCCTGGGTTTTCCCCAGAACATTCCTTCCTGGAGACTTAGTCCTCAAACAAGCCGAAGTCTCCAAACCTACAGAGGGGGAAAAGCTATCATCCAACTGGAAAGGACCTTATCGAGTCACCGATGCGCTTCATCGCAGAGCATACCAGATCGAAAGGCTGGATGGGAGGCCTCCGTCGGTATTATCAGTAAAGTGTATTGATATCCTAAGCTTGAGCATGTTTATTAAAATAATATTCATTTTCTCACTAACGAAAGTGTTTTCAAGCGATCTTGCTTCTTCAGCTCAAGCCCGACTCCACGTCGGCACTCAAGCCCGACTCAGCGTTAGTACTTAAGCCTGACTCCATGTCGGCACACAAGCCCGACTCGGCATCGGCACTCAAGCCCGACTCGGCGTCAGCACTCAAGCCCGACTCGGCGTCGGCACTCAAGCCCGACTCGGCGTTGGCACTCAAGCCCGACTCAGCGTCGGTGCTCCAGCTCGGCTTCGTGTCGGTATCCAAGCATGAGGTGGGACCAGTGCTTGCTCATGCAATTTTGCCTCAGTCTCAACTTCAGCCTCAAGGCTCCGATTTTGACTTCTTCCGCATCTTGACTTCGGCCTCGACACCGATATTGAGTATTGACTTTCAACTACGGCCATGTCCTAGCTGCAGCCCGATTTTCTATCTTGGCTTCTGCCTCACCTAACCCTAGCTACAGCTTTAGTTTCTAAATAGGATCTACGATCTCGGCTTCAGCCCCGATTCTAGAATGAGCGAATTACCAACAGCAAATTTCGAAGATTTCAAAAGTTGTTTTCATTAATTGTAAAGGTCTTACAAAATTGCCGACTCTTGTTGGACCTCATTACAAGGAAAAATAAAAGTGCTCAGGGCTCGGTCGGTGCTGGATCACTATTGGGGGAAGGTTCCTCTTCGTCTGGTTCCAGATCATCAATTCCCTTGAGACTGTAGATTCTTCTCACTTTGGCCTTGCAGTCCTGGAAGCCCCCATTATGTGTGAAGGCAGTGGTCTTGTCCAGCTCCTCATCGTAAATATCGGACTTCCTAAAATTCTCTATGGCCTCGGCGGCCTTCTTCTCGACCGTAGCAACTTTTTCTTCGGCAGTCGTCACCGCCACCTTCAACTCGGCTATTTTGGCGTCAGATTGGCGGGCAATCTCTTCAGCATTTTCTGCCCGCTCCTTGGCCGCTTTTATTTCAATGATGGCAGAGTGTAGTCGATTCTTCAATACGAACACCTCCGACTTTGCCACCTTTTGCTTCTCCTCTGCCACTCGAGCATTATCGAGCTCGTGGGCTGCTTGGCATTGAGCTTCCTCAAGCACCCCTTCTACCCTTTCCTCCAGGCTAAACCCTTGGATCGTGCGGCCTTGGCTTCGGCCTTGGCTCTTTGTGCCCGAGCTAATTCAGCCTGGGCTGCCTCCAGAGCTCTCTCGACCTGTTCTGCTTTGGCCTGGGCTTGGCTGGCCTCTTCGTGCGAATGGTCGAGGGTGGGCTCAGCCTGGGATAGGATGCCTCTGATGGCAGCCAAGGAATTCATCGCATGCACAAGCAAATTACTCGAGTTAAGTGAAGAAATTCTTAATGATGATTATTGATAGTGGGGAAGAATACTTACCCAGAGGTGACTCACAGAGGCTTCACAAAAAAAAACAGAGGTCCCTTGGTTTTGGAGGACCCTCTGTAGCTCAGGCATGCAGACCTGAGCCATAGTTCACTCAGCCCAACGGCCGTGGTGCTCAAGAACGGATCGAAAGGAAGGTGCATCGGCTTTGTCTTCCTTGGTCCCGGTGGGTGCTGAAGTCGTTGGCGTCGGGTCAAAAGCCAGCGGCGCCCCTTTGGTTGGCGTTGTTGCCTGCGGGGGCTCTTTGGTTGCAGCCTCTTCGGTTGTTGGAATGGCCTCTGGAGTTGGCTCTGTGGTCGGGGTGGTTGGCTCCACCTCGGGAGCAGCAGGTGGTGATGGCAGAATTTTGGCCCTCTGCTCCTTGGAGGCTTGTTGGAGATATCGATGGGAGATTGGACGGTGCTAGTGAAGGTGTCGGGGCTGCCTCCTTTCTTCGGCCTCTTCATTTCTTCCCGAGGCCCCTCCAACCTCGGCTCTCTTGCTGACCTTAATTTTGGCCCTCTTCTCGGTGGGGGCTCCATCCGCCCAGGCTCTTCTTTTCTTGGTGGCGGCCTTCCTCACTGCTTGGATTGATGGCATCATATCTGCATAAGTCAAAGGACTTGGTAAAAAAAAGGAAAATGGAGGAAAAGGAAGAGAGCAAATGGTGAAGGGAAAAGTCATGGCTGCTCACCGTCACTCGGAATAAGGCCTGCCAGCCGAAGGCTCTCCTTGGCCAGCAATTGGTTGCATCGAGGGACGTCGGCAGTTATCAACTTCCCAGACGCCTCTTGGTCCCTTGGGAGTATGGTTGGATCCTTGTTCGGCTCGGTGTTCGGAGTCTCCCACACTGTTCTCACCCCCTCAACTTGGGCAAAGAAAAACCTATCTTTCCACCACTTGATAGACGTTGGAAGATGTAGTCTGAGGGTTCTTGTGGGCCTAGGGGCAAAGGACCACCACCCCGATTGTTTCCTAAGGGTATAAAAGCATCGGAAGAGAGATATCCTAGCTTCTATCCCATGGATATGACACAGCACTAAGAAACCAATGATGGTCCGAATGAATTCGGAACCAACTATGCCAGAGCTAAGGAATATCTATCTGAGAGGTTAAGTATGAAGGGATGAATAGGAAGGCGAAGGCCAGCCTTGAAATAAGTTTCATATAGGGCCACTCTACCGGGATAGGAAGAAGTTACCCTATCTTCGGGAAGAGGACGATATAGGTGGAGATTGGTGGGGAGATTGTACTTAGCCCTAAGATTTATAATCTCTTGGGCAGTCATGCTCAAGGCAGTCCCCCGAGGTGGACGATGAGCTGGTGACGGTCGGATGGCGCCAAATGGGGGCCCGTCCAGCGGCCGGGTGACTCCTAGTGGGAGACCGCCCGACGGCTTGCCGCTGCTCTAATGGAACCCTATCGATGGAGGAGGAGGACCGGCTCGGTGGTGGAGAAGAAGAAGGCTGTGAAGGATTAGGGTAATAACCCTCGAAATCGAAGATTGAATAGGAAAGGGATGAAGAAACCATGGGAGCTAACATGGATTAACCTGAAGGATCTGGGAACTGGGATTGAAGACGAAGAGCTCGAGAAGATGGAACGGTGGTGGACGATTAACAGGCACTCGAGCAGGATTAGGAGGAGGAAGAAGGGAGCAAAGGCAGTGGAAGCGGCTCAACTCAAGGACGACCCCTTTTATAGCTCATTTCAAATCATCCCGCTCATCTCCAATTTGGCCACATGCGTGCTCATCACTGAGAATCGTTTCGGCAACCGTCCGATGCGCAGAACGCGAGGAGCACCACCAATGATGGGACGGTGTTGAGCTCACCGCAATGATGGCGCCCACCTTTTCGCAGTTTCATGCTCAAGGAGAATCCCACTTGATCTCAATGACTAGAATGGATGAGGCAGTGCATTGCAGCGCCCGATGCCTCATCAAAGGATGGCCCTTGGACACACGTGTCCTTTTTGTAGCCGCTGGTGCCCGAGAATCAGCCATCAGGTGATATAGCACCCCTTTCGCTGGTAATTGTATGCCCACCCATCTCAGAGGGGGGGGTCATCTGATGTAGCTTATCACTTCCCCAGGCGGTGGGGTAACAGTCTGCACAGTTCTCGAAGCCAAGTAATAATTTGGCATCCAGTTATGGCCTCGGCCTCGGCCATGGACTTTGTTTCAACTTCAACATTGGCCTCGAGTCTCGCCTCGGCCTTGAGCCCCGCCTCAGCCTCGACATGTTTTCGGCCTCAGCCTCGGCCTCGAGCCCCGCCTCGGCCTCGGCATGTCTTTGGCCTCAGCCTCGGCTTTGAGTCTTGCTTCGGCCTCGGCCTTGAGTCTCGCTATGCTCTCGGCCCATAACTTCGGTTGTAGAACCAATTTCGAATATTGTACCCAGTGATTTAAAGCGCCTAAGACTACCACGTAGCCCGCCAACCCGCTTTTGCCGAGATCACGGACGGTTACCAATAACTATGGGTAGTTGGCGATATTTATGGCACGCGTTTAGCAGCTATGCACCCACCAACCATTTATGGAGCCAATCTTGACGGAAGACGTGATCCGACGGTTATCCACGAAGGGTAAGAGGAACCTTTGAATAGGTATATAAAAATCCTAACCCACTAAGAGGAGGGAGACTCGACTTCTACTATCTCATATCTACTACTGTTCTCCAAGCCACTAACTTGAGCATAGGAGGATTCCCGCTGGAACCACCGGTCCGAAACTTTTGTTGCAGGTTTTTGGCTAAAGGAGGCAGTCTTGTCATCTTTCGGAAGACCCATAAAGCTCCTCTCTCATCTGGTGCTCTTGAGAAGTGATTTGGTAGCAACAGATCCTTTCTAAATTCTTAACAATTTGAGGAAAATTGCATAAAGACTTGTTTTACCACCTGCCTTCTTTGGTTTGCATGATGTTTTTCATGTGTCGATGCTGAAAAAATATGTGCCTAACCCTAACCATGACATGGAATGGAAGATTCTGCAATTTTGCAAGGATCTCACATACAAAGAGCATCCAATTCAGATTGTGGGTAAGAAGGAACATGTCTTAAGAAACTGTTCCTTTCCTTATGTCAAGATCCAATGTTGAAATCACTATAAAAGGAAGGCAACTTAGAACTCAAAGCTGGGATGAAAACTAAGCACCCTTGGATCTTTGGAGATTCGGATATGTCAATTTCAAAGATGAAATTTTCTTGAGAATAGGAGAATGTAAAGCCCAATCTAGTATCAGATTGGTTGGTTGAACTGGGCGAATGGAGAAGAATGCCCACCCTCTAGTACAAACAAGGGTGTTATGGCTTTGGTGCCTGTCTCTCCTTCTAGCTCCCACTCAAGCCCTCCCACTCCCTATCTCTCCCTCTCCCCTAATCTCTTTGTTGCTGGCCAATTGTTGGTCTCTCTCTCATAGCCAGGCTCTACCATTTATGCCGCAATAGTCATGGTCGAATAGAAGAGCAACTCTATTGATACCCTATTTGGCAAAGAATCTAAGCCTCTACTAACCTTTCCTCTCTTTTCACCATCTCTCTCTTTCTCTCTAACATATGCAATACGTAACTAAGCTATACTATCGCCATATAGCAATGCATCACCAAGCAACACACTCACCATAGTATGCATTGTGTCACAAAGCAATACTCTCATATGATTAGTTTAGATGCACCCATCCCATTTTATATTTCTGCATATCATCATTTAAAATGAGATATTAATATTCATAATTAATAAATTCATGATAATAGTATATATTGTATATTCAAGATAGTCTGGGTAAACACATAATAATATTAAATTCATGCAAGTGATTATGTTTGGGATTTCTTACTCTGACAACGGTACTTTGGTCAAGAATGTCACTTTAGTTTGTATGAATATATACTATATCTAAAATTATCCTAGATTAATAGAATTTGATAATTGACTTACTATAAATTCCAAATATATAAATCCTAATTCTAACTTCCTAATTTTTAAAGAAACTAACCTTTCCACCTAATGTATTTTCAGCACATTAATTTAATAATATTATTATTAATAAAAGAGGAAACATTACCTCTCTCCGAGGACTATAGGAAGTGGCCCATGTTAGGCCTTTGAGGAACCCAATGTGAATCAATGCATTAATTAATTCGTTGTGATTAGAACAATGGCACTTATCAAAAATTAGAAGTTGTGGAGAGAGAAAATGCAAGAGAGAGAAAGTGGTAGAGAGGTTAGAGAGAAATTACACTAAAGAGTTAGAGAGGGAAAACGGAAGAAATTAAAATGAACTAGTAAAAATAAAATAGAATAAAATAAAAGGAAGAAGGTTGGGAGGCGGGGGTGTTTGTTTGAAATAGAGGTGTGGCTCCCTTACTTGATCGCTAGACACAAGAGAGGGAGTGAGAGAAGAAGGAAGAGGAGGAGAGGAAGGAAGAGGAGGAGAGTCGGCGGTGGCCTGATCGTGGTGACCATGACCTAGGTGGAGGCCGTAGCTTCGTTTATGAGTGAGAGAGAGTGTGTGTGGCCACGAACAAAGCTTGAGAGGAGAAGAGAAGGGAGTTAGAGAGAGAGATGGCGAGTGGTGTGTTAGATTTTTTGTTGAATAGTGCATTGGTAGAGTTGCTCCTCCATTTGACCGCGATTGTGGTAACATGAATGGTAGAGCTCAATTGTAAAAACTGTGACGCTAGCTGAAATGAACATCGATCTCTTGGGTGGAGTAAATAAAATGTGAGTGGCGTAGCGTAAATAAAATAAAGTTAATAGGATTTTGCTGCAGAACGTGCATGGCCTTGAGAATATGGCGATGAGAAAGAGCAGATTAATTGTTAGCGAGAAAGAAGCTCAAACAGAGACAATGTGTTAAGTTACTGGATTTTTATTGAAAATAAAAAATTATTAAATGATCGAAATTAACAACCGGTTTATTTAATTGGTAAAATACCACAAAGAATTATTCTATTCTAATTAATGATAAAGATAACTTCAAATATAATGAAATACTGTAACAACTCCCTTTCATGAATGTAACAAAATTAGATAATGTTGGTCTAGATCATGTGTTGCTAAAAAGAGATTAAAATTTCACATTAATTGTGTTGCCTCATTGTTGAAATAAATAAAATATTAGCATAAAAAATAGTTGAAATAATAAAGTTTCATTTGAAGAGCTTATTTGATCATAGAGAGTGAAACTAATTAATTATCATAACTAAGGAGTACTAGAGCCTTCCTTTATCTAAATTGCTATGCCATAGAAAGACATGGTATCGCATATAACTTTATCATTATCATAGAATTTATATATATTCAAACATTTAGAGAGAGAGAGAGAGAGAGAGAGAGAACACCTTTCTATTGGTTGCAAAATAAAGCCAAACTTTATAATCATCAAAATCCTGCCACAAGATATTGATGGATGTAGGACTAACAAAAATAAGCAAGCTGTTTCCATATCAACTTATGTTTGACCCAAAATCGAGCTTTGAACTAACTCACTCACTCATTTAAAAAAAGTTCCAAGGACAGAAATTCAACTCAAGTTAATGTTATTAGATTTTAGCTTTGGCTAAATTATATAGGCTATCATTGAATTAAGATCTAATGGTTAATCTTAAGTGGTTAACCTCCTTAAGCGAAAAATGGTATAGGATAGTCTTCCCTAGGCAATATGAGCTTCATGATGAAAATAGAAGTGCTAAAGATGAACACCTTTAATGGCAATTATAATTTTTTAATAAAATTTATAATTTGAATAATATATAGCTAAAAAATCTCACTAAACATATTAATAAATTTAATAATTATCTCTTAAATTTTTATTTATCACTAAAATAATTGAAAAGTTAAATTAAATTTAAAATTAAATAACATCTCAATATATAATAATATTATAGCACTTAAGTATAAAGTTAATAGAGCATGATAGATATTTTTTTATTTAAAGAAAAAAAAAAGATAAGCTTAAAATCCTTACATAAGCATATAAATATCATTATAAAATAATAATTAATTAAAAAATGATATTGATTTCCATAAAAACGAAAAATCTAGGTTTCAATGAGTCCAAAAAGGCCGGTCCTTCAGAGTTGAAGTTACCATCTCTTCTCCTCCGCATGCATGCACGACGCCATCGCCATCTCTGGATTATAAGTACGCCGTGGCCATCCAACGGCCAGCATCCCTTATTACCCGCTCATCTTGTGATACCGTATGCTACGATTGAGGAAGCAAAGAAGAGGCTGTTCCCGTTCTTGCTCTCGTCTGCTCCTCCTCCTCTAGTCGAAAGATTACGGCCTTTCCACCGTCCGATAACTCCCGCGCTGCCGATCCGACGACCATGCTCTCCGACGACGCCTGGGAGAACATCTTCTCCTTCCTTACCGCCAACTGCGA
This sequence comes from Calamus simplicifolius, assembly GCA_900491605.1. Classification (NCBI taxonomy): domain Eukaryota; kingdom Viridiplantae; phylum Streptophyta; class Magnoliopsida; order Arecales; family Arecaceae; genus Calamus; species Calamus simplicifolius. The sequence continues at coordinate 119,523 of UESW01001632.1, forward strand.
CCGCAATGCCGTCTCCCTCGTCTGCCGCGATTGGTACTACATCGAAAGTCGCTCCCGCCGCAGGATCGTTATCGCCAACTGCTACGCCGTCAAGCCCACCGCCGTTGTCGCCCGATTCACGGGTGTTCGAGCTGCCTACATCAAGGGCAATCCCCCCGATGCCTGGTTCGTCTTCTCCCCTAGTGACTGGGGCAGCTGTGCCAAGTCTTGGGTCGCCGCCATGGCCGAACGGTGGCCTCAGCTTGAGGAGGTCCGCCTCAAGCGGATGGTCGTCGACGACGACTGCCTCAAGCTCATGGCTCAATCGTTCAAGAACCTTAGGGTCCTCGCTCTCACCACGTGCGACGGGCTCACTAACAAAGGCCTCGCCGCCATCGCCGCCGATTGCAGGTCATCCTCTCTATCTCTCTCTCTCTCTCTCTCTCTCTCTCTCTCTCTCTACACACAAACAAACCCTCCCCATATACTCCCAAATCTCACTCTTGATTTCAGTTTTTGCTTCCCACGAAATGAGGTTTTGGCTGAGATTTCTAGTGTAAGAACTGTGTGATTTTTTTCTTGGGAATAAACTCGCCGAAAAGAAAAATTTCTCGGTTCGGGAGGTTCTTGCCTTAAAATTTTGATTTCGGTGGTGGTGGATTTAGCTTCTACCAGTAGAGATAGTGGGATGATTCCAGGGGTGATTTAGGAATAAGTCTCTTGTGCTGGATCGTTTGGACGCTGAAATTTGAGTGATTGATTGTAATCTTGTCTTAAAAATTTGATATCTGAAGGGGGTTTAGCTGAAATGAACATTTCTTGGGGTTAGTAAAAGCTGCTACAAATCTGCAAGGGTTTTGCCTGCAAGATGGTTTTAGGCTTATTTTTCTGAAGATGATCTTGATTCAAAACGAAATGAGGAGGGACTAAATGACGTCCCCTAGGTTTTGTCTATCATGGAGCCTCATGCTGGAATCCTGTCTCGGTTTTTACTTTTCTTTTTGGAGCTTATCCACCACATTAGCAAAGATACGAAATCCTTGATAATTGTTTCCCCTCCTTTTAGTTTTGCAAGAAAAAAAAAAGTTGAAATTATGAATAAATCTGAGATGAAACATATGATGGAAGAAAGCGGACCAAGGATTGCTCACTGTAATATGGAAGGTTGATGGAGAAGACGGCAGCAGTCGACTGCTGCATAAGATGTAAAAGAGTTCTATTCATATTGATGATCATATTGCCAGGTTGACTGCTTGGATATATATAGGAATGACTAGAATTGTTGAGATTATGGTATTTCTAGGAATACCGCAGTCTAAAATTTTGTAACTGTGCTCTGGCAGAAAGCTGTTTTGCTATGGTCCATGACTCAGACGGTGCTTTTTGTTATAAGCGAACTTGTTCCATGTAAGCTGTATGATATCCCAAGTGTTGCTGCCAAGCCACTGGCGACGGATGTTGGGTGAATTGAGATCTTCACATGCCTTCTAGAATACGGAGGGGTCACCATCTTCCGTCTTCCTTCGAGAGCCTGCAAAAAGTTTCAAACTGGTGGTTCCGACGGGGATCCTTCGACGTCCAAGTCAGCGGATTGTAGAACAGGAATGTTTATAAGTAAGGCTTGAAAAGAGAAGCCAGTCCCCCTGCCTTGAGCTGGGGTCCTCTTCTTATACCTCTATGGGGGGTCACGTTTACCTCCCTCTCTTAGAACCGTCGAATCTCCTTCGCCGGAATGAGGTCCTCCGAACGGCAAGTGGGTGAGTCGTTGCTAAATGGGTGCCGTGTATGCCGGTAACCGTGGGGCACACTAGTACCTGCCCTTGACTTCAGCGAGCGAGATACATGGTAACAGATGTCTCAAATCTCGGGGTCTATTACCTGAAGTGGGTTTTGGTGTACTTTGGAAAACAAGGCACCAAGTTAGTTAGAGCCGGAGCTAGAGGCCGGAGCCGGAGGCTGGAGCCGACGCTGGAGGTCGAAGCTAGAGGCCGGAGCCGGAGGCTGGAGTCGACGCTGGAGGCCGGAGCCGACGCTGGAGGCCGGGGCCAAAGGCCGGAGCCGGAGGCCGGAGTCGACGCTGGAGGCTGGGGCCAAAGGCCGGAGCCGGAGGCTGGAGCCGATGCCGGATGTCGGAGCCAAAGGCCGGGGCCGAAGGCTGGAGCGCTGGAGGCCGGAGCCGACGCTGGAGGCCGGGGCCAAAGGCCGAAGCCGGAGGCTGGAGTCGACGCTGGAGGCCGGAGCCGACGCTGGAGGCCGGGGCCAAAGGCCGAAGCCGGAGGCTGGAGCCGATGCCGGAGGCCGGGGCCGGCCGGAGCCTGAGGCTGGAGCGCTAGAGGCCGGAGCCGACGCTGGAAGCCGGGGCCAAAGGCCGGAGCCAGAGGCTGGAGCCGACGCTGGAGGCCGGAGCCAAAGGCCGAAGCCAACGCTGGAGGCTGAAGCCAAAGGCCGGAGTCGGAGGCTGAGCCGACGCTGGAGGCCCGAGCCAAAGGCCCGAGCCGACACTGGAGGCCGGAGCCAAAGGTCGAAGATAGGAATTTCAACATCCCGAAAATGAGCTATCACATTATTGATTCCGGAAATTGCACAGGATGTTATGACGTCGCCCAGAGGAGACGATCAGCCGTATCAGATGCCCTCCCGCTCCTGAGATGGGTGGGCGCACAGTCACCAACGAGAGGGAGAAATGGCTTTGGAGGACATCCGAGCAGAGACTGCTCGGGCGCTTAAGGGCGAAGCCGAAGCCCTCTGGCTAAGGGCTGAGAAAGCAGAAGAGGCGTTGGAAATCGCCCAACGTCAGGCGGCCAATGAGCTAGATAATGCTCAGGTGGCCGAAGAAAAATAAAGGATTACGGATGAGAAATTGGAGGTGGCAGAGTCGGAAGTGTACATGTTGAAGAACCGATTACACTCCGCCACCATTGAAATAGGAGTGGCCGAAGAGAGGGCCGAGAACGCAGAAGAGATCGCCCGTCAGTCCGATGCCAAGATTGCCGATTTGAAGGTGGCGGCAATCGAAGCTGAGAAGAAAGTCGCCGAGGCTGAGAAAAAGGCTACGGAGGCCAAGAAAAAGATTGCGGAAGCCGAGCAGAGAGCCTTCGAGGTGTAAAAGAGAGCCACCGAGGCCGTAGAGAACTTCAGGAAGTCTAGCGCCTTTATTAGAGAATTGGCCGAATCGACGGCATTTGCATACGAGGGCGGCTTCCAGGACTGCAAGGAAAAGATCCAAAAACTCTATGGCCTTGAGGGGATCGAGGGGTTGGAGCCAGATGAAGTCCCCGAAGATGACACCTTAGCTCCAAGTGATCCTTAGTCTCTCTCACTTTGATTGTAATGCTTCAAGTCTGATTTAAATCGGCGATTTTGTAAACTTTGGCTATTAATGAATCTTTTGATCCATAATGCTTGTATCTTGGATCATAATTGGGTCTGCTAGTGTGTGAATTGACACGAACCAAAAACCTATGGCCGAAAAATTATAACACGATTTCTTTTTGAGGGACATTAGAAAATCAATTAGAGAACTGATGCAGGATCAGTCTCAGTTCCAGACACGAAGGTCAGAACAATAACTAGTGTAGGACTACGTTTGCACCGACGCAACGTCATTAAAGGCCAACACGAGGTTGAATAGGATGCCGACGCGGAGCCGAGCATTGAGTTCCGATGCGGAGCCAGACTTTAAGCGACGACGCGGAGCCTGGCTTATGTGCCAACGCGAAGCCGGGCTTAAGTGCCGACATGGAGTCGGGCTTAAGTGCCGACGCGGAGCCGGGCTTAAATGCTGATACGGAGCCGGGCTTTGAGTGTCGACACGGAGCCGGGCTTAAGTGCCGACGCGGAGCCGGGCTTAAGTGCCGACGCGAAGCCGGGCTTAAGTGCCGACACGGAGTCGAGCTTAAGTGCCGACGCGGAGCCGGGCTTTGAGTGCCGACACGGAGCCGGGCTTTAGTGCCGACGTGGAGCCGGGCTTTGAGTGTCGACACGGAGCCAGGCTTAAGTGCCGACATGGAGTCGAGCTTAAGTGCCAACACGGAGCCGGGCTTTAAGTGCCAACGCGGAGACGGGCTTTAAGTGCCGATGCGGAGTCAAGCTTAAGTGCCGACACAGAGCCGGGCTTTAGTGCCAACGCGGAGCCGGGCTTTGAGTGCCGACATGGAGCCGGGCTTAAGTGCCGGCACGGAGCTGGGCTTTAAGTGCCGACGTAGAGCCAGGCTTTGAGTGCCGATACAGAGCCGGGCTTTAGGTGCCGACGCGGAGCCGGGCTTTGGCGAGAAGTATGATCACTTGAAAATGAAGCAATGAGAATACTTTGGATAACCCTTTAGCAAGCAGATTCAAATTAATGGAGCTTAGCACATTACTAATAATACCGTCGTAGGTTGTCTGCGTTCCAAGTGCGGGGAAGAGGTTTCCCGTCTAGCCCCTCAACTCTGTATGCCCCATGATGAAGCACTTCCGTGACACGATATGGTTCCTCCCATTTTGGTGCTAGCTTTCCTCCTTCCGTTGGCTTTGATATTTCAGCTCATCGCAGGACGAGGTCTCCAGGGCAAAACGTCTTGGACCGTACTCGAGCATTGTAGTATCTGGCCGCTCGCTGACGGAAAGCCGCCATGCGGAGTCACGCTTGGTCTCGCAATTCTTCCACTAGGTCCAGATCGGCTCGTAGCTGACTTGGGTTGCTCTCTTCGTGGTATAACTCTGTCCGGGGACTGGGGACACCTACCTCCACTGGAATGATGGCCTCAGTCCCAAAAACCAGGCTAAAAGGTGTTTCCCCGGTAGGGGCTCGTGGCGTCGTGTGGTAGGCCCACAATACACTGGGGAGCTCTTCCACCCAACGTCCTTTATAGCCATCTAGCCGGGCCCTGAGTCCTTGGGGGATAATGCGATTGGTCACTTCGGCTGCGCCATTGGTCTGGGGGTGCCCCACAGAGGTGAATCATTGACGAATGCCCATCCCAGTGCAGAATTCCCGAAAGGCCGCATTGTCAAACTATCGGCCGTTATCAGTAACGAGGGTGTGTGGCAGCCCGAATCAGCACACAACAGACTTCCAGAAGAAGGATCTTACTTTGCCCTCGGTGATCTTGGCGAGAGCCTCGGCTTCGATCCACTTGGTAAAATGGTCAACGGCTATTAACAAGAATTTGCGTTGTCCAGAGGCTGAAGGGAATGGTCCCAGGATGTCCATACCCCACTGGGCAAAGGGCCAAGGTGCAGTCAGGGAGGTCAGCTGGGATGTCGGTTGGTGTTAGATATTAGCATGGCGCTGGCAACTATCACACCTCTTGATAAGCTTGGATGCATCCTCCTTCATTGTCAGCTAGTAATATCCATGCCGCAAGGCTTTGTACGCTAGAGCTCTGCCCTCCAGATGACTTCCACATATGCCTTCATGTATTTCCCGCAGGATATAATCCGCTTCTGTAGAGCCAACGCACCTGAGAACTGGGTATGAGAACGACCTTCGACAGAGTTTTCCTTCCATTATAAAAAACTTTAGGGTCCATCTTTTAAGTTGCCTGGCCTTGGCAGGGTCTTTAGGGAGTATACCATCGGTTAGGTACTGGATATAAGCATCCATCCAGGATGGCTCCTGCTTGACTGGTAGGGCTTCTCTCGTTACTTTGATACTCAGGGTTTCCAGGTGCTCTATATAAGCTTTTCCCAACATCCCATCGGCTGAGGTGGCAAGATGGGACAAGGTATCTGCTCTGGCATTTTCTCCTCGAGGAATATAGCTAACGTTGAAATAAGTTAAGAGAGAAGCTTGCGATTGCACTATACTCAAGTAACGGGACATGATAGGATCCCTTACTTCATACTCCCCTGTGATTTGGCCAGTGACCAACTGGGAGTCAGTGAATGCTCTAAGGCGCTTCACTCCGAACTCTCGGGCTAGTCTTATCCCAGATAGTAGGGCTTCATACTTTGCCTGATTATTGGTGGCTGGAAAGAGGAAACGGAGTGCACACTTGGTTACAACTCCGTCCGAGTTGGCCAGGATGAGGCCCGCTCCACTCCCTTGAGAATTTGATGCCCCGTCCACATGAAGGATCCATTCATCATCTCTGGCTCCGGGAATCAAAGGGTTTGCAGAGGCCTCTTCGGGTTGCTCCTCACCCCAGGTACACTCGACCAAAAAATTTGTCAGGACCTGGGATTTTATGGCTGACCGAGGGCAAAAAGATATATCAAATTCCCCCAGCTTGAGTGCCCACTTCGCCAATCAGCCTGAAGTGTGAGCAAGCGAGGATCGTCTTTAGAGGCTGGTCCATGACCACTACGATCGGATGGGCTTGAAAATATGGTCGGAGGCACTGGGCAGACACGATCAACGCGAAGATAATCTTCTCAATCTTTGAGTATCTGGTCTCCGCATCATGGAGCACCTTGCTTGTGTAGTACACCAGCTTTTGCATACCATTGGTGTCCACACAGACCAGCATGGAACTAACAGCCTCGAAAGAAGATGCGAGGTATAGAAGGAGTTCTTCTCCACCCGTCGGCTTGGACAGCAGTGGCAGGGTGGATAGGAATTCCTTCAACCCCTCGAAGGCCTTCTGACACTCTTTCGTCCATTCAAATCCATTGGCCCTGCAGAGCGCCTTAAAGAAAGGAAGGCACCTCTCAGCGGACTTGGACAGAAAACGGCTCAAGGCCGCTACCCTCCTCGTCAGGCGCTGCACTTCCTTCTTGTTGGTGGGAGACCTCATGTCCAAGATGGCTTGAACTTTATCAGGATTTGCTTCGATTCCTCGATGGGTTACCATGAAACCCAAGAACTTTTCGGCTATTACGCCAAAGGCATATTTGCATGGGTTCAGCCTCATCCGCTATCGGCGAAGGTTGTCGAAGGTCTCCGTTAGGTCGGCGATATGGCTGGTGGCATAGACATTTTTTGTCAGCATGTCATCCATGTACACCTCCATATTGCATCCTATTTGGTCTTCGAAGACTTTGTTCATTAGCCTTTGGTAAGTGGCCCCCGCATTTTTTAGCCCGAATGACATTACCTTGTAGCAGTACAACCCCTTCTCAGTTATGAAGGAGGTAGCTTCTTCATCCACTGGGTTCATCCTGATTTGGTTGTTCCCGGAGAAGGCATCCATGAAACTAAGGGTCTCATGGCCAGATGTGGCATCCACCAGTTGGTCGATCCGAGGCAAAGGGAAGCTGTCCTTGGGGCATGCTTTGTTGAGGTCGGTGAAGTCTACGCACATCCTCCAGCTTCCATTAGTCTTACGGACCATCACCACATTGGCTAACCATTCGGGGTAATAAACTTTCCGAATGTGGCCCGCAGCCATCAGCTTACGGACTTCCTCATCGATAGCTTTCTGTCTGTCCAGAGCAAAGCTCCTTTTCTTCTATCGGACTGGCCGACACTCTGGCCTGAGGTTGAGTCGATGGGTGATCACCTCCTCAGAGATGCCTGGCATGTCTGATGACGACCATGCAATGATGTCAGCGTTAGCACGCAGGAAGGTGAGGAGTCGATCGCGCAACTCTCCCGGAAGCAGCGCTCCAACCTGGACGGTCCTTGTCGGGTCCTCCCCCAAGGGGATGGTCAGGAGGTGCTCACTGGTTCTCCCCTCCTACCCAACTCTCGGGGGTCTAGCGGCTCAAAGGCTTTTGCCGACGTCGCCTCCAGTGGACTGGGAGATAAGTGACAGCAAAGCGGTGGCGGGCTTTTCTCTCCCTTCATTTCTTCGACTCCTTCGTCGGTGGGGAACCTTACCATCAACCTCTTGGTGGAGATGATGGCATCTAGCAAATTCAAGCCCGGCCTCCCCAGGATAGCGTTGTAAGCCAATGAGACCCGACCACCAGAAAATTTATGACTACCGTACTTTGATGCGGAGGAGTCCCCGCCATGATAGGGAGGGCGATCGCCCCTTCAGCACTCACAGAGTCCCCAGTAAAGCCCATTAAAGGCATGGTGATGGGTCGAAGGGAGGAATTTAACAGGTTTATCCGAACAAAGGCCTCGTAGCTCAAAACATCTACTGAACTTCCACTATCAACTAAAATTCTTTTTACAGGGTTTGGCTATGGTCATGGACACGACGGCGCTGTCGTCATGCTTATTAACTACCCCTTCTAAATCCTTTCCAAAGAAAGGAATTACAGAGTCTATCCCCTCCCGCTGTCTTTTTGAGCTGCCACCTGCCCCCCAGGAAATTATAGCTATGGTTTTTTCCATAGGGGCATTGTCGGCGCCTGTCGGAGGTGCTGAAGGTGCCGATGGATCTGGAGCGGGAAGGTTTCCCCTTCGGACGAACTTGCCCAAGTGACCCTACTGGACAAGCTCTTCAATGGCCTTCTTCAAGTGGCGGCAGTCCTCAGTGTCATGACCGTAGTCTTGGTGGTACCAGCAGTAAAGCTCCTTGCTACGGGGGGTCCCTGACTTCATGGGAGGCGGACGTCGAAAGTAGGGCTCCTCCTCAATTTCTAGTAAAATGTGAGATATCGGGGCCAAGAGGGGGGTGAACTGCTCCTTGGGAACAAGCGTCTGAGGCCGATGGTCTGAGCGGTGGGGAAGCTCAGGCTTCCAGGACCGTGCTCCGGGAGGCTCCGTGGATGTCGGTTTCTTGCTGGAGCTCTTATCAGCTTCCCTCCTGGAAGAGTCACCTCGTCGGTGCGAATATACTTCTGCGCCCGGCTTAGAAGCTCGGCGTAAGAGCTTGGAGGCTTCTTATCTAGAGAATAGGTGAACCTCAAAGGGCGAAGTCCTTGCTTTAATGCCAAAGTGGCTACAGAATCATCCAAATTATACACCTCCAGCGCCGCCTCCTTGAACCGAGCGACGAAGTCCTTCAAGGTCTCGTCACTCCTTTGCTGAATAGCGAATAAGCTATCGAGCACTCGTGGGATCTTCCGGCATGCATCAAAGTGGGCCAGAAATGATCGCTCGAGCTGTCGAAAGGAATTGATGCTACGCGGTGGCAAACGAGAATACCATGCTCGCGCCGCCTTACAAAGGGTGGCAAAAAAGGCAACATATAGGAGAGTCTATCACTCCCTGAACCTGCATGAGAACATTATAGCTCTCCAGGTGGTCCAAAGGGTCCGTTGTGCCGTCATATGGGTCCAACTGGGGAAGATGGAAATGAGGCGGGACCGGTTCCTCCATGATGCGTCGGGAGAGCGGGGGACGGTGATCGTAGTCCATCCCGTGAGGGTTGGCGATCCGGCGACTAAGCTCCTCCAATCGTTGATGATACTTATCGAGCCGTTGTTCGGCCCGACGAGTGGTCTTCCTGTTGGTGTCATCTTTAGAGGAGTCAGAAGATGAAGCCGGTGAAAACCACCGGTGCAAAGAGTGCATCCGCCTTGGCTCCTTCTCACTCGACCATCGGTGGGAACGATTAGAATGATGGGAGAGAGACCGCTGTCGCTTTGAAGTCTCCCGGCGATGAGGTTCGGGAGGCGAGTGATGGGAGGTCTCAGGTGGAGTCCTGCCTTGATAAGATTGAATTGCTCCACACCCCCTTTCACGAGGCAGAGGGGGCTGAGGTGTAGCGGCAAAGCAGTGTTCCTGCAATCTCTGCACCACCATCATCAGGTCCTATACTTGATGAGCCAGAACCTCAAGTCGGTCAGGTTGGCTCATCGGTGCAGGGGGCGGAACCTGGAGGTTGGCCTCCGATTGCTCAGCCCGGAAGGCGTTCCGCAGTTTGGCTGGTGGAAGCTTCCTGGGCTCGCATTGTCACCATCGTCCTCCTTGCAGAATCAATGGGGTCACAGGGAGAACTTTTGCCTTCCACGTGTGTCCCCCTTCCTGGCGCGCCAATCTGTTGCTGCCAAGCCACTAGCGACGGATGTCAGGTGAATTGAGATCTTCACAGGCCTTTGAGAATACGGAGGGGTCACCGTCTTCCGTCTTCCTTCGAGAGCCTAAAAAAAGTTCCGGACCAGTGGTTCCAGCGGAGACCCTCCGACGCCCAAGTCAGCGGGTTGTAGAATAGGAATGTTTATGAGTTAGGCTTGAAAAGAGAAGCCAGTCCGCCTGCCTTGAGCTGGGGTCCTCTTCTTATACCTCTCTAGAGGGTCACGTTTACCTCCCCCTCTTAGAACCGTCGAATCTCCTTCGCCGGGATGAGGTCCCCCGAACGGCAAGTGGGTGAGTTGTTGCTAAATGGGTGTCGTGTATGTCGGTAACCACGGGGCGCACTAGTACCTGCCTTTGACTTCAGCGAGCGAGATACATGGTAACAGATGTCTCAAATCTCGGGGTCCAATACCTGAAGTGGGTTTCGGTGTACTTTGGAAAACAAGGCACCAAGTTAGTTAGAGCCGGAGCTAGAAGCCGGAGCCGGAGGCCGGAGCCGATGCTGGAGGCCAAAGCCGATGCTGGAGGCCGAGGCCAAAGGCCGGAGCCGGAGGCTGGAGTCGACGTTGGAGGTCAGAGCCGACGCTAGAGGCCGGGGCCAAAAGCCGGAAGCTGGAGCCGACGTCGGAGGCCAGAGCCGGAGGCTGGAGCGCTGGAGGCTAGAGCCGACGCTGGAAGCCGGGGCCAAAGGCTGGAGCCGACACTGGAGGCCGGAGCCGACGCTGGAGGCCAGGGCCAAAGGCCGGAGCCGGAGGCTGGAGCCGATGCTAGAGGTCGGAGCCGACGCTGCAGGCCAGGGCCAAAGGCCGGAGCTGGAGGCTGGAGCCGATGCCGGAGGTCAGAGCCAAAGGCCGAGCCGGAGGCTGGAGCGCTGGAGGCCGGAGCCGATGCTGGAAGCCGGGGCCAAAGGCCGGAGCCAGAGACTGGAGCCGACACTGGAGGCCGGAGCCAAAGGCCGAGCCGGAGGCTGGAGCCGACTAGAGGCTGGAGGCTGGAGCCAACGCTGGAGGCTGGAGCCGATGCTGGAGGCCGAAGCCAAAGGCCGGAGCCGACGCTGGAGGCCGAAGCCAAAGGCTGGAGACAGGAATTTCAACATCCCGAAAATGAGCTATCACATCATTGATTCCGGAAATTGCGTAGGATGTTATGACGTCGCCTAGAGGAGACGATCAGCCGTATCACCAAGAAATGTAGTTCGTATGCTCTTTTGCAGTCCTTGAAGCAAATGTGTGTATCGGATTACGCACTATTAGGCTAGATATATCTGACAAGAAGGGTAATTTTCTTGCAATAATCGTAACAAAATACCCCAGCAATCTTCTTGCAATATTAGTAATAAAATACTAGTCGCTACAAACCTCTTTTTGGTTTCTTTGGTGAAAAAAAGGATTAGGTGCTTGAACATTATATTTTCATCTTTTTTTGTGAAATAACTATTGCCCTTTATAATTGATCTCTTGTTATTCCTTAACATTAAATTAAGTTCCATTATTTATCAATAATTATGACTGTTATGTTTGTCGATCCTGTATTTATCATCAAAATCACTTATATATATAAGTCATGATTCACCTACGTATATGACCATGTATATTATATACTTTAATTTTTTTATCATCATATATAATAAAGTCTAGGATTCGATCTTCTTCTCTACCCTTGGATCTACATTATTCAAATTCACACCACTTCTTTCTTTCTTTCTTTTTCTTTGAAATTTGTGAACTGTGTATATACAAGGATAAACAATGTGATTAATTAGTTCTAAACTTGGCTATGTTCGAATATTGCAAAATATTGCAAATCCTAGATATATATATATATATATATATATAATTAATATTATTATTTAATAGATCTCACATGAACTATAATTCTTACATTTCATTTTCTTAACATATCAACTTCTTGTGCTAAATACAGTTCTTGTATGAATTAGCTTATACATCTAACTTCTATATGATAAATATATATTCTTCTGAACCATTTTATGAGATCGTTTTTGTTATTGCAGAAATCTAATGGAGCTAGACTTATATACTGATATAGAGAAAAATTATGCGAACTGGCTTGGCTATTTTCCCGAATCTTTCACGTCTTTGGTAAGCTTGGACCTTGCTGAAAGCTTGGATGCAGAGATTATTCCTATCGTTGAGCGCCTTGTGAGCAGATGCACGAACATCCAGACCCTCAAGCTCAGTGATGCTCTGCCTCTTCCTAGTCTTGTCAACCTTCTGCACAGTACGCCTCAGCTGGCTATGCTTGAAACTCATTGTGCTCAGCAGCCTATGATCCAAAGCTTTTCTCCAATCTTGAATTAGCCTTTGCAAAATGCAAAGGCATGAAGAGTTTACATCTCCTCTCGATTATAGTTGAACAATACCTCCCCGCAACCTACTCACTTTGCAGTGGCCTTACATCTCTGAAGGTACATTACGACCGCATTAGAAAACATGACCTCATCCAACTAATCAGCCGGTGCAAGAATCTGCAGCATCTATGGGTACCATCCGAATTATATTGCAAAATGTGCTTCTTTTTATGTACTCCTTTCCTTTGATTATCCTTAATTAATTAACATTGCCAGACAAAGTTCTGATCATCGCCTTTTAGCATCATATATGTTCTATTTATATATTCGTTTGTCCTAGTTAATCTCTGTTCATTTTTTCTATATACACTAATTATGCAAGGACATCAACGATTAGGTAAATTGTTGCATCGGGAATGAAGGGCTAGATACTGTGGCATCATCTTGTAAGCTGCTTCAGGAACTGCATGTCTTCGGTTTTCCTTGTCTCTGTCAGGACCATTCTCTCACTGAACATGGCCTTGTTACCGTCTCTGTGGGATGCCCAATGCTCCAGTATGTCTACTACTCCTGCGAGGAAATGACTAATGCTGCTCTCGTCGCTGTTGCCCGGAACAGTCCCAATCTTATGTATCTAAGCATCTATAATAGCTGGATAGATATTCAAGAGCCACTCGATGTAGGCTTTAGTGCAATTGTAGAATCTTGCAAGAATCTTAGACGTCTGTCCCTCACGGGTCCCCTCACCGATGATGCGTTCAGATCTATTGGGACATCTGCAAATCGCCTTGAGAAGCTCTCAGTTGCATTTTCTGGACAAAGTGATGTTGGTTTCCACTACATTCTTTCAGGCTGCAAGAGCTTACGGAAGCTGAAGATCCGGCGCTGTCCATTCGGAGACAACGCTTTGTTGTTTAATGCTGATAAACTGAACAATATGCAAACCCTTTGGATGGAATCGTGCTTCGTGAGCTTGGGAGCATGTCGTTTTCTGGCCCAGGTGATGCCATTGCTAAATGTGGAGGTTATCCATAAATGGAAACGGGGACATTATTGGATACACAGCCCAATGATTTCATTGTCGATAGGCTCTATGTTTACAAGACTCTTGCTGGTCGGAGATCTAGCAGAGAACCTAGTGTCTGGACAGTTAGTGGTGTTGTGAGATGATGAGGTACTGATTCCTACCTTTGTTTTTCATTCACTTGATTACAATTATTGTTTAACCCAATCATTTGATGGGTACCCATGGTTGGATTCGAACAGGACGACAAGGAGCTTGGATAAGGATATGATATCGTCGCGGACTTAAGTGCTGCAACTGTCAATAAAGAAAATGGATGGGACTATATGTTCTTTCAGCCATACCATGCATGTTTTCGTGAGAACCACCGAGAAAGCTTTGTTGGTTAGGTGCAGTTATGCATATGAGGGATTTTTTTTTATTTTTTATCCGCTCATTAGTGCATTGGCAACACTGACTTCTATAAAAATTCTAAGTTTTTGGGTAATATGTTAGCTTCCGATGTACAAAGTTTGTGCAAATTAATTGCAATCTGATGCTGCTGAAATATGTCCTCTGACTCGGGCGCGATCGGGCTTCGGGATGGGCTCCCTCTTGGATGGACATGTAAAACAGTCCTTACGCGAGAAGCGTTGGGGGTGGCCCTCCATGGAAGACCCTCCGATGCTCAAGTCAGCGAGGATCGGCAATCAACAAACGAGAGGAGAAGGCTCTCGCTGAAGAGTCTCTCCAGGGGTGGCCTTTCGAGAGCTCTGAGCAGAGCGCCAATGCGGAAAGGGGTGAGCAGAGGTAGAAGAAGAGTGTGCCAGTGAGCAAGTGCGCATACCTGAGGAGCTGGGAGACGACTCTATTTATAGTGGATCACCTGATTCTCTGGGGGCGTCGTGGGTCCAAAAGTTGTTAGGATTTGAATCCAGTCTATTATGAGGTCAGTAAGATTCGCATCTTATTGGTTAGAGGATCGACGGCTGGGAGAGTGGGTTGATGTCTCGAGATTTAGTGAGTATGTAGGCTCCAGGGCTCTAGGCCACTCTCGCGCGTCCTAGGCCACTCTCAAATATGATTTTGTTTAAATCTTACGAATTTGAACTCTCCTGCGCCGAATTCCGCAGAGGTTATTGTGTGCCCACATCTGGCCGGGGCATAATGATAACTCGGCTGGCGAGGCACCAGTCGGATAGTTTAGCTAGGGCCGAGAGACAGGGATGGCTCGGCTGGGGCCGAGAGAGACGATATAGCTCGGCTTGGGCCGAGAGATGACATAGCTCAGCTGAGGCCGAGAGGTGATATAGCTTGGCTGAGGCCGGGAATAGCTCGGCTGAGGCCGAGAGATGATGCAGCTCGGAGGAGGCCGAGAGATGTGATAGCTCGGCTGAGGCCGAGAGATGATAGCTTGGCTGAGGCCAAGAGATGATATAGCTCGGCTGAGGCCGAGAGGTGTGATCCGCGTCTTGGGAATCCTTGGCTCAGTGAGGGGCTAAGGCACCCCAATTTTTGAGGCTGACTTATCTCTAGCGGGTATTGTTCTGCACGTAGGAGTCGGGTTGATCCTAACCCTTTGCACGATTATTTATGCAAGGGCAATTTTACCCCTCAATACATGCCCCCCACTCCCTAGTTCGAAGCGTAGGTTCGAGCGTAGGGAGTATAACTCCGGTGACACGATCTGAGTGGGTTTGGATTTGACAGCCCACGTAATGGTGCCCTAATTAATGCTGCATGGCCGCCTTGCCTTTACAGGATGGAACCGTCGCTTCCTAGGGGCAACGGTTGGGGAAGTGCCACGTAGCAAATCCCGATTTTCACGGTGCCCGCAACAGCTGTTCCGGGCATCTCGATCAAGACGCCTTATCTTCTTCTTGAGGTGGTTTCCTTTGGGGAGAAGTAAAGTCGAAACAGTGCCATTCCTATTCACTACGCCCTTTCGTCCCCTCCTGGAGAATCTTGCTCTCCTACTTTCTTTGCGACGTCGCTCGTGCTTTTGCGACCAATAGCATGGTGAGTCCCAGCAGCGTGGTCTCGGAGATTGCTCCCAAAGATCTGGGAAAAATATGCCAAAAGTATGGCATTCCCTTGGATGTTGTCTTGCGGTTGCCGGAGTCCGAGCACAGGGTCTCGCAAGAGCTGGAGGGCGGGATCTTTCTTTACGAAGATAGCCTGAAGGCAGGCTTCCGGTTTCCCCTTTGTTGACTCAAGTATTGATTTTGATGATTAATAAAAGACATGAGTATATTTACTATGTTTCTAATAGATTTAACAAGTGTTATAGGGATTAAAAATGTTTGATCAATCAAAAGGAATAAAGAAACAAGTTTTGAATCAAAATGTCAAAAAAAATTTCAAAGTTCAGAGCTTGGAGTCGACATCCAAATGGTTAGGAGCCGACACCAAGGCGTATCAGAAGTTTTCTGAAATTTTGGCATGGTCTGGAGTCGACACCAGAGTTTCAGAGCCGACTCAACCTGAGATACAGAGAAGCGTGTTCTATCTCAGTTTTTGAAGCCAACACCCAGTATTCGGGAGCCGACACCTGAGAGTTCGAGAGCCGACACCTGATTTTCTGGAGCCAACTCTAACCTGAGAACAGATAGCATGTTTTTATGAGCATTTCTGGAGCCGACACCTTCGGATTGCAGAGCTGACCCCCGAAAGCGGCGAGCTGACACTTAACTTTCTCGGAGCTGACTCCTCAACAACTTTTTATTTTTTATTTTTGGATACCCGACTTGGAGCAAACACCTAAAAAGTTGGAGCCGACTCCAACCTATCAGGAACGAATTTTTTTATATGTCAGAACGGACTCCAACGTAAGATTTCTTTTTATCTAACCTCTAACGGCTATTTTCTTTGTATGTAGAAAGATCCATACATCTCACAACGGCTATATTTCCCACCTAAACCTGGATTAAGAGATCTATAAAAAGGGAAAAATCGTTCATTTGAAGAGAGAGGATATACAGGAGAAAAGAGGAGAAAAATCGAGAAAAATACTTTGTGAAAAAGAGAGAGAAATCAAGAGGAAAGACTTAGAGCTCAAATCCATCAACCTCAGAAAGCTTAAAGAGAAATCCACAAGCTTCTAAGTTCAAATCAAGGAGGTTTCCATCCTTAGAAGAAAGAAAGCAAAAGCCCCAAATCCTCATATTCTCAACTGCAAGTTTCTGAAGAATCTGAGCTAAGGCCCTGATTCAATCTTTCAAAGGAGAAGAGGAAAAGAAGAAAAGAAGAAAAGCACACATTTAAAGAGCTTCAAACAGGCTTTTCTTATCCTTGTTTAGTTTATTGTTTATTCATTTAAGGAGCTGCTGTGTACTTAAACTCTATTTTTCATTAGTGTTTGCTAATTCAATTAGGGGATTGAATTAGTGGAGGTAGTATACCTCGGTATAAGCTAAGGATAGCTTGTTGTTGGGTTGTATGCTGGTAAGCCCGAAAAACCAGCTGGGTTCATTGTGATCCCGGAGGAAACAACAAGTTTTAAGTTGTGAGCTTGTAAAACAACTCGACTGTAATCAAAAGGATTATAGTGTGGACCCAAGTGAAGCTTGGGAGTGGGCGTAGGTGTTGGATACACCAAACCACTATAAAATCTTTGTGTTTGTCGTGCCTTGTTTCTTTATCTCTCTTTATCTCATTTATTGTGATCAGCATTTATCTACTTTGCACTTAAGCTCTTTCATATCAAAGCAAAAAGGTTTTAAAAGAGTTAAATTTTTTTTAAGAACCCAATTCACCCCCCCTCTTGGGTTGCCATCTGGGCCAACACCCTTCATCCCCTCGTAAAAGAGATCATGAGGTTCTACAACATTTGCCCAACAATGGTGGCTCCCAACAGCTAGCGAAGTATCATCGGATTTGTCTCGATGTGCAAAATGGTTCAGGTAATAGCGACCCTGCCCCTGTTCCATGTTTGTTATCAACTGATGTCCGGAAGGAGCTTGGAGTGGTCCTATATCGGACCTCGGAAGTCATTTAGGAAGATCATGGATAAGCCGTTGTCCATAAAGGAATGGAAGGTTCGATTCTTCATCACCGAAAGGAACATTGGTTCTGGCTTCCTGCGGGGATGGGGAAGCCATGTTAGAGATGCGGAAGTGCATCCAGCCTTGTCCGAACAGGAGAGGGAGGACCTAGGGGTCCTTCTTGCTAGTCGAATGATCTCGACCAATGTCCTACTATCGGAGGAGGCCCTTTTCACTGCCGGGCTTAGTCCCATTGATCCATGTTGCTACTGAAATCTGTCCTCCGACTCGGGCGTGATTGGGCTTCGGGATGGGCTCCCTCCTAGGTGGACCTGCAAAACAGTCCTCACGTGAGAGGCATTGGGGGTGGCCCTCGCGAAAGACCCTTCAACGCTCAAGTCAGCGGGGATCGGCAATCAACAAACGAGCGAAGAAGGCTCTCGCTAAAGAGTCTCTCCAGGGGTAGCCTTTCGAGAGCTCTGAGCAGAGCGCCAATGGTGGAAAGGGGTGAGCAGAGGTAGAAGGAGAGTGTGCCAGTGAGCAAGTGCATACCTGAGGAGCCAGGAGACGGCTCTATTTATAGAGGATCACCTGATTCCCTGGGGTGTCATGGGTCCAAAAGTTGTTAGGATTTGAATCCAGTCTATTATGAGGTCAGTAAGATTCACATCTTGTTGGTTAGAGGATCGACGGCTGGGAGAGTGGGTTGATGTCTCGAGATTTGGTGAGTATGTAGGCTCCAGGGCTCTAGGCCACTCTCGCGGGTCCTAGGCCACTTTCAGATATGATTTTTGTTTGGAATCTTACGAATTTGAACTCTCCCGCACTGGATTCCGCAGAGGTTCTTGAGTGCCCGGGTCTGGCCAGGGCATAATGATAACTCGGCTGGCGAGGCACAGTCGGATAGTTCGGCTAGGGCCGAGAGACAGGGATGGCTCGGCTGGGGCTGAGAGAGATGATATAGCTCGGCTTGGGCCGAGAGGTGATGTAGCTCGACTGAGGCTGAGAGTGATATAGCTCGGCTGAGATCGGGAATAGCTCGGCTGAGGCCGAGAGATGATGCAGCTCGGCTGAAGCCGAGAGATGTGATAGCTCGGCTGAGGCCGAGAGATGATAGCTTGGCTGAGGCCAAGAGATGATATAGCTCGGTTGAGGCGAGAGGTGTGATCCACATCTTGGGAATCCTCGGCTCGGTGAGGGGCTAAGGCACCCCGATTTATTGAGGCTGACTTATCTCTAGAGGGTATTATTCAGCACGTGGGAGTCGGGGTTGATCCTAACCCTTTGCACGATTATTTATGCAACGGTGATTTTATCCCTCAACACATGCCCTTCACTCCCTAGTTCGAAGCATAGGTTTGGGCGTAGGGAGTATAACTCCGGGTGACACGATATGAGTGGGTTTGGATTTGACAGCCCGCGTAATGGTGCCCTAATTAATGCTGCGTGGCCACCTTGCCTTTACGGGATGGAACCGTCGCTCCCTAGGGGCAACGGTTGTGGAAGTGCCACGTAGCAAATTTTGATTTTCACGGTGCCTGCAACGGCGGTTCCGGGCGTCTCGATCAAGATGCCTTATCTTCTTTTTGAGGCGATTTCCTTTGGGGAGAAGTAAAGTCAAAACAGCGCCATTCCTATTCAATGCGCCCTTTCGTCCCCTCCTGGAGAATCTTGCTCTCCTACTTTCTTTGCGACTTCGCTCGGTGCTTCTTGCGACCAATAGCATGGTGAGTCCCAGCAGCGTGGTCTCGGAGATTGCTCCCGAAGATCTGGGAAAAATACACCAGAGGTATGGCATTCCCTCGGATGTCATCTTGCGGTTGCTGGAGCCCGAGCACAGGGTCTCGCAAGAGCTGGAGGGTGGGATCTTTCTTTACGAAGATAGCCTGAAGGCAGCTTCCGGTTTCCCCTTCATCCCCTCGTAAAAGAGATCATGAGGTTCTACAATATCTGCCCAATAATGGTGGCTCCCAACAGCTGGTGGAGTATCATCGGGTTTGTCTCGATGTGTAAAAGGGTTCAGGTAACAGCGACCCTGCCCTGTTCCGTATTTGTTATCAACTGATGTCGGAAGGAACTTGGAGTGGTCCTATATCGGACCTCGAAAGTCATTCATTGATTTCATTCAAGCGAGTATGTCTCGATTTGATTGTTCGCTTACTGCGCTTGCAGCCAAGAAATCTACGCTAGAGGGCCGCATAAAGAAAGAGTTGGGCAAGCATCCGAGAGAAGCCAGTAGAGTCGAAAGACGCAAGCCTGAGAAGAAAATTCATCTTTCTGGAGAGCACTCGTCGGAGATAGCGGATAGAAAAGAGGACGTGGGAGTGCCAGCGGTGAGAGAGGGGTTCTCTCCGTTGAGGAAAGAAGCAATAGCCACGATGGAGGAGCGGAGATCGGAGGAGGACTCAGAAAGGGTTGCCGAGATCCCTTGTCCTCTGGTGGTGGAGATAGTGGATAGCCCGAGGAGGCTCCATCGGAAACTCAGGGTGAGCCTATCGTCGAGGGGCCTCCCTCGGATGAGTTAGAGGGTGATGACGTTGGGCCAAAAGGCAATGGAGGTTCGGGAGGGGTTTCCTGCTGGAGAGCTTCCTCTTGAGGAGGCTAGAGGAGCTGGTGAACAAGTTGAGGCTTCAGTGGAATCCGTGAGGGAGGAGCAGGCACCGGTGATTAAAGAGGGACCTTTGGGTGAAGAAGAAGAAGAGGAAGGATAGGATGATGTCCTTCCAGCTGAAGTTTTCCCTGCTGGAGCCTCGGGAATATTGAGGTCGGGGCTGGCCGAGGTATCTGATGAATTGCAGGCCAGACTTTTGCTGAAGGAGGCCAGGAGATTGAAGGCTTCTCAATCTGAGATTGCTCGGACTGGTTCCTCAGATGGGCTGCTTGGTAGCTCGGACCCGACTATCGAGGAGGCATTCTCTGCTCTGATGAAGTCGGCATTGCATCCGAGCATTGGTCCCTCGACGAATGAGTTTGTGGACTTGAATCTTATCGACGCCACATTTGGTCAGTGGAACGTGGTGAAGGACGTTCATCTTCTCTCCGATGTCGATAATTCCACCCTCATGGAGTTAGCTAGGTCTTACACCTCCCGGGTGAGTTGCTATTCCCGAGTATTGGGCATTTTCTAGTGAACTAGATTGCGCTTTCTTATTTGAGTTTTGCTTTGCAGAGCACTCTGATCAGCAGGGCACTGTGCTGGCGTTTGAGCCTGGAAACAGGGGCTAGCGTCCAGGCTAAGAGAGTCAGTGCCGAGCTCCGATTGCAAGCAGAGGCGTCTGACCAATTTGAGCGACTCCTGGACACCGCCAACAAGAACTTGTCGATGGCGTGGGGGTTGCATTGGGCCGCCCTCGATGACACATCCAAATTAAGGCTCGAAGTTAAGGAGCTACACAGGCTCAGGGCGAGGTATGACGAAGTACGCTCGGAATTATCACAGGCCACATCTAGGCATACTGAAGAAATGGAAGCTGCCAAGAAGCAGTTTGACGAAAGTCGAGACAAGCTGAGGAGAGAAGCTGCTGAGGAGAGGAGTCGCACAAACAGAATGCTTGGCGAGTCAGAAGAGAAGGTCCAGCAGCTGCAGCATTGCATTATCGCTAAGGACGATAGGATCAAGTGGCATTAGGAGAGGATGACCAAGCTTGACAATGAGCTCTCCCAGTCCAGGGAAGAAGTTAACAGTAGGCAATTGAGGATTAACGACCTCAAGGACAGGATAGAACGGGTTAAAGCGACAAGCTGAGGGCCTTCGGCAAGGTTGAAGAATTAACAGGAGATTATCTCGGCAAGAGGAGGAGGTATAACCCCATCTTTTTAATTTTCTCCATCGGCTCACTGTTTCATTGACTAATTCCATGTTGGCAGATGGAGAAGGCGAGGCTCGAGGGCCAAGGTCAATTAGAAAGCCTACAAGAAGAACTAGTGTCGAGTTATCGGAGGAGCTCGGAGCTTGAATGGCAGGTTACCGAGGCTGAAGAGTGAGTCACCTCACTTCGGGGTCAAGTTGCTGAGGTTGAGAGGCATCTCGCCATACATCGGAGCGAACAAGATGCAACCTGTGCCGAGGCTTTCCAGCTCGGCGAGGAAGAGGTTCGAACTAAAATATCCCGGGAGTATCCGGAATGGGACCTCTCTTTTCTGGACGTCGAACCCTTCGAGGCCTATACCCCAAGGGCGGAAGAGACTGAGTACGAAGATATCTCAGACGTCGATCTTGACGTTATCTTGAGTTCTAGTGAGGCTGCAGCTCCTGAAGGACACTCCAAGCCCACCGCCGAAGGAACGACGACTTTTGAAGTGGGCGAAACGAGCCAAGCCTCTCCGAATGTTGTTGAGGACACTGCTGGAACTGATCCAGCTCCTGATCCTTGAGGGCCATCTGTGCACTTTTGCTTTTTAGATATGTAATTTGGCTTGAAATTTCCAATGAACGGGTCTTCGGCCTCCATTTGCTTGTCTTTTTGACCAGTTTTTGTCTCAGGCTTTTCTTTCGACTGTGAACAAGTTATGACTTGTTCGCGCTCTTTGGCCGATTTAGTTCGACTTAAGTAAATGTCTCGGTCGAAGCCAAGATATAAGGATAGCTCGGACTAGGATCGAGATATGAGAATAGTGTGGTTTGTCCAAAGTAAAGTGTGGTGCGCTCGGCCAAGGCGTTGGACGGTCCGGCGCACAAGTTTGGATGTAAGGAATATTGCCTTAGGTAAGATGACTTGAATGGAGGGGGCTTAGTCCCGAGAAGAGAGGGCGCATCTCGAATGCTGCAAAGTTATTAACGATCCCTCCCGATGGGGGAGTGGAACTCTTTGTTTCCGACGAGCGCCTGCTGAGGCAGTGACACGTGGCACGTCCTGCGGTAGTAGCATTGGAATTAATGGCCCTGGCGATCGGGACACTCGCCAGGAGCAGTTTAAAAATGGGTAGGGGAGCACCATCGTTAGTCATCTTTTTGGCCAATCTCGTTAGATTTTCAGGTACTGAGATGGCTTTCAGAGGTAGGGGCGATTGACCGGAGCACCAAGCAGCGGCGCTAGCAGCCATGGGGGGGGCCCTTTGGGGCCGTAGCACAATAACCATCGATGGGGAGGTTTTAGCGTCATTGCTCGCGGATCGTGAACAAATCTGGAAGGCAGCGGAGCAATATCTGGCCGTCACCACATGAGAAATCGAGCTCCTCCGCCAAGACAACAATCGGCTGGAGAGGCAGGTGGAGTCCCTCCAACAACAAGTGGCCGGTCCGGCTCTGCAGCGCAGGGAAAGCTCAGTGGCACCTAGAGAAGATGATAAGCCCCTGTGAGGGCCCATATATTTCTTTCTTTTCCTTTTGTTTCTCTTTTTGTAGAGAATGGAAAGGAATATTTTCGTAACTTGGGTGTCTGCTGTCACTTCCGAAATATCCTTTCTTATCGTTCGAGTCTTACGAAACGCACACCCTCCGGGGAACCTCTAGTGATCTTAGTGAGGCTAGAGCATGGCATCCCCGTAAGTTCCATCCGGAGTATTGCATATACTCGGTCTTGCCGAAGCATAAGGAGCATTCCGTTGTTGTTGAGTCAAGGGAAGTTATCTCGATCTGGATCAGAGCATAACATAACGCTCGACTACATTAAACCGAGGAAAGATACCTCGGTTCAGCCCGAAGTATGAAGGTGATCTCGGCCTTGGGTTGAAGTATGAGGCAATGTCTCGGTTTATGCCGAGACATAATGGGCGTTGGGCCAGAGCTAGGGGCATCAATGTGCCTTTATTGTAGAGTACTTGACTTCTACGCCTTTTTATCACTCTGCCAGTGCCTTATCTTTTCAAGGCGAGTCGACCTTCTTTTTGCAGAAATGGATGATACGGCTCTGTAAGCTACAAAAGGATGCCTCGTTATTTTTCAGAGTCATTTATCCGTTGGCTTTTTCCAACGTAGGTCTTTTAGCGTGTGACACAAGCTCTCATTCGTCATTGAGGATGTCATTTTCATCGGGTGATTTCCCAGGTCTGCCCATATCTCAAGGACCGGCGATCAATTTTCTGCACTTAAGGCTTTTGATTCGGATCAGAGGGAAATCTTCTGGCGTGCATCATGACCTGGGTAATGTGTTTGGCATGCCTCGAGGAGCGCTCTTTTCATCCTGGGATGCCACGTGGTAATGTGATCAGGGCATTTTGAATATTGGGGCTTTCCACTTTAATAGCTGCTCCCGGTCGTTTGCCTATAAAATGGGAGGAAAGGGCCGTGTTAGGCTATCTCCCAAGGCTTTCTTCCCTGTGAGTTGTGAAAGTTTTC
The DNA here is from genome assembly GCA_900491605.1 of Calamus simplicifolius. NCBI lineage: Eukaryota > Viridiplantae > Streptophyta > Magnoliopsida > Arecales > Arecaceae > Calamus > Calamus simplicifolius. The sequence continues at coordinate 142,914 of UESW01001632.1, forward strand.
ATGATGTCTGCGTTCCCTGGGTTGAGGGTGGAGAGAATGAGTTTTCCTTTTGCAAGTTGACCTCCCTCGGATAGCTGGGGTGATGAAGAAGTTGTTGTAGAGCATATCGTCCTCAAGAGAGGAACTTCGAAGATCATATGGAGAGCGCATGAGAGGTCCACAGAGATCATATGAGAGCGCACATATGCGCTTCCTGTGTGTCCTTTGTGATTTGCTACAGGGGTCGCAGGGTAGGAAGTGCACATGCACCCCCGTAGTACGCACGGACTTTTCCTTTTCCCTCGGGCTGGCTCCCTTAGCTCATCCAGCTGGGGATCTTTTGCCTGTGAAGAGGGAGTTGAGAGCAGTGCTGGTCTACTTGTTCCCTGCTTTTTATGGTCAGGCAGTGTCCAGCAGCCCAGCATTCCACTCGGGGGGACGCATCCTCAGCATCAGCATCCACGGGTCTTCCTTCTGTTCTTGGATCTCTTTGTTCATCCATGGGACCCATGGGAGGTCAGCTTGGCCTTAGCCGGAGGTCCAGGGTGAGTTGACTGGTTGTCTGATCTCTTGGGTTAGACGTCGGAGCGTCATTATTAACCAAAGCTGATTGAAGCAGTTTGGCCGAGCTATTTACTCGTTTTTATTTCTTGCACCATGATGCACTTGTAACGCTCTGAAGAGGTTGTAACTCTTTTTATTGATGAGGAAATAAAGAAAGTTTTGTTCTTTCTTCTTTTAGCGCCTGCTTCTTTCTGTGTTGAGAGTTGTTACTCCCATATCATGTTTTGTGTCATAGCATATTTCGGTAGCACTCTTGCTACTTTATTCTTGCTAAGACTAACATCTGGTCTTCAGTGGAGGAAATGCTTACCCATGTTTGGGGCTAGAGGCAGACCTGGGCGGCCCCGTGGATTTACGTGGTAAGCGTGATCTCGCTTACAAAACGAAGCAGGTTTTTTTTCGGAAAGAGACAGTTCGCATGCCTTAACCGTTGAGCAGAAGGAGGTTATTTGCTTCTGCCGAAGTATAATAGGACGTCTTAGTTGCGTCAAAGCATTGGAGAGATTACTTGTCTAGGCCGGAGCTTCAGACAATGCTTTATGAGTACGTCATTTGACTTGACCGAGGTTTCGGATAATACATTACTCAGTTATAATTGAGGCTTCTGAATATCTCTCGGTTGTTGCCGAGGATTAAGAATATCGCTCGTTGTTGCCGAGGATTAAGAATATCTCTCGGTTGTTGCCGAGGTTTAAGAATATCACTCGGTTGTTGCTGAGGTTTAAGAATATCGCTCGGTTGTTGCCGAGGTTTAAGAATATCGCTCGGTTGTTGCCGAGATTTCTATTTTTTTTTTGTTCTTACGGTAATCATAGATTTCGGTGCAGACGGTCGAAGAGGATGAGGGTTACCCAAGCGATGTATGGGGGTGCCCGAAGTCTATGACTCGGTCATTTTCGAAGAAGGCGAGTCAGTGTTGGTAGCTGATGTGCTTTTCCTCTTCTCCACGTCATTTCGAGGACGCCTGATTTGAAGGAGTCTAGTAGACTCTCGAGATCATTTACTTCAAAAGGGTCCGGCAAACCGAAGGGAGTCTGTCCCAAGAAAAGGGGAAGTTCCCCGAGCACCTCGTCGATGCTTATCAATCCTCCTCGGTGAGGGAGCGCGACTCCTTGTTTCCGTAAGCGCCAATTGAGGTGGTGACGCGTGGTAAGTTTCCACGAGTTGAAATTAATGGTTCGAACAATCGAGATACTCGACAGGAGTAGTTTAAATACGGATGAGGGGGATGCCTCTGTTAGTCATCTTTTCCGCTAGACTCCTAAGAACTTCTGAGTGTTGATATGGCTTCCGGCGATGAGAGGCGACCCACTGAGGCGCCAAGTGGCGTGCCAACGGCCGTGGGGGGTCCCGAGGGAGTCGCGTTATGGTGACTGTTGATGGAGTGGTTTTGGCGTCAGCATTCGTGGATCATGAACGGCTTCAAAGAGCGGCCAAACAATATCTGGCCACTTCTGTGAGGGAGGTTGAGCTCCTTCGCCGTGTTATCAGCCGGCTGGGAGAGAAATAGCGCCCCTCCATCAATAGATCGCCGAGTCGGCTCGGCGTGAGAAGGGCTCGGCGGCTCCCGGAAAGGACTATGGCCCCTATGAGGGCTCCTTTATCTTTTCTTTTTTGTTGTCTTCTTTATGATAAATGAAAGGGAGGATTTCTGCAGCTTTTGTGTTTGCTGCCATCTCCAAGATGTTTGTTTTTATCACTTGGTCTTCGCCGAGGCTTTTGATAAGTGGCGCACTTCGGTCTTGGCTGAGGCTTTTAAATGAGTAACGAAAATGCACTTCGGCTTTGGCCGAGGCTTTTAGATAAGTAAGGAAAATGCACTTCGGCTTTGGTCGAGGCTTTTAGATAAGTAACGAAAATGCACTTCGGCATTGGCCGAGGCTTTTAGATAAGTAACGAAAATGCACTTCGGCTTTGGTCAAGGCTTTTAGATAAGTAACGAAAATGCACTTCGGCTTTGGCCGAAGCTTTTAATCTTTGGTGCCGGTCGGGGCTTGTAAGCTGCCCGAATTTGAATGGAATTTTCCATTCTTTGGTCCGACCGGGGCTTGTAAGCTGCCCGAATCCGGATGGAGTTTCTTTGCCTTTTGGTCCGGCCGGGGCTTGTGAGCTGCTCGAATCCGGATGGAGTTTCTTTTCCTTTTGGTCCGGCCGGGGCTTGTGAGCTGCCCGAATCTAGATGGAGTTTCTGAGATCACTTACTCGATCATATCGAGTCTTTGTAGAATAGGGCTCGGCCCAGCTGAGGTACGAAGATTTAGGTCAAGGAGATAGTTCGGTTGTGCCGAAAATGGATGCGTAAACAGCATCTGTTTTCTATTATGACTTTTTCGGAGAAACGATTGTGGCGGTCGTGCCGCAGATAATTGAAATAAGATGTCAAAGCTTCAAATGGGTCAAGTCGATAGAAAGCGTACCCTACTGATGGTATATACGAGATTGTCCAAATTCCACGTTCGAGGAATAGATTTTTTGCCCAAATCCTAGAGCTTGTAGGTGACAGGTCCGATGACTTTCGCCACTTGATAGGGGCCTTCCAGTTTAAAGATAGCTTTCCTTGTTCCAGCAGTTTGGAGACGGATGCCTTCTGGAGGACGAGATCGCCAGGCGAGAAAGATTTTCCTTTGACTATGGAGGCATGATAGCGGGCCACTCTTTGCTGGTATGCAGCTACTCTGATTCGAGCTTTTTCTCTGATCTCTTCCACCAGATCGAGGTTAGCGTGAAGCTGCTCATCGTTAGCCTCCTCCGAGTAGCTCTCTATTCGCGGAGAAGGGGGTCCTATCTCTATAGGGATGAAAGCTTCCGAACCAAAGGCCATCCGGAATGGGGTCTCGCCGGTGGGGATTCTCTGGGTGGTGCGGTAGGCCCATAGGACGTGATGCAGTTCATCCGCCCATCTGCCTGAGTTCTGGTGAGCCGAGCTTTGATCCCTTGAAGTAGGGTCCGGTTAGTTACCTCGGCTTCTCCGTTGGCTTGCGGATGCCCTACCGACGTAAGGCGGTGGCAGATCCATGCTCCTCGCAAAAACCCCGAAACTTTGGGTTGTCGAACTGTTTGCCATTGTCGATGATAATAGTATGAGGAAGGCCGAAGTGGCAAATAATGGATCTCCATACGAAGTCCCTGGCTCGAGCTTCGGTTATCTGGGCAGCTGCCTCGACTTCCACCCACTTAGTGAAGTAGTCGATGGCGACAAACAAAAACTTTCTCTGTCCAGTGGCGAGGGGAAAAGGGCCAAGAATATCCATCCCCCACTTAGCAAAGGGCCAAGCGGAGGAAATAGGGACCAAACTGGCGGAGGGGAGTCTCTAGATGTTGGAATGCCTCTGACACGGGTCACAAGCTCGGATGAGATCATCAGCATCCTTTTGTATGGTGGGCCAATAATATCCCTGGCGCAGTACCTTGTGGCATAGAGATCGACTCCCCAGATGGTTGCCACAAATTCTTCATGTACCTCCCAAAGAGCATAATCAGCTTCAGATGGGTGAAGGCACCTGAGCAGCGGCATGAAAAAGGACCACTTATACAGCTGGTCGTCGATCAGCACATAGTGGGTAGCTTGCAATTTCAGCTTCCTTGCTTCCTTACGGTCGGCTGGGAGCGACCCTTCCTTAAGATACTTCAATATGGGGTCGAACCAGGATGGTTCGACCTCAATCTGCATCACTCGGTCTGCCTCCGCGATGCTAGGCTTTTCCAGGATTTCCAAAGGAAACTTCCGCTCGGAACTCATCGATTCCGTAGTTGCTAGTTGGGACAATAGATCGGCACGGGCATTTTCAGATCTTGGGATCTGGATAACTTCAAATTCAAAGAAGTGGGAAAGCAAATCCCGCACCTGTTGGAGATACCGAATCATATTTGGCTCCCGGGCCTTGAACTCGCCCCGCACGTGACCGGCTACCAACTGAGAGTCGGTAAAGGCATTCAGCTTCTTCACTTTTAGATCACGGGCGATTCGGAGTCTAGCGAGCAGAGCTTCATATTTAGCTTCGTTGTTGGAGGCTGAGAAGGAGAAGCGAACTCCGTACTCGAAGGTCGCCCCCTCTAGGCTGGTGAGGATTAAACCAGCATCGGAGCCATTGGCATTGGAGGATCCATCGACGTGGAGCAGCCATAGGGCGTCTGATCTCGGATACTCGGAGGAGTCCGGAGTGGAGCCATCCTCTGGGATGGTGCATTCAAGGAGGAAATTAGCTAGAACCTATGCCTTGATGGTCGGACGAGGTTGATATCGGATATCATGCTCGCTTAACTCAACGGCCCACTTAGCCATTCTCCTTGATGTCTTCGGGCGATGGACCACCGCCTTGATGGGTTGGTCGGTAAGGACCATCACAGAATGTGCCTGGAAATATGGTCGCAACCTCCAAACTGATACTACCAGGGCCAACACCAGCTTCTCGATTCGGTGTACCTTGTCTCGGCATCCCGGAGCAATTTGCTGACATAGTAGATTGGCTTTTGGGTCTTTTTCTCTTCTCTGACCAAAACTGAGCCAATTGCGCCTTCCAAAACTGCCAAGTACAGAAATAGCATTTCTCCCGAGTTGGGGCTGCTGAGGAGGGGTGGTGAGCCGAGATACCTCTTAAGGTCCTTGAATGATTTTTGGCACTCGGGGGTCCACTGAAAATTCTTGGCAGATCGAAGAGCTTTAAAGAAGGGAAGGCACCTCTCGGCCGACCGAGCCACAAAGCGGCTGAGGGTCGCGATCCTTCCCGTGAGGCGCTGGACTTCTTTGACAGATGTTGGGGGTGTCATTTGCTGAAGGGCTTGAATCTTCTGCGGGTTGGCTTCAATGCCTCGCTGAGAAACCATGAAGCCCAGAAACTTCCCAGAGTTCACACCGAAGGCGCACTTTGTTGGGTTGAGCTTCATCCAATATTTTCAGAGTGTCACAAAGCTCTCAGAGAGATCCTCAATATGCTGGGATGCTTCTTTGCTTTTGACCAGCATGTCATCAACATACACCTCCATGTTCCCACCGATTTGCTCCTTGAAGACTTTGTTTACCAGCCTTTGGTAAGTGGCACCTGTATTTTTCAGACCAAAGGGCATGACACGGTAACAATAAGTACCTCGGTCGGTTATGAAGGCAGTCTTTTCTTCATCCTCGGATGCCATCCGAATCTGGTTGTAGCCTAAGTATGCATCCATGAAGGTCAGCATCTGATGACCGGAAGTGGCATCCACGAGCTGGTTGATCCAAGGGAGAGGGAAACTGTCCTTTGGGCATGCATTATTAAGGTCGGTGAAGTCGATGCAGATCCGCCATTTGCCGTTCGATTTCTTGACCATGAAAACATTGGATAGCCAGCTCGGATAATTTACCTCCCGAATGAAGTTTGCCTTGATGAGCTTGCCGACTTCCTCCTCGATCGCCTTCTGTCGGTCGGGGGCGAAGCTCCTTTTCTTCTCCTTCACGGGCCGGGACATCTCTTCTATGTTAAGACGGTGGATGAGGATGTCTCGGCTGATCCCAGGCATGTCAGAGGCTGACCAGGCGAAGACATCAGCATTCCTTCGGAGAAAGTCGATTAGCTCCAGGCAGGGCTGCCCCTTCAGTAGCGACCCGATCCTTATGGTTCGGTCGGGCTGAGCTTCGTCCAGCGGCACCTCCTCCAGCTCTTTGGTTGGTTCTCCTCGTTGCTCGGCGAAGTCCTCTCGAGCATCCAGTCCATCAACCTCGGGCAGTTTGGATTGCAGGCTGGTGACGAAGCACTGCCGAGCTACAGCTTGGTTTCCTTGGACTACTCCCACTCCCCATCCGGTAGGAAACTTTATTGCTAGGTGTGGGATGGAGATGGCGGCTCTAAGGGACATCAGGCCGGGTCTCCCAAAAATTGCATTGTAGGGCAACCGAAGCTTGGTCACCAGAAAATCTGTGTGGACTGTGGCAACGCAAGGCCAAGTCCCCGCGCGGATCGTCAAGGTCACGACACCCTCGAGGGTAATTACATCACCGGTGAACCCCATTAGGGTGGAGTCCACGGCTCGGAGATTCTCCATAAGCAGTTTCATCTTCATAAACACATCGAGATACAAAACATTGATAGAGCTCCCACTATCAATAAGTATTCGATCTACATCATAGTTGTTCAGATTAAGGGATACAACCAACGCATCATCATGCGGGAACTATATCTTCTGGAGGTCGCTATCGGAGAAGGAGAGCTCATTTGTCCGTGCTTTCTTTGGCGCTGAACCTTCTTCATCGTCCTGCTAGCTCGATGGGCTACCCACTGCCTCAATCATGTTGATGTGGCTGGCGATCGAAGGACTCGGAGGTGGAGGCTACTGAGGCTCATGTTGACGATCGCCCCCGTTTCTTGGCTCGGTTGCTCTCCTAAACTGATCCAGCCTACCCCACTGGATGAGCCTCTCAATTTCGTTCTTCAACTGCCAGCACTCCTCGGTGTCATGGCCATGGTCCCGGTGGTAGCGGCAATATTTGGCGGGGTCTCTCCGGGCTGCATTCCCTCGGAGAGGAGGTGGTCGGGGGAGCTGGCGCTCTATGGCCATGAGGATCTCCACCCTTGGGGCAGTGAGCGGAGTGAATCGGTTGAACCTCCTCGGCGGGCTCTGGATGCGGTTCATTGACGACGGCGGAGGAACCCTTTGGCGGCGAGGCGGGCTTGGCTGGGGCTGATCGGTGCTTGTCCGAGCCCTTGGGCTCCTTTTTTCTTGTCAGCTTGGTGCGGGCAGCTCTCCACGATTCCTCGACTCTGGCATATTTGTCTGCCAGAGCCATCATGTCGGAAGGTTCTAAGGGTAGCTGACCTCCAGCACCAGGTAAAAGTCACTCTCCTTCAACACTCACCTGCTAGGGTGGACATGGCCACCTCATGATTGAGGTGGTCCACTATCAACATGGTCGTATTAAAATGACCGAGATACTTCTTTAGGGACTCCCCATCTCTCTGCTTAACCTCAGAGAGGGAGTCAGATCTCCGTCGGTGACGATGGCTGCTGATGAACTGGCTGATGAAGAGGCGGCTCAGCTCGTCAAATGAACTAACGGAACCTGGTTTCAAAGCATTGAACCAGGTTCGAGCGGATCCCCTGAGGGTGGAAGAGAAGGAGCGGCAGAGGATCGCATCTGATGCCCCGTGGAACATCATGATTGATTTGAAGCTGCTGAGGTGGTCATCGGGATCGGAGGCTCCATGGTAGGGCTCGATGGCGGATAGCTTGACGTGGAAGGGAATCACTTCCTCCATGACCTCCTTGGAGAAGGGAATGCCCTGCTCCACCTTATGCTGGAGCGGATGGGCCTGCTTGGCGGCATCCAACTCCTGGCGCATCTTCTGGAGTTGTTGGTGAATCTCCTCAGGCACAATAAGAGGGGCTGGGCGAGGAGAGAAATGAGTCAGTGTCGAGTCGTGACGAGAGAACACCGGAGAGAGGGATCGAGCCCACCGAGATCAGGGAAGATCCTTGCCACGGACCCCTTGGGGGGCTGGCTCAGCTTCCCTAGGGCAGCGAGGGGGGTCTACAACCCCATGCGGGCCGAAAGAAGAGATCGCTGGATGAGCGGGGGCTGCATTCTCCTTAGGAGGATGCGGGATAGGTGCAGCCGGACGGGGGGCTTCGAAGCGCCCCTGGATCAGGTGGGCCATGGCTTGGACCTGCTGGACCAGTGAGGCAAACTGGTCCTGGGTCACTGGGGCCGCCGGTGGCGATGGAGTCTCAACTGGTGGTGGTGGCAGCGCTATGCTGCTCACCGAATCAGGCCTTTGGGAGGTGACCTGATCCCGGGCTTCGGAGGTAGCCTTTCTTCGGTTGGCCATGGGAGGAGTTCTCGTTCGATCGAGATTCTTGTCTCCTGGATCACAAGTTTATGGACTTGAGGGCCCTTCCTCTAGCGCCATTTTGTTGCTGCTGAAATCTTTCCTTCGACTCAGGCGCGATCGGGCTTCAGGATGGGCTCCCTCCTGGGCGACCTGCAAAACAGTCCTCATGCGAGAGGCATTGGGGGTGGCCCTCCGCGGAAGACCCTCCGATGCTCAAGTCAGCGGGGATCGGCAATCAACAAACGAGAGGAGAAGGCTCTTGCTGAAGAGTCTCTCCAGGGGTGGCCTTTCGAGAGCTCTGAGCAAAGCGCCAATGGCGGAAAGGGGTGAGTAAAGGTAGAAGGAGAGTGTACCAGTGAGCAAGTGCGCATACCTGAGGAGCCAGGAGACGGCTCTATTTATAGAGGATCACCTGATTCCCTGGGGGCATCATGGGTCCAAAAGTTGTTAGGATTTAAATCCAGTCTGTTATGAGGTCAGTAAGATTCGCATCTTGTTGGTTAGAGGATCGTCGACTGGTAGAGTGGGTTGCTATCTCGAGATTTGGTGAGTATGTAGGCTCCATGGCTCTAGACCACTCTCGCGGGTCCTAGGCCACTCTCAGATATGATTTATGTTTGGAATCTTACAAATTTGAACTCTCCCGCGCTGGATTCCGCAGAGGTTCTTGAGTGCCCAGGTTTGGCTGGGGCATAATGATAACTTGGCTGGTGAGGCACAGTCGGATAGTTCGGCTAGGGCCGAGAGACAGGGATTGCTCGGCTGGGGCCGAGAGAGACGATATAGCTCGGCTTGGGCCGAGAGGTGATGTAGCTCGGTTGAGGCCGAGAGGTGATATAGCTCGGCTAATGCCAGGAATAGCTCGACTGAGGCCTGGAATAGCTTGGCTGAGGCCGAGAGATGATGCAGCTCGGCTGAGGCCGAGAGATGTGATAGCTCGGCTGAGGCCGAGAGATGATAGCTTGGCTGAGGCCGAGAGATAATATAGCTCGGCTAAGGCCGAGAGGTGTGATCCGCATCTTGGGAATCCTTGGTTCGATGAGGGGCTAAGGCACCCCGATTTACTGAGGCTGACTTATCGCTAGCGGGTATTGTTCAGCACATGGGAGTCGGGGTTGATCCTAACCCTTTGCACGATTATTTATGTAACGATGATTTTACCCCTCAACACAATCTTAGTTGTTAAAATTGCTGCAATAAGTTGTGACGTTTGACCATGAGTCTTTTTGGCACTGTCTCACTGAACCTGGCCTCGCCACCGTACGTCTCTAAGATAAAATGACCGCCTCTGTTGCCCAGAATTAACCGTCCCAATCTTACATGCTTCTTCCATCTTCTATCTTGAAGCATCGCACGTACGCCTGATTAACAGCTGCCAAGTAGCTATACTTTTGTAATCCCCAGATTTCGTTAACTGCTCGTGAGAATTGATCATGAGATTGGAACGATTGACTCTAGGGACTCCTACAGTTGTGCGAGGTGTTTGAATTTTAAACCCCCGGGATATGATTATCTGATCGCGAAACTTAATCGCGATATTCCTAGAATGGATAACGCCTGACGATTGTATTTTCAAATATCCTATAACTAATGGAGTCTCAAATCCCTTGATTTGAGGAGTCTGCGTCGCCTTTAAAGGATCACGAACCCTCCTTCCCATTATCCTTGAACGCCTCCTTCCCATCATCATCATGCGCGCATCTGCTCCTGGTAAGTCCCTCTATCCATGCCTGGGAGGGAGAGAGAGAGAAAGTCAGAAAAAGAGAGAAAGAGAGGGAGTCAGGCGCGGAGGAGGCCATGGCAGCCTTCTCCCGTGCCGATTCTGGTTCGGGCCCGATGGCGTGCTCGCCGCCTTACCGAGCCTGGACGACGGTCGGTGTCCTCCACCGGCACCGGGCATGTGTCCGATGGAGGTCCGGCCGGCCTTGGTGGCCGGCCGTGCCACCAGCACAGAGACGTGCTGCGGCAAAGTGAATGAGAGGAAGAGAGAGATTAAAGAAAGAGAGAGGGAGGGAGGACCCGGCCGTGGCAGCGGCCGGCTCTGGTCCAACCACCGGCGGTCGGGCCGCCCCGAATTTGGCTGGTCGTGCCGCTGGCACACCTCCTAGCTGCCGCGAACCGTGAGAGAAAAAGGGGAATCGGGAGTGAAATTGGAGAGAGAGAGAGGGAAGGGGGGGCCAGCTGCGGCGGCGGCTGGCTCTGGTCCAACCACCGGCGGCCGAGCCACCCCAAATTTGGCCGGCCATGCCGTCGGCACGCCTCCTAGCCACCACGAACCTTGAGAGAAAAAGGAGGAATCGGGAGTGAAATTGGAGAGAGAGAGAGGGAAGGGGGGTCGGCTGCGACGGGCCGGCTCTGGTCAGGCCACCGGTGGTCGGGCCACCCCTAATTTGGCCAGGGCCGCCGGCACGGATGGCCCCTATTTCGGTTGAAATAGGGGAGCAATAATAACAGGAGAAAAAAAAGGTTGGGCCGGATGGGCTGAGCCAATTTTGGGCCTGTTGGGCCAGTCCGAGAGCCATTTTTGAGCCACTGTTTGGGCCCTGTAATGGGCCAAAAATGGTAAAATAAAATTATGGCCCGAATTAGGATTGATTCTAGTTTCTGGGGATAATTTTGTTTCCCTATTTGGGTGTATACATTGAGAGATATTTGAGCCCAAAGTTGGGCCCGTGAAGTGGTCTGGGTAAAATCTTAAGAGTCACTGTATTATTCAGATTTTAGAAACTTAATTATGTAAAATGATGCTGTAGGTGCCCAGGTATCCAAATAGCTGGGTTATCAATTGGAATTTGCATACTGTAGTAAGTAAGCCAAGTATTATAATTTCATAGATTATTTAATTTATAAATTATGAATTTACAATTAGATGCATGTTTATGAAATATGAAAAATGAAGTTTATTTATTCCGAATTAATGTATAGTACCACGAATTTATAAATAAGTATTTGTTGTGATATGACTAATATGTGTATATGCAAAAATGTAATTATGTTAATTTTTGCAAATTATGTTGGTACTATCGAGATGATAATATGCAACCATGATGATGACAGTAAAATTTAGTGTATGTGTCGCCGCGGTTCTCATATGACTTGAAATGCCAAGTGATACGTGACCCACCTCCACAGTGAAAGATATATGGAGGACACACATCCATAGGATGTGTTCTGATGATAGATTATGATATGGCATAACACTGGTACCAGGACCCTTCCTCTTAGGGGACATTTAAGAGTGATACACAAGATGAGTGTTGTAGGGCCGTGGGACACAAAGAAAAACAATGATAGTATAAACAGTGTTTGGTTTACATTGCATATTCTAGTATTTATTATTTAATTAAGCTTCCAAATTATTTTGATTTGATGACATGAATATGCTGATAGCATGATAAATGTAATTTGAAATTGTATTAGGCTTACTTATTGAGTGTGAGCTCATAGAATTCTCACAATGTTTCTCAGAGCCTCAGGAATGAAGAAGGATATTTGGGATAGACGTAGCTTCTATTAAATAAACTTAGTTCCATTATATTGATATAGTTCAGTATTGCTTGTGTGTAGGGCAGGTAGCCCAAGACTGATAATTATGGTTTGTAATAAATCATGGATTTGAATTTTCGCTTTATATTGATTTATGTGATGAAGTTCGAGACGCCTTGCATGCCTGGCATGCGGCTGGTTGTCACCCTTGCTCGGGTTTTGGGACTGGGGCGTGACAGCTATAGTGGTATCAGAGCCTGGTTACGACATTAGGGACATATACATGATGACACGTTAGGCAAAATACTAGGATGACATTGAGACAATTATGAATTTAAAGGAATTTTAGATATTATGCTTTGAAAACCTGACATTTAGAGTTTACCATGACATTAATTGCAATTAATTTATCAGGAGATAGGAATGGCATGTCCACTAGAAGTCAACAAAATGATGAGGGTTCCCATATTGGTAATGCTGGCCAACCGGGAGGTTTGGAAGCCACCGGAGGTGCTGCCCCTGCCAATTCAGTTGGGACTGATCAGCAGCGACTCCATATCGAGATGCTTCAGGTTCTCTCGGGTATGGCCCAGTCGATGCGGGACATGCAACATCAGATTCTGCATGCCTTGTCCACTCAGCCTGCTCCCACTGCCCCGCAGACTCAGCCTACCCCTCCTGCTCCACAAACTCAGCCAGCCTTACCTACTCATCCTCCACCATTGACCCAGCCTACTCCATCTCAATCCTGGATAGGGGTTGGCCGCAGCTTTGTAAACTTCAAGAAGTTTGCCCCTGCCCCTTTCTCTGGATCCACCAACCCTATTGATGTTGAGCGGTGGATGCGAGATATGGAGAAGGCTTTTATAGCTCATGGTAGTCAGGAGATGGAGCGGATCAGATTTGCCACCTACCTTCTTCTGAGAGAAGCTTATGATTGGTGGTTGGTTGAGGAGCAGCGTCGAGATGGACAGATTATTTCTTAGGAAGAGTTTAGAGAGATATTCTTCGACAAATACTTCCCCAGGAGTGTACAGAGACAGATGGAATCAGAGTTTATCAAATTGGAGCAAAAGGATCTTTCTGTGGCCTAGTATGAAGCTGGATTCACTAGGTTGGCCCGTTTTGCTCCAAATATTGTGACCAATGAAATGGCCAAGATCACCCGATTCACTGAGGGACTGTGACCCAGGCTGAGGCAAGCAGTCAATGCATTTGAGCTTCTCACTTACAGTGTTGTAGTGAATAAGGCCTTGGTGATTGAGAGAGATATGAATGCTGTTCAGAAAGATTGAGAGCAGCGGAGGAAGAGGAAAGGGCCTACTTCTGGCCAATCCACAGCTCAGGCCAAGAAGAAGGGTGCATAGCAGGCCCCGGCTGAACCATAGAACAAGGAGACTCGTTGCATTCATTGTGGTAACTCCCACCCTGGAAAGCCTTGCCGCAGATTGAGTGGTGCCTGCTTTGTCTGTGGGAAAACTGATCACAAGATTGCCACCTGTCCCTTTTGGAAGGATCAATAGCCTTCTTCAAGTTAAGGAAAGAGCCAGCAGTATCAACAGCAGCCATCAAGGACCCAGGGAAGGGTCTTCAACCTCACTCAGCAGGACGCTGATGCCTCTAATTCTGTGGTGACAGGTATACCATTTAATTTTATATATAGTATTACATTCTTACCTAGTGCAATGCATTGATGATTAATTAGAAGTTAGGTTCAGTCTTTGATGTTAAAACAAATTACACTTATGTCCATGAATGATTAAAGTAGGTACTGCTTATGCTCAAACTCTAATTGACCCGGGTGCCACGCATTCTTTTATATCTGATATCTATCTTGACAAGAATGCACCATTAACACCTATTCCTCTAGAGCAAGAGTTGCATATTGCATTTCCAAATGGAGATGTTATGAAGGTTGACACAGTATGCAAATCTTGCCCGATTGTCTTGGAGGATAGGAGGTTGAATGCCGATCTCATTGTCCTTCCACTGAAGTTCTTCGATGTTATCCTTGGAATGGATTGGTTGGCCTCTTATAATGCTTCAGTAGACTGCTTCAGGAAGATTGTCAACTTCAAAATTCCAAGTCGGCCTGAATTCAGTTTTACTGGTGGTCATAAACACCTAACCTCAGTGTTCATATCAGCAATGCAGGCTGGAAAGTATCTGACGAATGGTAGTCAGGGATTTCTTGTTATTGTTAAAGATCTTCAGAAGGAAGGGACCAAGTTGGAGGATATTCCTGTAGCTCAAGAATTCCCTGATATCTTCCCGGATGAATTGTCTGAATTGCCCCCAGACCGGAAGTCGAGTTCTCCGTTGATCTAGTTCCTGGAACTGGGCCTATATCTAAGGCCCCTCATCGCATGGCTCTGGCTGAGCTAAAGGAACTGAAGGATCAATTACAGGAGCTCCTAGATCGGGGATTTATCAGACCCAGTGCTTCTCCTTGGGGTGCTCTGGTTCTATTTGTTAAGAAGAAGGATGGCAGTCTTCGACTCTGCATTGATTACCGGGAAATCAATAAGGTAACAGTGCAAAATAAGTACCCTCTACTGAGGATTGATGACTTGTTTGATGAACTCCAAGGAGCCCGGATATTCTTAAAGATTGATCTCAGGTCAAGCTACCATCAACTCAAAATCAAGGAGGGGGATGTGCCTAAGACAGCATTCAGAACCAGATATGGTCACTATGAGTTCTTGGTGATGCCGTTTGGGTTAACTAATACCCCAGCAGCATTAATGGACTTGATGAACATAATTTTTAAACCATATTTGGATCAGTTTGTTGTGGTTTTCATTGATGATATTTTGATATATTCCAAGAGTCATAAGGAACATAAGGACTACCTAAGGATCGCGCTATAGATTCTTCGAGAGAAGAAGCTTTATGCCAAGCTGTAGAAGTGTGAATCACTACAACAGAAAATAAATATAGCGACGCAAAAATGCATCACTAATGCATCGCTAAACTGGGTTTTGCGATGCATTAGCGACGCAACTGTAGCATCGTTGTAAGTCTCATCACAGAATGAATTTAGTCACAATTGTATCGCTAAATAGCGACTCTCAGCGACGCATTTATTGCGTCGCAATATTGCGACGCAACGTCTTTGCGTCGCAATATTGCGACGCAAGATCGTTGCGTCGTAATATTTAATAATAATATTTTAGAAATATTAGCAATGTAATTTTAGTCGCTAATGAATCACTAATTAAATTTTTATAAAAAAATATTAAAAATTAAAAATTAAAAAGGTTAAATTTAATATTGCGACGCAACCAAGTGCGTCATAATATTGCGATGCTAAGATGTTGTGTCGCAATATTTAATAATAATATTTTAGAAATATTAGCAACACAATTTCAGTCACTAATACGTCGCTAATTAAATATTTTTTTAAAAAATAAAAAAAATTAAAATTAAAATGGTTAAATTTAATATTGCGACGCATGCAATTGCGTCGCAATATTGCAACGCAATTGAATGCATCGCAATATTTAATAATAATATTTTAGATATATTAGCGACACAATTTCAGTCGCTAATGCATCGCTAATTAAATTTTTTTAAAAAATATATATAAAATATTATAAATTAAAACGGTTAAATTTACAAAAATTATGATCGAAACACTGATATTGATCGAAACACTAATATTAATCGAAACATTCATCATTAAATTTCTAAAAATAATTAATATATTAAAATTTTGAAGTTTCCATGTACAACACATAAAAAGTAAAGAAAAAAATACATCAAGAATCTCCACTATCACGATCACGTGGTGGCTAGAAACCCTGCGACATGCGGCTAACCAAATCCCACATGTGACGCATCTGCTCTCTTATGTCAGAGAGCTCGCGCTGAAGGACTTCCATGCGCTGGTCAAACTCGTGCTGAAGGACTTCCGTGCGCTGGTCAAACTCTTGCTGAATCTCCTGCCGAACGTCCTACCGAACCTCCTCCGTAATAGATCTCCGAATGTCCTCTAAATGCTCGGCAGGAATATTGCCAGAATAGCGCGAACTGGAGGCCTGCTGGGGAAAATATGTAGAAGCTCTAGTGCCCAGACCATAGACCCTGCGGTCTCATGGCTGGGCACCAACAGCCTCCAAAAACACACGTCGACTCTCCTCTGATGAGAGTTCGACGGGCGGTCCCCCATCAGTAGAGTCGACCTGCGATGCCTGGGACTGAAGCTCCTCAACTCGTGCCTTTGAATTATAAAATCAATAATAAATGAATCAATAAATTTTTCTAAATAAAATTTTAGAAATTAAACAGATACAATATAAAGCTAATTTCTTACTGCAACCTCCCGTGATCGTGTATCGACCCAGGAACCGTCCCTCCTGGTGTGTGTCGCCCTGAATAGACGAAACTCACCAGGATCTCCGCCCTCCTGTTCAGACTACAACAATAGAAAGAAAAATTGATATAAATAAAAGTATTTGTAAATAACTAAATTAGTAATTAAAATATTTAAGTTTTCTTACCATGCGGCATCTATGCTCCTGAATCGAAATAGACCCCGCAGTGTGGCGGGAGAGACCCGTGCCAGGACCGCCCCTCTCGGATCGGCGGTTCGTGCTAGCTGATGCAGACCTCCTGCGCCAGCCATCAGACTGCCACGCCTACTGCCACTCATGCCAAATACCCTCCGATACATGGGCAGGACGCTCACCCGATGTCCTCCAACGATGAAGCATGTCGGTGTATCGGCGTGCTGTAAGAGCATTCCATGCTGCCCTAATGGCATCATGGATAGCAGGTCCCACGTAAACTTTTTCTGCATTGAAATAAATAGTTAGTTTAAGAATTTATTAAGATTAAGAAATTTAAGATAAATTGTATTTAATAAGTTTACTTGAAACTATGAAAAATAAAACTCCCTCATGGCTGCAGATACATGGCACCAATCGTAGCCACTGGGATCAGCACGCCTCTGAAATATGGAGTTGATCTGGCTCGATACATGATACTGCTCAATAAATCTGTTAAAAAAATGCATGTTTATAGGTAATTGACTTAAAAACATAAACGATATATTTACAATTACTATATACTTATAGCCCATGAGCATCCAGTTCAAGTACGGTGCGGCCGACGGTGGAAGAACTCTCGGATGTATGTGCCGATCGGTTGGATGATAATACTAGTGCAGGATCACCGCCGATGGCTGAAGAGACCGGAGGCTGTGCGATGTGTGGAGATCCGAACTCTCCATCTCCAAAGCTCATGGGATCTGATGCGGCAGGGCTACGTCTCTGCTTACTCTGTCTGTTGTCGGTAGATCTACCTCGGCCCGTCATACTAAAAATACTAAAGATTCATGAATGTTATTACAATTAATGATTAAATATATAAAAATATAACATTTGTAAAAATAAATTGAATTTGAAAAAACCTCTATGTTTAGTCGGTTTCATTTGTTTCGTGAAATGTTGGTTCAACATCCGATGCCGTATCGGACTGCGATTTAGTTTATTATCATCGGAAGGAAACCAAACATTTGAATCCGCAATTTCTTGGACATCACCATTTGGATCTCTAAGTGATGTTTCAGGAGCCCTTGTGTCGTCCTCAATTGCATGCATTTCCATCTCATCCTCTTGAAATGCAGGGCACTCGGCTGATTGACTTGATGAACTCTCGTCTAATACGATTGTTGAACGTGGGACGATTTTAGAAACAGCCCACCAATCTCGCTTATCGTTGCGCAAACTTGGATATCCGTAGTAAAACACTTGCTGAGCTTGGGATGCAAGGATGAATGGATCATATTTCTGCAATCTTCGTCGATGGTTTACTTCAACTAGATTATAGTCGTTATGAACACTTTTTCCCACAGGAAGTGTCGGATCGAACCAATCGCAACGAAACAATACGGTTCGTTTAATAGGCCAACCGAGATATTCAACTTCAACCACCTCTACTAACTTTCCGTAATAATCTTGCATATTTGCTCCAACACTTTCTCCTTTAACACACACGCCCCAGTTCTGCGTGCCTCTTGAAGCTGCTAGTCGTTCAATCTGAAATTTGTACCCATTAACAAAATAGCCAGTAGAGGTTGTTACGGTCTTCAATGGCCATTGCGATAGACATTTAATGAAAATATTATCAGTTGTGGACCATGGACCGTTTACCTATAAATTAATAAGTTATTCACAACCAATTCAAAAAATAAAAGCCATTATTGAAATTGATTAAGTATACTACTCACAAATTCATAAAACTAGTAAGCGAACTCCGTTTCTAACTTCTGCCCAATGGCAACTTGACTGATGTCGGGATTCATCTGTCATTATCTATCACAATACATCCTTATGGGATGATAAGGATTAAAACATCTGTTAGCAATTAAATATTATGGTATATTGCAATTTAAATTAGAAGTTCCAATTAAGCATTGAAGTATATACTTACTCAATGTATGGATCGACTTCTCTACAGTTCATTAGGATGTAATAATGTGTTGCATTATACTCCATATCGCTAAGATTTCTTGACTTATGCGCCCCAAATGAACGGCCGATACCTTTAAAAACTGATATTCTACCGTCATTAGGTTCTCCTTTGTCCACACATACGTCATCGTTACGACCAACATTTCGGCTCCTCGTGCGGACGTGACCCTCAAAGTAATGCGAGGCAAAAGCTGAAACTTCTTCGACCAAGTGTGCATTACATATTGAACCTTCAACCCTTGCCTTATTATGCACATTATTTTTTAACTTCTTAAGGTACCTATATGTAAAGGTGAAAAAAAAATAAACCAATGTTCTCGTAATGAAATAATATTTGAAATGTCAACATGTCTTACTGATGTATATATTTACCTCTTGAAATGATACATCCAGCGATACTGCACAGGACCAGCTATGCTCGCTTCGTATGGCAAGTGAACCGGTAAATGCTCCATTGAGTCAAAAAAGACTGGGAGAAAATATTTGCTCCAGCTTGCATAAAATAATTGGAATTTCCTCCTCAAGCCTTGCCATGGATGCAAAAGTAATGACTGCAGTAGATAACTCCTTGAAGAACAAGCTGAGCTCCGTTAATGCCTTTAAGACATGGTGCGGAAGCAACTCACGAAAAGCTATAGGCAATAAGCGTTGCATGAAAACATGGCAGTCATGACTCTTCATGCCGAACAACTTGAGCTTATGCATGTCCACACACCTACCGATATTTGAGGCATAACCATCTAGAAATTTTAACCCTCTAACCCAGTTACATAATACTTCTCGTGAATTTCTGTCAAGAGTGTAACATGCTTTAGGATAGGTCCCGTTGGCACTCCTCCTCAAATCACCTCTTCTGCAATAAAGATTAAGTTCTTCTCTTGACTTTGCAGTGTCTTTGGTTTTTTCCAGGATGTTTAGCACCGTGTTAAATATGTTATCAAAGAAATTTTTCTCGATATGCATAACATCCAAGTTGTGCCGGATGAGATTTGTGCTCCAATACGGCAAATCCCAAAATATACTCCTCTTCTTCCAGTTATGTTCTTTACATATACGGCCATTTATTCTATCTGCATCTGGTTCCCAAGCATACCTCAACCCCAAATGCTCTATAGTATCAAATATATCCGTGCCGGACCTAACCGGTTCGGTGAATTTTGTGACTGCTTTGTTCTTCCGGAAGGCGGTCAAGTTACGCCTGTAAGGATGATTTGGAGGCAAGAACTTCCTATGATTATCAAACCATGACTGCTTACCACTCTTCTGCAATGTAAATACATCCAAATCATACATGCAATGGGGGCATGCCAGACGTCCAGCAGTGCTCCAACCAGACAACATTGCATATGCCGGGAAGTTACTTATTGTCCACATCAAAGCAGCTCTCATGATGAAATTCTGTTTCATAGAAATGTCGTAGGCTATGACTCCTATTTCCCATAATATTTTCAATTCGGCCACCAATGGTTGCAGGAAGACATCAATCTTTTCCTTTGGATTTGATGGTCCTGGAACCAAAACTGTTAAAAACATTGCAGAATCTTTTATGCACTTCCATGGAGGAAGGTTATATACAGTCAGTATCACAGGCCAACATGAATACTGTTGGCCTGCTTGACCAAATGGTTGGAAGCCATCGGTACAAAGACCTAATCTCACATTCCTTATATCTTCAGCGAAATCAGGATGATTTTCATTGAAATGCTTCCAAGCTTTTGAATCTGACGGATGCCGCATTTCATCCTCTTTAGATTCATGTTTGTCATGCCATCTCATATCAGCAGCTATAGCCTCAGATCTGTATAATCTCTGCAGGTGTGGAGTAAGAGGAAAGTAATGCATCCTCTTGTAAGGCACACTTTTCCTCCTACTTGTACTAGCTCCCCCTTCGCCATTTTTGTACCTCGATTGCCCAGAAATCTTACACCATCGCAGCTCTGAGTCTTCACCCCAATATATCATGCAATTGTTCAAGCAACAATCGATCTTATTAACTGGGAGCCCAAGCCCACGCAACAACTTCTTCGTTGAGTAAAAACTGTCTGCTACAACATTATCATTTGGCAAAATTTCCTTAATTAACCCACCTATAGAATTGAACGCCTTTTTTGATAATCGATGTTCTTCCTTAATATTCAACAACCGAGCAGCCGTAGACAACTGGGAATGGCCCTCACAACCAAGATACAATTCTTGATTTGCAGCATGCAACATATCATAAAATTGCTATGCATCTGGATTTGGTTCTTCCATAAATGTATTCTGATTGAATTCATTACCCGATGCATTCATCACCATTTCTTTATATGTGTTTAAATTTACAAATGGTTCATCTACGGGAATTGACACTTGTTGGCTTGTAACAGCTGCTAAAATTTTCTCTGGTTCACCATGACAGTACCAAACATCGTAATCAGGAATAAACCCCTTTTTACACAAATGCACCTTAACAGTTTCAACATCTCTGTAGGCTTTATTCTGACATCTGTGAAAGTTGCATGGGCACCTAATCCTAGGCCCATCCATCCATTCAGGTTGGCTACATGCAAATGCGATAAATTCTTCCAATCCATTTAGAAAATCTGGATTAAGCAAGCTATCTTTTATCCTTGCATACATCCACGAGCGAGCCCCGCACATTTTTGACCGACTTATACAATTTCTGGTAAACCATTAAAGGAAACCACATTATAAAACTATATTAGCATTACTAAATATATAACTAAATTATTTCTTTTACACAACTAAGGTTAATAACAACCATTTAAATCACTTATAACTAAACCAAGTTTGTTTTACACAACTAAGGTCCCTACCTTGCAAGGCCGGGCCACGGCTACGATCCTTGGCGTGCTAGTAAGGACCGAGGCACAGGTTCATGCCAGCCTAATGCTAGGGCTTGAGTTCGGGTCGGGCCGCAAGGTGGTCCGTTCAATCATGAGACTTCATAAGCATTCAAGTGTCCTAAATTAATTCCACCTTCACTCCATGTCTAAAAGGTAAGGCTCTATCCCATTCAAGAATATTTTTTGTGATATGTTATTCTGCTATTAATTATCATCGATCGGTTACGTTAAAATTTCAGCAGCATTTCTTCATATGTTCTCCTAAATGTGTGGCATATATGCCACACTAGGAGAACGTATGAGCAAATACAAACCGCAATCTCAACCAACGATGATTAATAGCAGACTAACATATCGCAAAAAATATTCTCAAATTGTCCACCAGGACAATTTGAGAATTTGCAAGACTAAGTCTTACAAATTCTCAAACGGGTCTAAAGGTTATAGTGTTGTGAGAAATAATATGAAAATCCAAAGACAATCGAACTTATGCTTGTTATTCAGAAATTCTTGTCAATTCCATAATAAACTCATTACATAATTCTATGTGAAGACTAAAATATAAATCATTGAAACTACTAATTCGGTGCTAAAAATTAAATAGAACTACAACAAGACGTTCATTCTAGCATTACATAATTTAATGCATTATTCAATTTGAAGCAGGATGTAAATAATCAAGATATAATATGATATTATAAAATCATTATAAAATCATATTATAATATCAATAAAATTAGAACTCACATATGTCAAATGTTCACCAATAAACTGTCATGCATAGTTTAATAGACTGAGAAATTGAACCATGACTATATAAAAATCACTAATCAATTATGACTGAATTAATTTAAAACATAATAAACACTAAATAATCGTAAAGCAATTTCTTTAATTAATTTACTATCGATCAGAATCACTAATTAGCAAATACTACATTGATGTTATATTGCAACCATTATTTATTAAAATACCATAATTTATTGTTATTATTTTATATTATAATATTATGAACTAATATAAGTTAATATATATTATAATATGATATTATTAATAAAGTGTCCTAAATTAATTATCATAAACATACTTTTTTATGATCACAGTGAATATTATAAGTTAAAGGGATAATAAATTTTATTTTTCTAATTTAATAACAAAAAATTTAAATATTGAATGATATCATAATTTCATATTAATTTATAATAAGTTTATTATAAATAATTTTTTTATTGATGAAAATAAATATAATATTAAATTTAATATTGTAACAAGAACTTATAATAACATTCTGACAATAAGACATGCATGAAGAAAACTATTTCGAATTTATTTTAAAATTTCATCAAGCCCAAAATAGTTCAATATATTGATGTTATAGAATCATTATATTATTATATTATAATATCACATAATATATATTTTATATAATATTAAAATAATACTATACTGTATTCTAATATTATTGTAATATATTATTTATTTAATATAATAATATTACTATAGGGGTTTTCTAAATTTAATTGATATAATAATATTTTTAAATAAACTATTAAAATTAAAATATTAAAACAGCTTACTAATAATATTTTTAATATTAATAATTAAATAGTTTAATCAGTAAAATTGGTTATGAAAAATATTTTGTAATATTAAAGAATAATATTTTGTAATAAATATTTTTTTATTATAATAGTTTATCAATAAATAATAAATTATTAAGATTAAAATATTAAAACAGCTTACTAATAATATTTTGTAATAAATTCATTTTTTATATTAATTTAATAAAAAACCGATCCCTGTTTTTTTTTTATTTTTTTTTTTTATTTTTTTGGTGGCCTAGCCATAGGCCACCGTGGCCAGGTCACAGACGGCCACGGCCGTGGCCGTGGCCGAGAAGACGGGAGGAGGGGGGATTCCCCCCCTAAATTTTTTTTTCCCGTGGCCTAGCCAATGTGGTAAGGCCACGGCCGTAGCCGTGGCCGTAGAAGACGGGAGGGGGGGAGGGGTTCCCCCTCTGTAAAATTAATTTTTTCCGTGGCCTAGCCACTATGGCCAGGCCACGACCGGCCACGGCCACGGCCGTGGTCGGAGAAGACGGGAGGGGGGGATTTCCCCCCCTCCCCCCACTGTTAAATATTTTTTTCCCGTGGCCTGGCCACTATGGCCAGGCCACGATCGGCCACGGCTACGGCCATGGCCTTCGAAGACGGGAGGGGGGGAGGGGTTCCCCCTGTTAAATTAATTTTTCTCGTGGCCTGGCCACTGTGTTCATGGCCGGAGAAGACGGGAAGGGGGGGGGGATTTCCCCCCCACTGTTAATCTTTTTTTTTAGAGGGAGGGAGAGGAGTACTTGGCGAGTGATTCGGGTGCCGGAGAGCCGCCGGACGTGGGGAAGACGGAGGACGAGAAAGGAGAAGGCGGGAGGGGGGGTTTGGGCTCGTGAGGAGGAAGAAGAAGAGGGGGATCCGCACGGATTTATGAATCAGGATTAGCGACGCAAGATTGCGTCGCTAATATGTCTCTAATCAGCGACGCTAATTATGCATCGCTGATTGCGTCACTAAGTTGCCGCCATTAGGCATTTTGGCGGAAAATTAGCGACGCATCTGATTTGCGTCGCAATATTGCGACGCATATGCTATGCATCGCAATATTAGTTTAAAATTTTAATATTACAAATATTGCGACGCAGGAATTATGCGTCGCAATATTGCGACGCAAATGCAATGCGTCGCAATATTTGTATTATTAAATCAATAAACTAATATCAATATTGCGACGCATAATGGATGCGTCGCAATATTATTTGTTAATTTAAAACTAATATTGCGATGCATCCATTATGCGTCGCAATATTGCGACGCAATCATAATGCATCGCAATATTAGTTTGTTAATTTAAAACTAATATTGCGACGCATCCATAATGCGTCGCAATATTAGTTTTTTAATTTGAAACTAATATCACGACGCATTCAGAAACTAATATCGTGACGCATTATGGATATTAGTTTATTAATTTAATATTAGTTTTAAATTAACAAACTAATATTGCGATGCATCCACTATGCGTCGCAATATTGCGACTCAATTATACTACGTCGCAATATTGATATTAGTTTATTAATTTAATATTACAAATATTGATATTAGTTTATTAATTTAAAACTAATATTGCGATGCATCCGTTATGCATCGCAATATTGCGATGCAAATACGTTGCATCGCAATATTAGTTTATTAATTTACAAACTAATATTGCGATGCATTATAGCTTGGATCCGACCGCTGCGATCCATCCGATCGGCGACGATTTGACGGTTGCGATCAATCTAAGCCATGATCCCGATCTGCGATGATCGATCCGACGGTTGAGATCCATCCGATCAGTGATGATATCTGATGGTTGCGATCGATTGAACCCATGATCCCGATCGGCGATGATCGATCCGACAGTTGCGATCCAACTAATCGGCGACGATCTGATGGTTGCGATCGATCCAGGCCATGATCCCAATCGGCGATGATCGATCCGACCGTTGCGATCCAACCGATCGGCGACAACCCAACGGTTGCGATCAATCCAAGCCATGATCTCGATCGGCGATGATCGATCCGACCGCTGCTATCGATCCGATCGGCGATGATTCAACGGTTGCGATCGATCCAAGCCATGATTCCGATTGGGGATGATCGATCCGACCGTTTCGATCCATCCGATCGGCTACGATATCCGATGGTTGCGAGTGATCCAAGCCATGATCCTGATCGGGGATGATCGATCCGACCATTACATATAGAACCGATCAGCGATGATCCGACGGTTGCAATCGATCCAAGCCATGATCCCAATCGGCAATGATCGATTCGACCATTGCGATCCATCCGATCGGCGACAATCCGACAGTTGCGATCGATCAAAGCCATGATCCCGATCAGCAATGATCGATCCGACCACTGTGATCCATCCGATCGGCGATGATCGGATGGTTGCGATTGTCCAAGCCATGATCCCGATCGGCGATGATCAATTCGATGGTTGCGATCCATCCAATCGGCGATGATATCTGATGGTTGCGATCGATTGAACCCATGATCCCGATCGGCGATGATCGATCCGATGGTTGTGATCCAATTAATCGGCGACGATCCGATGGTTGTGATCGATCCAGACCATGATCCCAATCGGCGATGATCGATCCAACCATTGCGATCCAACCGATCGGCGATGATCCAATGGTTGCGATCGATCCAAGCCATGATCCTGATCGGCGATGATCAATCCGACCGCTACTATCGATCCGATCGATGATGATCCGACGGTTGCGATCGATCCAAGCCATGATCCCGATCGGCGATGATCAATCCGACAGCTACAATCCATCCGATCGGCGATGATCCGACGGTTGCGATCGATCCAAGCCATAATCCCGATCAGCGATGATCGATCTAACCATTGTGATCCATCTGATCGGGGATGATATCCGATGGTTGCGATCGATCCAAGCCATGATTCCGATCGGGGATGATCGATCTGACCGTTGCGATCTATCCGATCGGCGATGATCCGACGGTTGATCGATCTAAGCCATGATCCTGATCTGCGATGATCGATTCGACGGTTGCGATCATCCAATCGGTGAGGATATCCGATGGTTGTGATCAATTGAACCCATGATCCCGATCGGCGATGATCGATCCGACGGTTATGATCCAACTAATCGGCGACGATCCGATGGTTGCGATCGATCCAAGCCATGATCCCAATCGGTGATGATCGATTCGACGATTGTGATCCATCCGATCGATGACGATATCTGATGGTTGTGAGTGATCCAAGCCATGATCCCGATCGGTGATTATCGATCCGACCGTTGCGATCCAACCAATTGGTGACGATCCGATGGTTGCGATCGATCCAAGCCATGATCCCGATCGGCGATGATCGATCCAACCATTTCGATCCATTCGATCGGCTACGATATCCGGCTGTTGCGAGTGATCCAAGCCATGATCCCGATCGGCGATGATCGATCCGACCACTGCGATCCATCCGATCGACGATAATCTGACGGTTGATCGATCCAAGCCATGATCCCGATCGGCGATGATCGATCCGACCGTTTCCATCCATCCGATCGACGACGATCCGACGGTTGCGATCGATCAAAGCCATGATCCCGATCGGCGATGATCAATCTGACCGTTGCGATCCATCTGATCTGCGATGATATCCGACGATTATGAGTGATCCAAGCCATGATCCCGATCGGGGATGATCGATCCAACCATTACATATAGAACCGAACGACGACGATCTGATGGTTGCGATCGATCCAAGCCATGATCTCGATCGGCGATGATCGATTCGACCGTTGCGATCCATCCGATCGGCGATGATCCGATGGTTGCGATCGATCAAAGCCATGATCCCGATCGGCACTGATCAATCCGACCATTGTGATCCATCCAATTGGTAACGATATCGGACAGTTGCGATCGATCCAAGCCATGATCCCGATCGGCGATGATCGATCCGACGGTTGCGATCCATCCGATCGGCGACGATATCCAACGGTTGCGATCAATTGAACCCATGATCCCGATCAGCGATAATCGATCCGACGATTGCGATCCAACTGATCGGCAGCGATCCGATGGTTGCGATCGATCCAAGCCATGATCCCAATCGGCGATTATCGTTTCGACGGTTATGATCCATCCGATCGGTGACGATATTCGATTGGTTGCGATCGATCCAAGCCATGATCCCGATCGGTGATGATCGATCTGACCGCTGCAATCCATTGGATCGGCGATGATCCGACGGTTGCGATCAATCGAAGCCATGATCCCGATCGGCGATGATCGATCCGATGGTTGGGATCCATCCGATCTACGATGATCTGACGGTTGCGATCGATCTAAGCCATGATCCCGATCAGCGATGATCGATGACGGACACTGCCGTGGCCGGCAAGAAAGGGGGGAACCACTTTATATTTTTTTTTTTTTTTCATGGGAAGGGTTGTGGAAAAAACCCCTTTCACTACAAGAAAATACTTAAATAGCGACGCAAATATAGCGACGCAATTATGCATCGCTAAATTGCGACCACTTTGCGACGCCTCTATGACAACAAATATTGCGACGCAGTTAGCGACGCATTAGCGACTAAATTAACCAAAAAATCAAAAAAAATTAAATTTTAATATTGCGATGCAAATAATACATCGCAATATTTTTAAATTAATTTTTTGTTAAATATAAATATCAAAAAAAATATTGCGACGCAGCTCAGTGCGTCGCAATGTTTTTAACAGAATTAAATATGTTAAATAGCGACGTATTAGCGACGCAATAAAATAGAAAATTAGAAAAATTATTTTTAATTTAGCGATGCACCAATTGCGTCACAAATAATTTAAATGAAATTAAATTTTATAAAATTTAATTATCAAAAAAAATATTACGATGCAACACAGTGCGTTGCAATATTTTTAAAAGAATTAAATATATTAAATAGCGATGCATTAGCGACGCAATAAACCAAAAAATTAGAAAAATTATTTTTAATTTAGTGATGCAACAATTGCGTCGCAAATAATTTAAATGAAATTATATTTTTTAAAGTAAATATTTTAAAAAATATTGTGATGCAACTAAATGCGTCGCAATGTTTTGAAAAAAATTAAATATTTTAAATAGCGACGTAATAAACCAGAAAATAAATTAAAATTATTTTTTATTTAGCGACGTAATAAATGCATCGCAATTATTTTAAATAAAATTAAATTTTATAAAGTATAAATATGAGAAAAAATAATTGCGACGTAACACAGTGCGTTGCAATGTTTTAAAAAATTAATTATGTTAAATAGCGACGCATTAGCAACGTAATAAGCCAAAAAAATTAATTAGGAAAATTATGTTTTAATATAGCGACGCACTTGTTGAGGCTAATAAAATGGTCGTGGCCGATCGGGATCAGGGCTTGGATCGATTGGAACCGTCGGATCGCCAGCGATCTCGGACCGATTGCCACGGTCCGGGATCGGTCGTGGCTGATCGGGATCAGGGCTTGGATCGATCGCAACCTTCAGATCATCGCCAATCGGACCGATCGCCACGGTCCAAGATAGGTCGTGGCCGATCGGGATCACGGCTTGGACCGATCGCAAACGTCGGATCGCCAGCGATCTTGGACCGATCGCAACACTCCGGGATCGGTCGTGGCCGATCGGGATCAGGGCTTGGATCCATCACAATCGTCGGATCGTCGCCGATCGGACCGATCGCCACGGTTCAAGATCGGTCATGGCCGATCGAGATCACGGCTTGGATCGATCGCAACCGTCGAATCGTCGCCGATCTCGAACGGATTGCAACTGTCCGAGATAGGTCGTGGTCAATCGGGATCAGGGCTTGGATCGATTGGAACCGTCGGATCGCCACGATCTTGGACCGATCGCCACGGTTCGGGATCGGTCGTGGCCGATCGGGATCAGGGCTTGGATCGATCGCAACCTTCGGATCATTGCCGATCGGACCGATCGCCATGGTCCGAGATCGGTCATGGCCGATCGAGATCACGGCTTGGATCGATCGCAACCGTCGGATCATCGCCGATCGAACCGATCACCACGGTCCAGGATCGATCGTGGCCGATCGAGATCAGGGCTTGGATCAATCGCAACCGTTGGATCATCGCTGATCGGACCGCTCGCCACGGTCCAAGATCGATCGTGGCCGATCGGGATCACGGCTTGGATCGATCGTAACCGTCGGATCGTCGCCGATCGGACCGATCGCCACGGTCCGGGATCGGTCATGGCCGATCGAGATCAGGGCTTGGATCAATCGCAACCATCAGATCATCCCGATCGGACCGCTCGCCACGATCCGAGATCGGTCATGGCCGATCAGGATCACGGCTTGGATCGATCGCAACCGTTGGATCGTCGCCGATCTCGAGGGATTGCAACTGTCCAGGATCGGTCATGGCCGATCGGGATCAGGGCTTGGATCGATCGCAACCATCGGATCGTCGCCGATCGGACCGATCGCCATGGTCCGAGATCGGTCGTGGCCGATCGGGATCATGGCTTGGATCGATCGCAACCGTCGGATCGTCGCCGATCTCGGAGGGATTGCAACTGTCCGGGATTGGTCGTGGCCGATCGGGATCAGGGCTTGGATCGATCGCAACCGTCGGATCATCGCCGATCGGACCGATCACCACGGTCCGAGATCGGTTGTGGCCGATCGGGATCACGGCTTGGATCGATCGCAACCGTCAGATCATCGCCGATCTCGGACGGATTGCAGCTGTCCGAGATAGGTCGTGGCCGATCGGGATCAGGGCTTGGATCGATTGGAACCGTCGGATCGCCAGCGATCTTGGACCGATCGCCACGGTCCGGGATCGATCGTGGCCGATCGGATCAGGGCTTGGATCGATCGCAACCATCGGATCGTCGCCGATCGGACCGATCGCCACGGTCCGAGTTTGGTCGTGGCCGATCGGGATCACGGCTTGGATCGATCGCAACCGTCGGATCGTCGCCGATCGGACCGATCGCAACGGTCCGAGATCGGTCGTGGCAGATCGTGCTCAGGGCTTGGATCGATCACAACCGTCAGATCACTTATAATTACTAAAAAAAAAGTTATGAAAAAGTTTTTAAAATATTATAAAATTATTGCGACGCCGTAGCGACGCATTTTAGAAGAAAAATTAAACAAATATTGCGACGCAATGTATGCGTCACAATATTTTTAGTAAATATAATTTTTATCTGTATTAATAAATAAAAAATATAATATTGTGATGCATAATTTGCATCGCAATTATTTTTAAATAAATTTATCTAATTAAAAATATTAAAAAATTATTGCAACGCAATATGGCATCGCAATATTATCATAATTATTAATATTATCATTATAAATAATTAAGAATTTTTGCGACTCCGTAGCGACGCATTTTAGAAAAAATAAATAAATATTGTGACACATAAGTTGCATCGCAATGTTTTAAAATAAATTAATGTAATTAAAAATTTTATAAAATATATTGCGATGCCATTTTTCGTCGCAATTATTAACATTAATTATAAAATTATCATTATAATATTAAAAAATTATTGCGATGCCTTAGCGACGCAATTTAAAAAATATAAACAAATATTGCGATGAAATATATGCTTCGCAATTATATATGATTTTTATCAGTTTAATAAATAAAATAAATATAATATTGCGACGCATACATGCGTCGCATATTATTAAAATACATATAGCTGATTAAAAATATTAAAAAATTATTGCGACACAATTTTGCGTCACAATTATTATCATAAATTTTAATTATTATCATTTAAAAATATTTAAAAATTATTGCGACGCACTGCTTGCGTCGCAATTATTGTAATAAGTGTTATTTTAATCAATTTAAAATATTAAAAAAATATTGCGATGCCTTAGCGACGCAATTCTTAGAAAATAAAAATAATTTTCCCGCCGGATGTTGGCGCCAAGTTAGTGACGCATTAGCGACGCATTTATTGGCGTCGCTATTTTTTCATAAAATTTTAATAAACCATGTTAACGATGGATTAGCGACGCACTAATGCGTCGCTAAGACATAAAAAAAAAAAAAAATTTGCGACCATATAGCGATGCAATTATTGCGTCGCTACTTACTTATATTTAAGCCACCCTTCTTCTTCTTCCCCGTCTTGACCTAGCCGCCGCCGTGGTCTAAACTTTTCCGGCTCCCACCTCGCTTCTCCGGCGCATCCCCTGTGATCCTCAGGCTACCCGGCGTTCTCATCCGACTCCGGCTTGTTTCTCGACCAAGGTAAGCCAACACTCTAAAAAAAAAAAAAATTTAATGATTTCCCTTCGGCCACGGCCGCTGCCGTGGCCGGCAGTGGCCTGGCCACGGTGGCCAGGCCATTGTGACAAAAAAAAATTTATTTTTTCTTAACGGGGGGAGGGGGGAAACCACCCCGCCCCCCCCCCCCCCCTTTTTTTCTTCTCCAGCCACGGCCGCTGCCGTGGCCGGCAGTGGCCTGGCCACGGTGGCCAGGCCACTGTCACAACAAAAAAAATATATATTTTCTTAACAAGGGGGGGAGGGGGGAAACCCCCCCCCCCCCCCCCCCCCTTTTTTTTTCTTGTCCGGCCACGACCGTGGCCGCGGCCGGACAAGGCGGCCACGGCCGCTGCCGTGGCCGTCTTCTCCGGCCACGGCCGCTGCCGTGGCCGGCAATGGCCTGGCCACGGTGGCCAGGCCACTATGAAAAAAAAAATAATAATAATTCTTAACAGGGGGGGGAGGGGGGAAACCGCCCCCCCGGCCCCCTTGTTTTTTCTTGTCCGGCCACGGCCGCTGCCGTGGCCGGCAGTGGCCTGGCCGGTGGCCAGGCCATGGTGGCCAGGCCACTGTGACAAAAAAAAAAAAAATTTCTTAACAAGGGGGGGAGGGGGAAACCCCCCCCCCCCCCCTTTTTTTTTCTTGTCCGGCCACGACCGTGGCCGCGGCCGGACAAGGCGGCCACGGCCGCTGCCGTGGCCGTCTTCTCCTGCCACGGCCACTGCCGTGGCCGGCAGTGGCCTGGCCACGGTGGCCAGGCCACTGTGACAAAAAAAAAAATTTTTTTTTCTTAACAGGGGGGAGGGGGGAAACCCCCCCGCCCCCCTATTTTTTCTTGTCCAGCCACGGCCGTGGCTGCGGTCGGACAAGGCGGCCACGGCCGCTACCGTGGCCGTCTTCTCCGGCCACGGCCACTGTCACAACAAAAAAATAAATAAATTTCTTATCTTAACAGGGGGAAGCCACGGCCGTGGCCGCGACCGGACAAGATGTCTTGATTATTCAATAAAGCTGTTTGGATAGACTGTTTGTTATGTCTTGATTATTCAATAATATTTGTAATGCTAGATAGGAAGTCTTGTTGTATTATTATTTAATTTGCATAATGTTTATGCAATAATTAATTTAAGCAGAATGTTTATGCAATAGTATTTGTGCATTTGTACTTAATTACATTTGTTATGTCTTGATTATTTATATTCTGCTGCAAACTGAATGATGCATTAAATTATGAAATGCTAAATAAAATGTCTTGTTGTAATATTATTTAATTTCCAGCAACAAATTAGTAGTTTCAATGATTTACATTTTAGTATTCGCAAACATTTGTATTTGACACAATAATCTTAAAAAGTTAGTGATTACATGTATAATTCACAAGAAGTTAAGAATAACAAGCATAAGTTCGATTGTCTTCGGACTTCCATAATCACAGCACTTTAACCTTTAGACCCGTTTGAGAATTTGTAAGCCTTAGTCTTGCAAATTCTCAAATTGTCCTGGTGGACAGTTTGGGAATATTTGTTGCGACATGTTAGTCTGCTAGTAATCATCGTG
This sequence comes from Calamus simplicifolius, assembly GCA_900491605.1. NCBI lineage: Eukaryota > Viridiplantae > Streptophyta > Magnoliopsida > Arecales > Arecaceae > Calamus > Calamus simplicifolius. The sequence goes on from UESW01001632.1 coordinate 175,503, forward strand.
GGTGAGATTTCGGTTTGTATTTGCTCATACGTTCTCCTAGTGTGGCTTATATACCACACATTTAGGAGAACATATGGGGAAATGCTATCGAAATTTCAATGTTACTGATCGATGATAATTAATAGCAGAATAACATATCACAAAAAATATTCTTGAATGGGATAGGGCCTTACCTTATAGACATGGAGTGAAGGTAGAATTATTTAAGACACTTGAGTACTTGTGAAGTCTCATGATTAAATGCACCGCCTTGCTGCCCAACCCAAACTCAAGCCCTCCCTTTAGCCATGAACCTGTGCATCGGTCCTTGCTAGCACGCCAAGGATCGTAGCCGTGGCTCGCCCTTGCATGGTAGGGTCCTTAGTTGCCTAAAAAAAATTTGTGTACTTATAAATGATTTAAATGGTTGTTATTAACCTTAGTTGTGACCAAGAAATAATTTAGTTATATATTTAGTAATACTAATATAGTTTTATTTTGTGGTTTCATTTAATGATTTACCATACTTTGTATAAGTCGGTCAAAAATGAGCGGGGCTCGCTCGTGGATGTATGCAAGGATAAAAGATGGCTTGCTGAATCCAGATTTTCTGAATGGATTGGAAGAATTTATCGCATTTGCATGTAGCCAACCTGGCTGGATGGATGGCCCTAGGATTAGGTGCCCATGCAACTTCCACAGGTATCAGAATAAAGCCTACAGAGATGTGGAAACTGTTAAGGTGCATTTGTGTAAGAAGGGGTTTGTTCCTGATTACTATGTTTGGTATTGTCATGGTGAACCAGAGGATATTCCAGCAGCTGTTATAGGCCAACAAGAGTCAAATCCCGTAGATGAACCATTTGTGAATTTAAACACATATGAACAAATGGTGATGAATGCATCGGGTAATGACTTCAATCAGAATACATTTATGGAAGAACCAAATCCAGAAGCACAACAATTTTATGATATGTTGCGTGCTGCTAATCAAGAATTGTATCCTGGGTGTGAGGGTCATTCCCAGTTCTCTACAGCTACTCAAATGTTGAATATTAAGGCAGAACATCGATTATCAGAAAAGGCGTTCAATTCTGTAGCTGAGTTAATCAAAGAAATTTTGCCAAATGACAATGTTGCCGCAGACAGTTTTTACGCAACAAAGAAGTTGTTGCGTGGGCTTGGGCTCCCAGTTAATAAGATCGATTGTTGCTTGAACAATTGTATGATATTTTGGGGTGAAGACTCAGAGCTGAGATGGTGTAAGATTTGTGGGCAATCGAGGTTCAAAAACACCGAAGGAGGAGCCGGTACAAATAGGAGGAAAAGTGTGCCTTACAAGAGGATGCATTACTTTCCTCTTACCCCACGCTTACAGAGATTATACAGATCTGAGGCAACAGCTGCTGATATGAGATGGCATGCCGAACATGAATCTAAAGAGGATGAAATGCGGCATCCATCAGATTCAAAGGCTTGGAAGCATTTCAATGAAAATCATCCTGATTTCGCTGAAGATATAAGGAATGTGAGATTAGGTCTTTGTACCGATGGTTTCCAACCATTTGGTCAAGCGGGGCAACAGTATTCATGTTGGCCTATGATACTGACGGTATATAACCTTCCTCCGTGGAAGTGCATGAAAGATACTGCAATGTTTTTAACCGTTTTGGTTCCAGGACCATCAAATCCAAAGGAAAAGATTGATGTCTTTCTGCAACCGTTGGTGGCCGAATTGAAAATGTTGTGGGAAACAGGAGTCGTAGCATACGACATTTCTATGAAACAGAATTTCTTAATGAGAGCTGCTTTGATGTGGACAATAAGTGATTTTCCGGCATATGCAATGTTGTCTGGTTGGAGCACTGCTGGACGTCTGGCATGCCCTCATTGCATGTATGATTCGGATGCATTTACATTGCAGAAGAGTGGTAAGCAGTCATGGTTTGATAACCATAGGAAGTTCTTGCCCCCAAATCATCCTTACAAGCATAACTTGATCGCCTTCCGAAAGAACAAAGCAGTCACAAAATTTGCCGAACCGGTTAGGTCCGGCACGGATCTATTTGATTCTATAGAGCATTTGGGGTTGAAGTATGTATGGAAACCGGATGCAGATAGAATAAATGGCCGTATATGTAAAGAACATAACTGGAAGAAGCGAAGTATATTTTGGGATTTGCCTTATTGGAGCACAAATCTCATCCGGCACAACTTGGATGTTATGCATATCGAGAAAAATTTCTTTGATAACATATTTAACACGGTGTTAAACATCCCGGGAAAAATAAAAGATACTGCAAAGTCAAGAGAAGAACTTAATCAGTACTGCAGAAGAGGTGATTTGAGAAGGAGTGCGGATGGGACCTATCCTAAAGCATGTTACACTCTTGACAGAAATTCACGAGAAGTTTTATGTAACTGGCTTAGAGGGTTAAAATTTCCAGATGGTTATGCCTCAAATATTGGTAGGTGTGTGGACATGCATAAGCTCAAGTTGTTCGGCATGAAGAGTCACGACTGCCATGTTTTCATGCAACAATTATTACCTATAGCTTTTCGTGAGTTGCTTCCGCAACATCTCTGGAAGGCAATTACGGAGCTCAGCTTATTCTTCAAGGAGTTATCTGCCGTAGTCATTACTTCTGCATCCATGGCAAGGCTTGAGGAGGAAATTCCAATTATTTTATGCAAGCTTGAGCGAATATTTCCTCCCAGTTTTTTGACTCAATGGAGCATTTATCGGTTCACTTGCCATACGAAGCGAGCATAGCTGGTCCCGTGCAGTATCGCTGGATGTATCCTTTCGAGAGGTAAATATATACATCATTATGATATGTTGACATTTCAAATATTATTTCATTGCTTGAAAAAGTCGTTAATTTTTTGTTGCAACTTTACATATAGGTATCTTAAGAAGTTAAAAAATAATGTGCGTAATAAGGCAAGGGTTGAAGGTTCTATATACAATGCACACTTGGTTGAAGAAGTTTCAGCTTTTGTCTCACATTACTTTGAGGGTCACGTCCACACGAGGAGCCGAAATCATGGTTGTAACGATGACGTATGTGTGGACGAAGCAGAAGCTAATGACGGTAGAATATCAATTTTTAAAGCTATCGGCCGTTCATTTGGTGGGCAAAAGTCAAGAAATCTTAGCGATATGGAGTATAATGCAGCACATTATTACATCCTAATGAACTGTCGAGAAGTCGATCCATATATTGAGTAAGTGTATACTTCAATGCTAAATTGGAAATTAATATTTATATAACAATATACCATAATATTTAATTTCTAACATTAGTTTTCATCCTTTTCATCCCATAAGGATGTTTTGTGATAGACAACGACAGATGAATCCCGACATCAGTCAAGTTGCAATTGGGCAGAAATTAGAAACGGAGTTTGCTTACTGGTTTTATGAATTTGTGAGTAGTATCACTCAATCAATTTCGATAATGGCTATTATTTTTTGAATTGGATGTCAATAGCTTATTAATTTATAGGTCAACGGTCCATGGTCCACAACCGACAATATTTTCATTAAATGTCTATCGCAATGGCCATTGAAGATCGTAACAACCTCTACTGGCTATTTTGTAAATGGGTACAAATTTCAGATTGAACGATTAGCAGCTTCAAGAGGCACGCAGAACTGGGGCGTGTGTGTGAAAGGAGAAAGTGTTGGAGCAAATATGCAGGATTATTATGGAAAGTTAGTAGAGGTGGTTGAAGTTCAATATCCCGGTTGGCCTATGAAACGAACCGTATTGTTTCGTTGTGATTGGTTCGATCCGATAGTTCCTGTGCGCAAAAGGGTTCATAACGACTATAATTTGGTTGAAGTGAACCATCGACGAAGATTGCAGAAATATGACCCATTCATCCTTGCATCCCAAGCTCAGCAAGTCTTTTACTGCGGATATCCAAGTTTGCACAATGACAAGCGAGATTGGTGGGCCGTTTCTAAAATCGTCCCACGTTCAACAATCGTATTAGAGGAGAGTTCATCAAGTCAATCAGCCGAGTGCCCTGCATTTCAAGAGGATGAGATGGAAATGCATGCAATTGAGGATGACACAAGGGCTCCTGAAACATCACTTAGAGATCCAAGTGGTGATGTCCAAGAAATTACGGATGCAAATGTTCGGTTTCCTTCCGATGATAATGAAACTGATTCGCAATCCGATACGTCATCGGATGTTGAACCAACATTTCACGAAACAAATGACACCGATTAAATATAAAGGTTTTTTAAAATTTAACTTTTTTTTATAAGTGTTAAATTCTTACATAGTCAATCATTAATTGTAATTTAATTGTGTGAATCTTTAGTATTTTCAGTATGAGGGGCAGAGGTAGATCTACCGACGACAGATTGGGTGAGCAGAGACGTAGTTTGGATCCTGCTACATCAGATCACATGAGCGTCAGAGATAGAGAGTTTGGATCTCCAGCAGAGGCGCATCCTTCGATCTCTCCAGCAGTATTACCATCCAGCCGATCGGCACAGACCTCCGAGAGTTCTTCCACCATTGGCCGCACTGTACTTCGACTTGATGCTCAGGGGATGTAAGTATATACTAATTAAAAATATATGTTTATGTTTTTAAGTCATTTACTTATAAACTTGCATTTTTTTAACAGATTCATTGAGCAGCATCATGTATCCAGCCACATCAGCGCCGTTTTTCAAAGGCGTGCAGATCCTAGTGGCTACGATTGGCGCCACGTATCTCCAGCCACGAGGGAGTTTTATTTTTCTGAGTTTCAGGTAAACTTATTAAATATAATTTATCAGTGATATATAATTTTTTAAACTTAATAAATTCAGAAACTAACTATTTATTTTAATGCAGAAAAAGTTTACGTGGGATCCTGCCAGCCATGATGCCATTAGGGCAGCATAGGAGGCTCTGACGCGACGCCGATACTCCGACATGCTTCATCGTTGGAGGTCATCGGGTCAGCGTCCTGCGCACATGCCAGAGGGTATTTGGCATGAGTGGCAGTAGGCCTGGGAGTCCGATGGCTGGCGCAGGAGGTCCGCATCAGCCAGCACGAACCGCCGATCTGAGAAGGGCGGTCCTGGCACGGGTCTCTCCCGCCATACTTCGGGCTCCATTTCGATTCAGGAGCACAGACGGCGTATGGTAAGAAAACATAAATATTTTAATTACTATTTTAGTTATTTACAAATATTTGTATTAATATCTTTTTTTTATTGTTATAGACTGAGCAGGAGGGCAGAGATCCTGGTGAGTTTCATCTATTCAGGGCGACCACACCAGGAGGGACGGCTCCTGGGTCGACACGCGATCACGGGAGGTTGCGGTAAGAAATTAGATTTATGTAGTATCTGTTTAATTTTTAATATTTTATTTCGAGAAATTTATTAACTCATTTATTGTTGATTTCATAATTTCAAGACACGAGTCGACGAGCTTCGCTCCCAGGCATCGCAGGTCGACTCTACTGATGGGGAGACGCCTATCGAACTCTCAGCAGAGGAGAGTCGGCGTGTATTTTTGGAGGCTGTTGGTGCCCAGCCACGAGACCGCAGGGTCTATGGTCTGGGCACTAGAGCTTCTACATTTTTTCCCCATCAGGCCTCCAGCTCGCAAGTTCCTGGTGATCTTCCTCCCGAGCGTTTACAGGAGCTTCGCAGATCTATTGCAGAGGAGATTCGCCGGGAGATCAAGCAGGATTTTGAGGATCGTATGCGAGGCCGGGATCAGGAGGTTGCAGACATGCGAGATGAGATGCATTATTTGCGGGATATGGTTAGCCGCTTGTCGCAGAGTCTTCAGCCTCCACAGCCTCCACAGCCTCCACGTGATCGCCCAGATTCTTGATGTATTTTTCTTTTCTTTTTTTATGTTGTAAAAACTTTAAAATTTTAATATATAAATTATTTTTTGAAATTTATTATTATTTGGATTGAGTGAAAAATGTTTGTATCAATATTTAGATTTAGCGAAATTGTATTAACTGTTTTAATTTTTAATCTTTTATATTTTTTTAAAAACAAAATTTACAACGCATTAGCGACTGTTATTGCATCGCTAATATTTTTAAAATATTATTATTAAATATTGCGACGCATTGACCTGGCATCGCAATAATTTAAAAATAAATTTAATAGCGACGCATTAGCGACTAAAATTGAGTCGCTATTTTATCTTAAAAATTTTTAATAAATATTGCGACGCAATTTCCCTGCGTCGCAATATTTTAAAATAATTTTTATTTACGATGCATTAGCGACTCAAATTGCGTCGCTATTATACAAAAAATATTATTATTAAATATTGCGACGCAGCTGGATGAGTCGCAATATTGCGACGCAATTTAGTGCGTCGTAATATTTAATAATAATTTTTTTTATTTTAAAAATTAATTTTAAATTTAGCAATGCTATTTCATGCGTCGCAGTATTGCGACGGAATGTGGCATCACAGAGAGTCGCAATATTGCGACGCAATTGCGACAAAAGGGTATTGCGACGGACAGTTGAGCGATGCCGTCACTGCATCGCTATTGCGTCGCAATAGCATGTTTAGCGACTCAATTGTGACGCATTTGGGCATCGCAATATTTTAATTCTCTTGTAGTGTTTTTGTAATTTTACCAGCGGCCTGGTGGTGGCCAGGCCACGGCCTTGGTTGCCGACCACAGCCATGAAAAATTTTTTTTTTTGCTATATGCATCACTAAATTAATGATTTATTTTTTAATTTTCTGGGTTTTTGCATCGTTATATTAAAAATTAAAATTTTTTAATTTTTTGGTATTTGAGTCGCTATTGCATCGCTAAATAGCGACGCAATCACTGTGTCGCTATATTAACAATTTTTTTTAAATTTTCTGGGTTTTAGCGATGCAATAATACGTCGCTATATTGTGATGCAAACAATTGCGTCACAATATAGCGATGCATTATTGCATCGCTATATTGAAAATTAATTTTTTTTATTTTTTGTTAAATGCGTCGCTATTGCATCGCTAAATAGCGATGCAATCACTGCGTCGCTATATTAACAATTTTTTTAAATTAAAATGGTTTTTGCGTCACTAATGCATCGCTATATTAAAAAATTTTTTTTTATTTTTTATTATTTGCGTCGCTATTGCGTCGCTAAATATCGACGCAATCACTGCGTCGCTATATTAATAATTTTTTATTTTCTGATTTTTACATTGTTAATGCATCGCTATATTGCAACGCATTATTATTGCGTCGCTAATTGAGTCGCTATTTTTTTTTTCTCGCTGAGTTGTATTGCAACGCATTATTATTGCGTCGCTAATTGAGTCGCTATTTTTTTTTTCTCGCTGAGTTGTCGCAATTGGTCGCAATTTAGTGACTCAAAAATGCGTCGCTAAATTGGCGTCGCTATTTCTGATTTTTCCTATAGTGAATTTTGGTTGGATCAAGTATCTTTCTTGGGTCATATAATCTCTAAAGATAGTATATATGTGGACCCGAAAAAGATTGAAGCTATCATTAGCTGGAGCCGACCTTCCAATGTGGCAGAAGTCAGAAGCTTCTTGGGGTTAGCCGGGTATTACCGTAAATTTGAGAAGAATTTCTCTTGCATTGCTCTACCCCTAACTCGCTTAACCCAAAAGCGAGTGAAGTTTGACTGGACAGTGGAGTGTGAGAAAAGTTTCCAGGAGTTAAAGCAGCGCTTGGTATCAGCTCCTATTCTTGTTCTTTCGATAGGATCTGAAGGTTTTACTATATACACTGATGCCTCTCGGAAAGGATTGGGATGTGTTTTGATGCAGAATGAAAGGATGGTAGCTTATGCCTCCAGACAACTGAAACCTTATGAGCAGAATTATCCTACTCATGATCTGGAATTGGCTGTTATGGTTTTTGCTCTGAAGATTTGGCGGCATTATCTATATGGAGTGTCATGTGATGTGCATACAGATCATAAGAGTCTAAAATACATCTTCACACAGAAGGAGTTGAATTTAAGGCAGAGGTGGTGGTTGGAACTATTGAAGGATTATGACCTGAATCTACAGTATCATCTTGGGAAGGCCAATGTAGTGGCTGATGCTTTAAGTAGAAAATCCTCTTCTGAGTTAGCGCTATGATTACTTCCTAGCCTCACATATTGAGAGATATGGAGAAGTGGGAGGTTGGTTTGAGAGTACAACAGTCTGATGGGCTTGTTGCAGCACTTGTACTCCAGCCGACCCTGGTTGACAGAATCAAGTCCTCTCAGATAGAAGATCCAGAATTACAAAAGATTAAAGAAGCTGTGCAGTCAGGAGTTCAGAATGAATTCTATGTAATGGAGGATGGATCCCTGAAATTTGAAGGAAGACTTTGTGTGCCAAATGTTGAGGAGCTAAAGGCCAAAATTTTGAAGGAGGCTCACTACTCTCCCTATACTGTGCATCCAGGTGGCACTAAGATGTACAAAGAGTTAAAGAAAAATTTTTGGTGGAAAGGTATGAAGAGGGAGATTGCTCAGTATGTGGCCAAGTGCTTGGTGTGTCAGCGAGTGAAAGCTGAGCATCAAAGGCCTGCGGGACCTCTTCAGTCTCTGATGATTCCACAATGGAAATGGAAAAAGATTACAATGGACTTTGTAACTGGTCTGCCCAAAACTCCTAGGAGTAATGATGCGGTTTGGGTTATTGTGGACAGACTAACAAAATCAGCTCATTTCTTACCTTTCAGAGTTGGGGTCTCTAGTGAAAGATTGGCTAATTTATATATTGAGCAGATTGTGAGACTCCATGGTGTCCCGATATCTATTGTGTCAGATAGAGATACCATGTTTGTGTCCCAGTTTTGGAAGAGTCTTCATAAGGACATGGAACCAAATTAAACTTCAGCACTGCCTATCATCCCCAGTCTGATGGACAATCAGAGAGGACCATACAGATTCTAGAAGACATGTTGCGAGCCTGTGTGATGGACTTGGGTGGAGCTTGGGATAACCACTTACCTTTGGTGGAGTTTGCATATAATAATAGTTACCAAGCCAGCATCCAGATGGCTCCATTTGAAGCTTTGTATGGTAGGAGGTGCAGATCTCCTATATGTTGGGATGATGTGGGGGAAAGGAAATTGCTAGGCCCTGAGCTGATTCAACAAATAGTAGATAAGGTGCATTTGATCAGGGATCATCTTCGTACAGCTCAGAGCAGGCAGAAGAGCTATGCTGATGTCAGAAGAAGGGAATTGGAATTCCATGTTAGGGACCATGTTTTCTTAAAGGTATCACCAACCAAAGATGTGATGAGATTTGGGATTAGAGGAAAGCTGAGTCCACATTATATTGGACCTTTTAAAATCTTGAGCAGAGTTAGGGAGGTTGCTTAAAGCCTGGCACTGCCTCCGATTTTAGCTGGGGTACATAATGTTTTTCATGTCTCTATGTTGAGGAAGTATATTTCCGATCCTAGCCATGTCATCGCATATGAGCCTATACAGTTGAGGAAAGATTTATCATATGAGGAGTACCCTGTGCGTATCGTGGACCACAAGGATCAGGTTCTGAGACGGTGTACCATTCCCTATATCAATGTGCAATGGAGTAATCATTCTGAGAGAGAGGCTACTTGGGAACTTGAAGAGGAAATGAAAAAGAAGTATTCACAACTATTTGAGTCTTAATATAGTTAATGATGTAGCTACGACTGTTGACATTTGAATAAAGACTTAGTTGATTGTGTGACGAAATTTGAATTTTAATTTTCTCTAATGAAAGTGTATCAATTTCGAGGCCAAAATTTTTATAAGGAAGGGAGAATGTAATCCCTAGATTTCGTTAACTGCTCGTGAGAATTGATCGTGAGATCGGAACGATTGACTCCAGGGACTCCTACAGTTGTGCGAGGTGTTTGAATTTCAAACCCCCAGGATATGATTATCTGATCGCGAAACTTAATCGCGATATTCCTGGAATGGATAACGCCTGACGATTATATTTTCAAATATCCTATAACTAATGGAGTCTCAAATCCCTTGATTTGAGGAGTCTGCGTCGCCTTTAAAGGATCACGCGAACCCTCCTTCCCATCATCCTCGAACGCCTCCTTCCTATCATCATCATGCGTGCATCTGCTCCTGGTAAGTCCCTCTATCCATGCCTGGGAGGAAGAGAGAGAGAGAAAGTCAGAAAAAGAGAGAAAGAGAGGGAGTCGGGCGTGGAGGAGGCCATGGCAGCCTTCTCCCGTGCCAATTCTGGTTCGGGCCCGACGGTATGCCCGCCGCCTTGCCGGGCCTGGATGACGGTTGGTGACCTCCACCGATGCCGGGCGTGTATCCAGTGGAGGTCCGGCCGGCCTTGGTGGCCGGCCGTGCCGCCGGCACAGAGACGTGCTGCGGCAAGGTGAATGAGAGGAAGAGAGAGATTAAAGAAAGAGAGAGGGAGGGAAGAGCCGGCCGCGGCGGCGGCCGGCTCTAGTCCTGTTGGGGAGTTTGTTGAAAAATTATATGCCCCAATCCTATTAATTTTGATGATTACCAAAAACCATGAGTACATTAAAAGATGTAATGAGTTTATTTACATGAGCAATGAATTTATTTAGAACAATCAATGAGAATGTTAAAGTATGACTTTAATCAATTTGAAAGTAACTTCAAGCTCAATGTTTAAGCTTTCAAAAAGAAATTTAATACTTCATGTTGTAATCAATGAGTTTTTGGAACATTTCTTGAATTGATTCTAATGTCAATTTTATTGTATTCAAGTCAATTCAATGATTTAAAATGAATCTGGAACGAATTTAAAGTCAATCAGAAAACTTTCTGATTTTTGATACGTTCCGGAGCCGACTCTTGAGTTTCAGAGTCGACTCCACTCAGAGTACAGAAATGACTATCTGTCTCGAGTCGACCCATGTAATTTCTTGAGTCGACCCCCGATTCTGTCGAGCCGACTCCATGACTGTGCGAGTCGACTCCGCTCAGACACCAGAGGTGTGTTTTTCTGAGCACTTCGCGAGTCGACCCCCAACTTTTCATGAGTCGACCCCCGACTGTCAGGAGTCGACACTTTACTTTTGATGAGTCGACCCTTAACTTTCTGAGTATTTCTATTTTTGGTATCACGACCTCGAGCCGACTCGCGGAAAGCAGGAGTCGACTCCAGCAAATCTGGGCGAGATTTTTCCGAATGCCAACTCAGCGTCAACGGTAAGATTTTTGATTAACGGCTATTTTTCTTTGTTTCTAACGGCTATATTTTTGCAGAATCTATAAATAGAGAAGCCGTTTTCAAATCAAAGATATACAAATAGAGAGATATTCACTTCAAAGAAAAAGAAGAGAAAAATCGAAAAACAGAGCTTCATTTGAAAAAATCCGTGATTCAAAATAGAGTGAAAGAAAGAGTGTGAAATCAAAGGAAGCTCCTTCTGTGTTCAAGCTCAACAATCCAAGGAAGCTTCAGAAGAAAATCCAAGAGCTATTCAAGAGCATCTCAAGTGATTTTCAACACTCAAAGAAAAGAGGAAAAGCTCAAATCAACTCCAACTTACATTCCGTGAAGAATCCGAGCTGAGGCCGATTCTACACTTCAAAGGAGTTGAGGAAAAGAAGAAAAGCTCAAAGCCAACCAACTGCAAATCAGGCTTTTCTAAACCTTATTCTTATATTTGTTTATCTGCTCATTAAGGAGCTTTGTAACTGAAAAATAATATTTCTATTCTTTGTGTCTAGTTCAATCTGGGGGATTGAACTAGTGGAGGTAGTCTTACCTCGGTACAAGCTTGGTTAAGCTTGTGTTAGGGTTTTTGTGCTGGTGAGCCCTTGAAAACCAGCTGGGTTCGTTGTGATCCCGGGAAAACAACAAGTTTGAGTTGTGAGCTTGTAAAACAACTCTGCTGTAATCAAGGAAGATTATAGTGTGGACCCAAGTGAATCTTGGGAGTGGACGTAGGTGTTGGATACACCGAACCACTATAAAATCTTTGTGTTTGCCGTGTTCATTGACTCTATCTCTATCTCTGTTTTATTCACTGCACTTTGTATTTACATTGCATTTGCCTTCATTCATCTAAGCAAACTATTTAAAAGGCTAATTTTTAAAGAACCCAATTCACCCCCCCCCCCTCTTGGGTTGTCATCTGGGCCAACAATTGGTATCAGAGCTAGTGCTCATTAGATTTTGATCACACGATCAAGAGCTAAAGTTCCAAATGGCAACACAAGTTGGATCATTTGCTGAAGGTCATTCTACGAATAGACCTCCACTGTTTAATGGTTCAAATTATTCATATTGGAAAGCTAGAATGAGGATATTCATTCAAGCTTCTGATTATGAGCTATGGGGTGTTATAATCAATGGACCTAGTACACCCACACATGTTATTGATGGCACTATTGTTCCTAAGCCCGAAAGGGACTGGAATGATAATGATAGGAAAATGGCACAGCTTAACGCTAAAGCCATGAATGTCTTATATTGCTCCTTAGATGCTAATGAGTTTAATAGAATCTCCACATGTAATTCCGCAAAGGAGATTTGGGATAGATTAGAGGTTACCCATGAGGGTACCAATCAAGTAAAAGAATCTAAAATTAATATTCTTGTTCATAAATATGAATTGTTTAGCATGGAACAATCTGAAACCATTGCATGCATGTACACTAGATTTACAGATATTGTAAATGGTTTGAAAAGTCTTGGTAAGACATATACTAACTCTGAACTTGTTCGAAAAATTCTTAGGTCATTACCAAGATCATGGGAAGCAAAAATGACAGCAATCCAAGAAGCTAAGGACCTCAACACTTTACCCTTAGAGGAGCTTCTAGGATCTCTTATGACCCATGAGCTGACTATGAGGCAGCATGTAGAGGAGGACACAAAGAAAAAGAAAGTAATTGCCCTCAAAGCTGCAAAAGAAGAAGAGAGCAGCAGTGATGATGATGATGATGATGAGAGACTGCTCTCTTAGCAAAGAAATTTAAAAGATTCATGAGGAGAAAGAAACCCTTCCACAAGAAAAATTTGGAGCTAAGTGGGAAGGAGAAAAGGATAAAACAAGGACAAGGACAAAGAAAAAGAGAAAGACCCCTTGACTTGCTATGAGTGTAATAAACCGGGGCACTTTAGGAATGAATGTCCAAAATTGAAGAAAGCCTACAAAAAGAAAAAGAAGGCTTATGTGGCGACTTGGAGTGACAGCGAGGAATCTTCTTCCGAAGAAGAAGAACAAAAGGAAGTCGCAAACGTATGCTTTATGGCGGACGACAATGATGAGGTAAGTTCCGACAACCCTTGCGATGAATTTGCTTTTGATGAACTATTTGATGCTTTTAATGAACTTGTCGGGGATTTCAAGGTTTTGAAAAAGAAATACAAAATTTTGAAAAATGAAAACTTAACTTTCATTCAAGAAAAGGAAAATCTTAATAATGAAGTTAAGAAACTTAAATCTGAAAATAAAATTTTGATAAAAGAAAAGAATCAATCTCTAATGAAAATGATAAACTAAGGAAAGAGGTTGAAAAACATAAGAACATAGTTGATAAGTTTACATTAAGCTCAACTAAATTAGACATGTTATTAAATAGTCAAAAAGCAGTTTTTGACAAAGCCGGATTTATAACACTTTAAGAAAACAAAAATCACTGAAAAATATTTTTGTGCGTGCTGGCCAAAGTAATTTTACATGCTTTAAATGTAATCAAAAAGGACATAAATCTTATGAATGTAAAATTTTAAAACCTAATAAAAACTTAAATTAAAGGAAAGAAAATATGGGTTCCGAAAGGAACAATATTTGTTGCTACTAACCATGAAGGACCCAAGAAAGCTTGGGTACCTAAACATAAAGTTTGATTTCATTGCAGGAATGTCTTGTGGCCAAGAGATCAAAGAGAAAGTGGTATCTTGATAGTGGCTGCTCAAGACATATGACGGGTGACAAAGAAGAATTCATCACCCTTGAAGAAAAGAAAGGAGGAGTTGTTACATTTGGCGACAATGGCAAAGGCCAAATCTTGGGGTTTGGTAACATTCAAATAACTCCCTCCACATATATTGAAAATGTACTTTATGTTGATGGTTTAAAGCATAACTTAATTAGTATAAGTCAATTATGTGACAAAGGTTTTAAAGTTTCATTTGAATCTTCTTTATGCACTGTAGCTAATCCCATTGATAATAGCATTGTTTTTATTGGAAATAGAAATGGCAATGTATACATGATTGACTTAGACAAATTGTCTACTAATAATCATTGCTTAGTTGCTAATAATGCTAATATGAATGAGATTGGTTGGTTGTGGCATCGAAGATTAGGTCACGCAAGCACACACCTAATTTCAAAACTAATTAGAATGGATTTAGTAAAAGGTTTACCTAAATTAGATTTTGAAAATAACAAAATATGTGATGCATGTCAGTTTGGAAAACAAACGAGAAGTTCTTTCAAATCTAAAAATATTGTTTCAACTTCTAGGCCATTAGAGCTACTTCACATGGACCTTTTTGGACCAACTAGAACCACAAGTCTAGGAGGAAAGAAATATGGTCTTGTGATAGTAGATGATTACTCTAGATTCACTTGGGTAATGTTTTTAGCTCACAAAGATGAGACTTTCTCGATATTCATGAAATTCTTCAAGAAAGTAACAAATGAGAAAAACACTACCATAGTGTCTCTAAGAAGTGATCATGGAACTGAATTTGAAAATCACTTATTTGAAAGTTTTTGCAATGAAAATGGTATTAATCATAACTTTTCTGCACCTAGGACCCCACAACAAAATGGAGTAGTTGAAAGGAAAAATAGGACTCTAGAAGACATGGCCCGTACCATGCTATGTGAAAGTAAACTCCCGAAATACTTTTGGGCGGAAGCTATTAACACAGCATGTTACATCCTAAATAGAGCCTTAATCAGACCTATTTTAAAGAAAACACCTTATGAATTATGGCATGATAGAAAACCCAACATTAAATATTTTCATGCATTTGGTTGTAAATGTTTTGTTCACAATAATGGTAAAAATAATTTAGGCAAATTTGATGCTAAATCTGATGAAGGAATATTCTTAGGATACTCAACAACTAGTAAAGCATATAGAGTATTTAACAAGAAAACTTTAGTTGTTGAAGAATCCATTCATGTAGTTTTTGATGAATCTTTAGCAACTCGTTCCGAAAAATTTGATGATGAAGAAGATACAAACTTAATTGAAAAAGATCTTGAAAAATTAAATATTGATCAAGAACAAGACGCTAAAGATAATGATTCACCTAAGGTTGATGATACTAACACTAATCATAATGATGTAGATCTACCTAGGGATTGGAGATATGCTTATAGTCACCCTAAGGAATTGATTATAGGTGATCCATCTCAAGGAATAAGAACTAGATCATCTATGAGAAATATTAGTAATCATCTTGCATTTGTATCACAAATTGAACCTAAAACTATTGAAGAAGCTGAAAAAGATAATAATTGGATGTTAGCAATGCAAGAAGAATTAAATCAATTCACTAGAAATAATGTATGGACCTTAGTTGAAAGACCTAAAAATCATTCTGTTATAGGATCAAAATGGATATTTAGAAATAAACTAGATGAAAATGGCATAGTAATTAGAAACAAAGCTAGATTAGTTGCAAAAGGATATAATCAAGAAGAAGGTATTGATTTTGATGAAACCTTTGCACCAGTAGCTAGATTAGAAGCCATTAGACTATTACTTGCATTTGCATGTCACATGAATTTTAACTTATTTCAAATGGATGTAAAAAGTGCTTTTCTAAATGGATTTATAAATGAAGAAGTATATGTAGAACAACCACCAGGTTTTGAAGATCATGAATTTTCAAATCACGTTTTTAAATTGCACAAAGCATTATATGGTTTGAAACAAGCACCTAGAGCTTGGTATGATAGATTAAGTAAATTTTTAATTGAAAATGATTTTATAAGAGGAAATGTGATAAAACATTGTTTTTGAAAAGAAAAGGTAAGGATATTAGTAGTTCAAATATATGTGATGATATCATTTTTGGTGCTACTAACAATATTCTATGTCAAGAGTTTGCTAAGTTGATGCAGGGCGAATTTGAAATGAGCATGATGGGAGAACTCAACTTCTTCCTTGGACTCCAAATCAAACAAAGCAAAGAGGGAATCTTTATCAACCAAACAAAGTACACAAGAGAAATTTTAAAGAAGTTTGGTATGGAATCAATCAAACCCCTCGGAACACCAATGAGTCCTTCATGCAAGCTGGACAAAGATGAAGAAGGTAAGAAGGTTGATCAAAAATATTATCGAGGTATAATCGGATCCCTACTTTACTTAACTGCAAGTAGACCAGACATAATGTTTGCTGTTTGCTTATGTGCTAGATTTCAGTCTGAACCTAAAGAATCACATTTAATTGCTGTTAAAAGAATACTAAGATACTTAAGTGGAACAAAAAATGTAGGTTTATGGTATTCTAGAGACTCAACATTAAATCTGATTGCATACACTGATTCTGATTATGCTGGATGTAAGTTAGATAGAAAAAGCACAAGTGGTGCATGCCAATTCTTAGGAAGTAACTTAATCTCATGGTTTAGCAAAAAGCAAAATTCAGTTGCATTATCAACTACTGAAGCTGAATATGTAGCAGCTGGAAGTTGCTGTGCTCAAATCCTATGGATTAAGCGACAACTTGAAGACTATGGTATCACACTTGATAAACACCTATAAAATGTGATAACAAGTGCAATTAATCTAACAAAAATCCAATTCAACATTCTAGAACTAAACACATAGAAATTAGATATCATTTTATAAGAGAACATGTAATAATGAAATTTGTCTTGATTATGTTAACACTGAAGAACAATTAGCTGATATATTTACAAAACCTTTGAGTGAAGAAAGATTCTGTTATCTTAGAGGAGAGTTAGGGATTTGTGATCCATTAGAATGAATTTGAAACCCCTAAGGAAATTTTATCTAAAATTCTTTCAAATCCTTGATCTTTAAGGAAATCTTATCTAGAATTCATATCTAATTGATCTATTCAAATCCAATGATTATTTTATCAATTTTTATGATCAATTTCCGGACACATTTCAGAAATTTCATGTTTTTGCTCTGAAATGGTCTCGGAGCCGACTCGGTGAGTATCGGAGTCGACTCCTGGTTTCTACTGAAACTCTAGAGTCGACCCCTTCTCGGCGCGAGTCGACTCCACTTCGGGATGGTTTTCTGTGACTGTCCGGAGTCGACCCCTCGCTTTGCGGGAGCCGACTCGAAGTGGTCCCAGGTCGATTTATCTAGGGCAGAGTCGACTCGCCGTTCATTTCTATCATCTCAATCTCTCAAAATACTCTCTCCAAAATATCTCCTGACCTTCCAAATTCCAAAAATCCTGATTAACCCTTCCAATTGATCAATGGCCCCTAAAACTCGAGGATCTAACCTTGGTGCGGCCGGTGTGAAGAGGAAGAGAGCCGTGAGGAAGACGGTGAGGCGTCCTGTTCGTGAGCCTTCACCAAGCACGGATTCAACTTCATCTTCTTCAACCCTAATGCTTCTCCATCTACGGCTCCTTCTCAGGTAGATAGACTTGCTGATAGAATCATAACTACGGGGAGGAAAGTAGATTTTGAATTGTTTGAAGCTGAGGGATTTCTTTTAGGAAGACAGTTGATAGAGATGGGTTGGGAAAAGATCTGTTCCCTAGATTGTCCTACATATCCTGCTCTTGTCAAGGAATTTTATAAGAATCTATCTAGAGGAGATAATGGTCTTATAAGCATTGTAGAGGAAATAGAATTTCAGTGACAGTGGATTTGCTTTCAAGATTATTGGATCTTCCAGTGTCAGGAACATCTACATTTCTTCTGAAGACAGTAGCCCAGCTCTTTCTAGACTACTTAACCGGGAGGTTGTTGGTTTTGAGGAAGTTTTGCCAATAAGTTATCCTTAGAACTGAGATTGCTCCACAACATCTGTAGTAGAATCCTTTTCCCCAAAATTGGAGATTTGATTATGTGTCAGAAAGGGATATTTTGTGATGGATGCAATTGTAACTGGTAAACCCATTAACCTTCCCTAGCATGATTCTTTGGTATATTGCCGACTGTGGAGGTAAGAGAAAATCAAGCTTGCCCTATGGCATGATCCTCACTAAAATTTTCCAGAGCCAAGGGATTGTCATTTTAGATAGTGAGCCTATGAGGAACTTGAGACACACAGATTTTTACAGTTTGGCCACTATACATAGGATGGGATTTATTAAGAAGAACGGAAGATGGGAAAGGAAAGGTTTGATGGAAGAAAGAGCAGCGGATGCTGAGGCACCGGGACCATCGGTTAGACACTCTTCGCCTGCACCTCCGAGCCCTCCTATTCCTGCTCCTGCTCCTACCCCTGCTCCGTTGTTTGATCAGCATCATCTTCATCTGTTGGCTTCACAGAACTTCAGTTAAGGCAACTTAAAGGCTTCTTGATGATCAGTCAGACAATTAAAATCAGAGTTTGAAAATAAGTTTATGAATCTCAAGGAAACTCTATACTCTTTGGATGACCGGATCACCAAAATAGAATCTACTCTCAGCACTTCTTCAGAGTCTTTAAGTGGAGATTTAAAGAACATATTTGAAGAACTTAAAGATATCTGCGGGGATGGAAAAACCTACTCAAAATGCAATGCCGAACTCCAAGATAAAATTTTGACTGCTTGCACTTTTGTTGATGAGAGACTGAAGGAGTATGTGAAGATACAAACAGATGGAATGAAAAATATAATAGATCATTTGACTAGGATTGTTAGGACTCACTTTTGATGTATTAGATACTAAGTCCTTGCAATGTAATGAAGTTAATGTTATGTTTTAAATTTTGACACTTTGATGTAATGAAATGTCTATCTTGTTTACTCAATGTATTTCTTCCTATTATCAATGAATGAATGATTTTGTTAAATCATATCTTGAATGCATGAATGTTTAATGCTTCTCTACCTTTTTGTTGATAACAAAAGGGGGAGAGTTTTATAGTTTTATAACTGTATATGCATATGGGAGAAATTAATTAATCAATGAGATAAATTGAATGATTGGGATATTTATTTAAGTTTCATAGGGGGAGCTACCTCATTCAGGGGGAGCCTAAGCCTAACATGAAATCAAAATAAATTCACAAATCAATCATGCATAAACTCATGTTTTTGTCATCATCAAAAAGGGGGAGATTGTTGGGGAGTTTGAAAAATTATATGCCCCAATCCTATTGATTTTGATGATTACCAAAAGCCATGAGTACATTAAAAGATGTAATGAGTTTATTTACATGAGCAATGAATTTATTTAGAATCAATGAGAATGTTAAAGTATGACTTTAATCAATTTGAAAGTAACTTCAAGCTCAATGTTTAAGCTTTCAAAAAGAAATTTAATACTTCATGTTGTAATCAATGAGTTTTTGGAACACTTCTTGAATTGATTCTTAATGTCAATTTTATTGTATTCAAGTCAATTCAATGATTTAAAATGAATCTGGAACGAATTTAAAGTCAATCAGAAAACTTTCTGATTTTTGATACGTTCCGGAGCCGACTCTTGAGTTTCAGAGTCGACTCCACTCAGAGTACAGAAATGTCTATCTGTCTCGAGTCGACCCACGTAATTTCTCGAGTCGACCCCCGATTCTGTCGAGCCGACTCCATGACTGTGCGAGTCGACTCCGCTCAGACACCAGAGGTGTGTTTTTCTGAGCACTTCGCGAGTCGACCCCCAACTTTTCATGAGTCGACCCCCGACTGTCAGGAGTCGACACTTACTTTTGATGAGTCGACCCTCTAACTTTCTGAGTATTTCTATTTTTGGTATCACGACCTCGAGCCGACTCGCGAAAAGCAGGAGTCGACTCCAGCAAATCTGGGTGAGATTTTTCCGAATGCCAACTCAGCGTCAACGGTAAGATTTTTGATTAACGGCTATTTTTCTTTGTTTCTAACGGCTATATTTTTGCAGAATCTATAAATAGAGAAGCCGTTTTCAAATAAAAGATATACAAATAGAGAGATATTCACTTCAAAGAAAAAGAAGAGAAAAATCGGAAAAACAGAGCTTCATTTGAAAAAATCCGTGATTCAAAATAGAGTGAAAGAAAGAGTGTGAAATCAAAGGAAGCTCCTTCTATGTTCAAGCTCAACAATCCAAGGAAGCTTCAGAAGAAAATCCAAGAGCTATTCAAGAGCATCTCAAGTGATTTTCAACACTCAAAGAAAAGAGGAAAAGCCCAAATCAACTCCAACTTACATTCCGTGAAGAATCCGAGCTGAGGCACGATTCTATACTTCAAAGGAGTTGAGGAAAAGAAGAAAAGCTCAAAGCCAACCAACTGCAAATCAGGCTTTTCTAAACCTTATTCTTATATTTGTTTATCTGCTCATTAAGGAGCTTTGTAACTGAAAAACAATATTTCTATTCTTTGTGTCTGGTTCAATCTGGGGGATTGAACTAGAGGAGGTAGTCTTACCTCGGTTCAAGCTTGGTTAAGCTTGTGTTAAGGGTTTTTGTGCTGGTGAGCCCTTGAAAACCAGCTGGGTTCGTTGTGATCCCAGGAAAACAACAAGTTAGAGTTGTGAGCTTGTAAAACAACTCGGCTGTAATCAAGGAAGATTATAGTGTGGACCCAAGTGAATCTTGGGAGTGGACGTAGGTGTTGGATACACCGAACCACTATAAAATCTTTTGTGTTTGCCGTGTTCTATTGACTCTATCTCTATCTCTGTTTTATTCACTGCAATTTGTATTTACTTTGTATTTACTGCTGGCACGCCTCCTAGCCGCCACGAACCATGAGAGAAAAAGGGAGAATCGGGAGTGAAATTGGAGAGAGAGAGGGAAGGGGGCACCGCGGCTGGCTCTGGTCCGGCCACCGATAGTCGGGCCGCCCCTAATTTGGCCGGTGGCGGCCCTGGCCGCCAGCATGGATGGCCCCTGTTTCGGTTGAAACAGGGGAGCAACAGTAACATGAGAAAAAAAAAAGTTGGGCCGGATGGGTTGAGCCGATTTTGGGCCTGTTGGGCCAGTCTGAGAGCCATTTTTGAGCCACTATAATGGTAAAATAAAATTATGGCCCGAATCAGGATTGATTCTAGTTTCTGGGGATAATTTTGTTTCCCTATTTGGATGTATACATTGAGAGATATTCGAGCCCAAAGTTGGGCCCGTGAAGTGGTCTGGGTAGAATCTTAAGAGTCACTGTATTATTCATATTTTAGAAACTTAATTATGTAAAATGATGCTGTAGGTGCCCAAGTGTCCAAATAACTTGGTTATCAATTGAAATTTGCATACTGAAGTAAGTAAGCCAAGTATTATAATTTCATAGATTATTTAATTTATAAATTATAAATTTACAATTAGATGCATGTTTATGAAATGTGAAAAATGAAGTTAATTTATTTCGAATTAATGTATAGTACCACGAATTTATAAATAAGTATTTGTTGTGATATGACTTATATGTGTATATGCAAAAATGTAATTATGTTATTTTTTGCAAATTATGTTGGTACTATCGAGATGATAATATGCAATCATGATGATGACAGTGAAATTTAGTGTATGTGTCGCCGCGGTTCTTATATGACTTGAAATGCCAAGTGATACGTGATCCACCTCCATAGGGGAAGATATATGGAGGACACACATCCGTAGGATGTGTTCTGATGACAGATTATGATATGACATAACACTGGTACCAGGACCCTTCCTCTTAGGAGACATTTAAGAGTGATACATAAGATGAGTGTTGTAGGGCCGTGGGACACATAAAGAAAAATAATGACAGTATAAACAGTGTTTAGTTTACATTGCATATTCTAGTATTTATTATTTAATTAAGCTTCCAAATTATTTTGATTTGATGATATGAATATGCTGATAGAATGATAAATGTAATTTAAAATTGTATTAGGCTTACTTATTGAGTGTGAGCTCATAGAATTCTCACAATGTTTTTCAGAGCCTCAGGAATGAAGAAGGATATTTGGGATAGACGGAGCTTCTATTAAATAAACTTAGTTCCATTATATTGATATAGTTCAGTATTGCTTGTTTGTAGGGTAGGTAGCCCAAGACTGATAATTATGGTTTATAATAAATCATGGATTTAAATTTTCACTTTATATTGATTTATGTGATGAAGTTCGAGATGCCTTGCATGCCTGGTATGCAGTGGATTGTCATCCTAGCTCGGGTTTTGGGACTGGGGCGTGATAACTTTTGAAGTCCAAATATCAATACAGAAAATGGATGAAACCATACGTTCTTTCTACCATAGCATGTTTTCGTGAGAATCACGGGGAAAGCTTTGATCATGCGGCTCCCTAGGATGTGATAATTAATAAAGAATTTAAGTCAAGCTTTTGTTCTCTCATAATGTTTTCGAGGTCCTTTATACATCACCAGCATGCCACCCTCCTTTTTTGAGTAATATTCTAGCAATTTAGATCACACATCAGGACATGTGTATATATATATATATATATATATATATATATATATATATATATATGTTAAGCTGATTGGAAAGTATTAACCTAACTTAATTCAAAATTTCATAATTGATCTAGCATGACTTTTGAATTTAATACTATGATAATTAAAATAATTTTGAATATCTTTTTTCTTATAAATCAATATTAGAGTACTCTTTTTCTATTTATTAAATATTTTTTTAATTTTTAATATCTTATTAAATAGGTTTCACAACCAAACTACTTCTACATCCCATAAATACTTTCAAATTTCGAGAGAAATTTCATCAGGTCCTATTAATTTTTTTACTTTTTTATCCTTTTTTTGTACATATCTTAACACTTGGAGTATACTTTATATTTGAATAAAATTAGTAAAGCATGCATCCCAAATCTTGTATATAATTTTTATTTAATAATTTATTCAAATAATTTTTATGACACTTTTAAGTGCCATCCCAAAAGAAGCTACAAAATCAAAAATAGGTAAACAATTCCATGACACCCTAATTCAGATATTATGACACCTTTTCTCAAATATTATGATACCCTGCATATATTTAAGACATTGATTGTATCAAACCTTCCTACTAGAAAGGTCTTTCATCCATGGGATGAATTTATGACACCCATGATGTCATAACATGCCACGGAAAAATAAAAATCAAGAGGGATTCAGCCTGTAACAATTTTATGACACCCTAATTCAGATATTATGACACCCTAGCTCATATATTATGACAACCTACACATATTTTTTTCATATCTTTTATTTATTTTTTTCCTATGTTTTAGGTGACTTTGTAATTATTTAACTACCCGAATTGAAGACTTTACAGTTATTTAAAAACTATTGCAAGCCGGCAGTGTACGTTCAAATGTATGAAAGATGGGTTTTTCTACATTTTATTTAGAAATAATTTGGAAGACCCCATTTGGTGCCTTCATCGACAAGCAGTCGTTCATAGTCGGGTGACTACTTGCATATATAATAAGATGTCACAAAGGAGGTGACGAGTTTATTTTTTGTGGTAAGATAGTTACATTCAGTATCGACGAAGTGGCATTGATTTTGGGTCTTTCATCCTATGGAAAGAAGATCGAAATGTTAGGTCAAAAGAATAAAGGAAGGTTATTTCAAAGATTTGATCGGGCATTAGACCTTCACCATAAGGGACCGGAGAGGTTGATAAATCAACTTCAATCATCCAAGATATAGGAGGATGTTGAGGACATCATTGGACTTTGGATCACCTACATATTTGCAATATTTTTGGCTTCAAAGTCTAATCAAATATGTTCAAGATATCTCATCCCATACTTGGATGATTTAACTCAATTGAGAGAAGTCGACTGGGCTTCCGCAATCAAGGAGTTGACTTTTTTGGGTCTTCTAAAGGTTGCTGCTTGCTTGTGATCTGAGAAGTCAGTCTAATCAAATAGAGGTGACAAGGTTAGGAGGTAGCCTATACTGTTTGAATATTCAGTTGCACTGATGGTAAGGATTATTCATATGCAAAAAGAATGTAATTATCTTTATTTTAAATCTTTAATATTTTTAAAGTGTAAAATTATTATATACAGGTGTAGTTTCTCGAGCATACCTTAATAAGAGCCCCAGCATACCCTAATAATAGCTGTCAGGCTATTGAAGTGATTGACAGCTAGTTGAAGATGCGGATTGTTCAGGTTGCCAACATACAGCCCCATGAGTGGGTAAGATAATCCATTATATCATAAATATTTTGAACAATAAATTATTGCTTTTAATTTTAGTTTAATTTGTTTTTTATCTTGGCTTGCAGGGGAGGGAGCTACTGCACCAATGTTACAGGAGCATTGGCTTATTACTCCAAAAATAGTAGCAAGTTATTTGTCTTAGCCAGTTATGATGTCATTAGGTGCTTGACCATCATTTGCATCTAATCATGATTAGAAAATCCATTTATATGTCTCAGTCCTCTCATCTGACAATAATGCGCAACCAAGCAATCTAAACTGTTCATGATGATTGACTCTGACAAATGAACAAAAAGGCATTTGATATCTATTTGTCAAGTAGGTTGAGTCAAAGGTTAGTACATCATCAAAGTAAGTGCATGCCCATTTTGATCTTGGATGGATTCAGAAGACAGACCTAATTAAGCTGTCCATTATCATTCAGGTCTAAGGTATAAAAGAAATTTATATTTTTTACTTGCATTTATGTGAAATGGATTACCATTGACTGTACATCTTTTTTTAGCTAAGTCTGACATTCGCAATAGATAAAATTATGAGCATCCTTCTCTGTGAAATCTAATTATCTTCTACTCCCTTTCCTTCTTGTCATGACAGAGTATATCTGAGTTGTGAGAACATTCACGGTATGTAAATTGATAATATTTGCCTTTTCTGATCTGCGGGTCCTTCTATGGGATCGTAGATAACCAGTTGATGTTATAGATAGCACATTATATTCTAGAAAAACCTCAACCAATATTCACTTATCATTTTTAGAATTTAGTCTTGATTTTATCAATGCCTTACAATCAATTTTGTTAGTATCCCTAGGATTCATGGACTTCTCAATTTTTCTAAATTTTTCTTGCCTCCAATATGCTAGGTGCTTGAAGCATATTTTTTTGTTGTAGTTGGACCTACTACACACTATTATGATTCCAAAACCAACTCTTCTTACATAACCATTATAGAAATATATATATCATCTGCTAAATTGAACTCATTCTTATTTGAGAAACAACATAATCATTTTATGCATTCAGGGTGATAGGAGAAGGAACACTCTTGTGAACAACACCAGCAACATCATCCAATTGATTATGTTTCCATCCATATAATATCAACATCATCTATAGAAATATTTGTACAAAGTCATAAACATTGATATCCTCCATAGTTTTAAATGTTATTTTATCTAGTGTGCAGTCATGATATATCACAAGAATACATAGCACTTGTGGAAAAAAATTACGACACCACCCCAGTTAAAAAACTATGATAGTCATTCAAAAAATGCTAAGGTTTATATTCCAACCCCTAATACCTGAAACACCTATCATCAATAATCTGAATAATGACTCCTAGAGTGTCATAACATGCCTTAGGAGCTAGAAGTTTAGTGATATAGGCCCAAAAAAAATTATGATACCTTAGTTAAAAAATTGACACTTCAGTTAAAAAATTACGACACTCATTCAAAAAATGTTAAGATTTATGTTTGAACCCCTAATACCTGAAATACTTGTTATCTATGATCTGAATAATGACTCATAGAGTGTCATAACATGTTACGGAAGCTAGAAGGTTAGTGGTATAGGCCAAAAAAAATTACAATACCCCGGTTAAAAAATTATGACACCCCAATTAAAAAGCTATGACACCAATTCAGAAAACATTAAGGTTTATGATACTCATTCAAAAAATTATGCGGTGATTTTATCTTTTCGCGTACCACACATGCCACCGCACATGCATGCGCTCTTGCATCACGCTCGATGCAGGAGGACTTTTCCTTATTGATACAGGCTGAAACAAGATTATGACATCCTAGTTCAAAAAGTATGATACCCTATTTAAAAGATTATAACATTCATGCAGAAAACATGAAACTAAAGGTATTGACCCTTCCTACCAAGAATATCTATCACTTGTGGACTAAGTTATGACTTTCAGAATGTCATACATGCCATAGATGCTACATGAGTATTATATGATTTTTTAATATATTAACTTTTTTAACTATCAAAACAGTTGGTATAATAAAGACTATAAAAAGTTACATAGACAATATTCTGTGAAGGGTTTTTCACTTCCTGCTGGGAATAACATTTTCTCCTAAAATTGATGAAGAAGTCTTTAGTGGCTTATTCCAGCCTTGGACCAAAACTGTTTCCTTATATCCAAAAATTAGAACTCTTTTCAGAGCACTTTTTCTGAGCTAGGAAGAAGCTTATATTACTACTCGAAAACTGTTCCTTAGACCGAACTCTCATATCACATTTTGGATCAAGGGAGAATCTTACTCCAACCTTGGACTGATTCTTTATACCTAAAAGCCAAAGCCCAGAAGAATGTTTTAGAATCCAAAAGAGTTTTTTATCAGTAAAATCCAAGCAAGATGACAGATAGAAGTAGGCTTGATGGAAATGGAATTTTGGATTGCACATAAATTTCAAAGAAAGGTTGAACGGGTATTAATGCACATCATGCTCAAAACTTAAGATCGTATCCCTGCTATGCTATCCTGTTGCATCAAGCCATGTAGAATTTACGTAGATCAATAAGAGAAATAATATAGCTCATATAGAATTTGTTGCATCGAGGACCATGTACAAAGACTTTTTCCTTGGTAACTACTCTAGGCCCATTCAGCCGCCAGAATTCCTTGTGGAAAAGTCTTTATACACTACTCCAAGAATAGTGGATGCAATGATTCACTTGCGTGCGCTCACGCATCAGCAACGTGAGACCCACAAATGAATCCTTTGGCACAGGTTTGTGCACCAACAAATCACCGCAGTGGTGCGGTGTACAAAAGACTTTTCCATTCCTCGTTTTACCATGAGTCAACTTTTCATCGGCCCATCTCGCGATCCACGTACGCCTCAAATCAACGAATAAAGAAGAGGTGGTTGCCACGCTGGCTCTCGTCTGCTTGTCCTCCCCTCGCCGAGCAACTCCCGCCTATGCACTGTCGGATAACCCCTGCGCTGCTGATCCGACGACCGACGATGAACCTCGGCGGAGGGTGGGTGGCGATGTTCCCCGACGACGACTGGGAGAATGTCTTCTACTTCCCTTCCATGCTACCTACTGCGACAGCAACGCTGTCTACCTCGTCTGCCGTGGCTTGTACAATATGGAGCGCCATAAAAAATCCCACTGCCGGCTCTTTGCCTCCAGCTGTTATGCCATCAACCCCGCCGCCGCCGTCCCCGAGGCCCGGGTCGCCTACATCAAGGGTAAGCCCCACTACGACAACTTCAACATCTTCCCTTGAAACTGGGGCAGTGGGGCTGAATCTTGCGTCGCCGCTATGGCCGAAGGGTCAGAGATGATCTTGACTTAAAAATTTGATTTCGTTGGTGGATTTAACTTCTGCCGGTGGAAATTAATAAGTCTCTTGTGCTAGATCATCTGGACACTCAAATTTGTGTGATTTATTGTAATCTTGTCTTACAAATTTGATTTCTGAAATTGGTTTAACTTCTGCCGTTGGGAAAAGCTGGGACTCTGAAATGAACATTTTCTTGGGGGAATAAGTCGAATGCTTTTAGGTTTATTTTTCTGAAGATGATCTTGATTCAAAACAAAATGAGGAGGGACTAAGGGAAGTTCCCTAGGTTTTGTCTCTCTTATAGTCTCATGCTGGAATCCTATCTCAGATATTAGTTTTCTTTGGAGAGCCTATCCACCAAATTAGCAAATTTATGAAATCCTTCATAATTGCTTCCATCCAGTTGAATTCCATGCATACATTTCCTCCCTTTAGTTATGCAAAAAGAAGATGGCATTATGAATGAATCTGAATGAAACTAAGAGGAAATATTCTTAGCTCACCAAGAAATGATCAAATCCTTTTGACAAAAGTGGACTAAGGAATGCTCACTGGAATAAGAAAAGTTGATGCAAAACAAAACAATGGAATGCCAAAGATATGGTAGCTAAGTGACTGTAGTTATAGAATTTCAGAAAAGAAAATTTCATAATTGATGTGGCTGATCATGCTCCATGGGCAATGGATTAACAGACTGCATAGTTTTCAGAGCCGAGCAATAATATGGCAGTTGGCCCTGGCTTCGGGGTCAACTTCAGCCTTGATTTTGGCCTCGGCCCCGGCTTTGGCCTCGATCTCGGCCTTGAGCCTAGCATTGGCCTCGGCCTTGAGCCTTGCCTCGAGCACGACTTCGGTTTCAGCCTCAGCCTTGGCCTCGAGCCTGGCCTCGGCCTCGGCTTCGGCCTCGGCCTCGAGCCTGGCCTCGGCCTCGGCCTCGAATTCAACTTCAGCTTTAATCTTGGCCTCGAGCCCAGCCTTAGCTTCGGATCTGCTCTCGGCCTCCGATTTCGGCCTTGGAACCAACCTTGAACTTCGTTCTCAACAACCTAACAGGTGCCTAGAGCTGCCACGTGGCCCACTAACCCACTATCTCTAAGATCACGGGCAGTTACCGTTATTTACGGCATACATCTAGCAGCAATGCGCCCACCTACCACTTACGGCGTCACTTCTGACGGACGACATGATTTAACAGTCATCCACCAAGGATAGGAGGGACCCCCGAATAGGTATAAAAATCTTGACTCACAACGAGGAAAGGAGGTTCATTCTTCATCACTCAAACCTTATAGTTGTTCTCCAGACTACTAACTAGAGCGTCGGAGGGTCCCTGCCATAACCACCAGTCCGGAACTTTTGTTGCAGGTTTTTGGCTAAAGGGAGCATTCCTATCATCTCCCTGAAAGTCTACGAAGTTTTCTTATCACCCGGCGCTCTTTGGAAGTGATTTGGCAGCAACAGATTGGCGCGCCAGGAAGGGGGCACAAATGTTCATTTATCGTACCTGCAACCCCTGCAAGAAAGAAGATGGCGGTTACACGTACGCAGGAGGCCTCTACCAATCAAGCTGGAGGGCACCTCCCGTGGGCTGAGCAGCCAGAGGTCAGCCTCCCTGTTTCGTCCCCCATGCAGCCGTAGATCACCCAAACTGACCGGCTCACCGCCCTGACCCAGCAAGTTCAAGATCCGATGGCGGTGGTTCGGGGGCTGCAAGAACAGTGCTCCGCCACTATGCCATTGCCACCTCAGCTTCCTTCGTCCCATGCGGGGGGTCATGGGGCTAGCTAGTCTCACCATGGCAGGACTCCCTTGAAGGCCTTCCATCACACCTCTCCAAAATCTCATCGCCGAAAAACCTCAAACGGTCACGATCCCCTTCCCATCGCTCTGACCGCCTCCCCAAGTGGCGTAGTGGGAAGGAACCCGAGCAGTTGCACCCTCTCATCGGCGACCCTCTCCTCGATCATCCTTTGAATCTTCGAGGGAAGATTCCTTCGACAGACGGATTGCTCGTCGGGCCGAGCGACGGTTGGACGAGTATCATTTGGGGCTGGAGGAGCTCAGCCGCAGAATTACCAACCCTCACGAGGCGGACTACGATCACCGCCCCCCACTATCTTATCGTATTATGGAGGAACCGGTCCCATCCTGATTCCATCTTCCCTAGCTAGACTCGTACGATGGTACCACAGACCCCCTGGATCACCTGAAGAGTTACAAAGTCCTTTTGCAGGTCCAGAGGGCAACAAATTCCCTTCTCTACGTCGCCTTCCCAGCAACACTCTGGAAGGCTGCACGTGCGTGGCATTCCCGCTTGCCACCACGCAGCATTAACTCCTTTAGGCAGCTGGAGAGATCCTTCTTAGCCCACTTTGATGCATGCTAGAAGATCCCCAAGGTGGCTGATAGTTTATTTGCCATCCAGCAGAGGAGCGGCGAAACCTTGAAGGACTTTGTAACTCGATTCAAGGAAGCTGCGCTCGAATTCTACAATCTTGAGGACTCCATGGCCACCCTGGCCCTGAAGCAGGGACTCCGTCCTTCCTACTTCGCTTATTCTCTGGATAAGAAGCCTTCCGGCTCTTATGTCGAATTACTGAGCTGAGCGCAGAAGTATATCCGCGCTGACGAAGCAAATTTTTCTGGAAGGGAGGTCGACAAGGGGTCCAGTAAGAAGCCAGTGCATCAGGAGCCTGCTGGAGCACGGCCTAGGAAGTTTAAGCCTCCTTGTCGTCCAGATAACCAGCCTCGGGCCCTGGCACCCAAGGAGCACTTCACTCCGCTTCTCGCCCCAATATCCCATATCTTGCTGGAGATTAAGGGTGAGCCCTATCTTCGGCGTCCGCCTCCCATGAGGCCAGGAGTCCCCTGCAACAAAGACCTCTACTACCGCTATCATCGAGACTACGACCACGACACAGAGGACTGCAGCCTGCTGAAGAAAGCCATTGAAGAACTCGTTCAGCAGGGCCATTGAGAAAGTTTGTCCAGAGAGGGAATCCCACTGCTCCGGGCTTGTCAGTACCTCCTACTACCTAGATCGGTGTGGATAGCACTTCGACAGAGAAGACGATGGCCATGATCTCCTAGAGGGCAGGCAGCAACCCTAAAAGGCAGCATGAGGATGGTGTAGACTTTGTAATTTCCTTTTTAGAAGGGACTTAGAAGGGGTGGACAACCCTAATGATGATAGCATCGCCATGTCAATGACGATAGCTAAACATCCATAAAGCGAATTCTCATCGATAGTGGAAGCTCAGTTGATGTTCTTTCGTATGAGGCATTTGTTCGAATGAGTCTATCTCTTAGTCTTCTTCACCCCATGACCACTCCCTTGATGTGTTTCACTGAGGATTCTATAAGGGTAGAAGGAGAAATCACCCTTCCGGTTACGGCCGGGATGGAATCACGCCAGAGCACAGTCTTTATAAAATTTTGGTTGTCCAAGTTCCCTTGGCCTACAATGCTATTCTTGGAAGATCCGGTCTCAATCTACTAGACACCATTTTCTCTACAAAAAGGTTACTAGTATGGTTTCCTACCAACAAAGGAGTCGGGAAGATGCGCAGGGAACAGAACCTGGTACCCCTCTATTATCACACTGCTCCTAGCCCTCATGAAATGATTGCTCTGCCGACGCCCGAGCCACTTGACTCCAGAGACTCCGAAAAGAGAGGAGAACCAGCCGAAAGCTTGCTGGCCTTCCCGCTGGGGAGGATCCAATGAGAACAATCCGAATTGGAAAGCTTCTTCCTGCAGAAGCGAGAGATCGGCTACTCGCTTTTTTGTGGACCAACGCGGACGTCTTCGCTTAGTCAACCTCGGACATGCTGAGAGTGACGTTTGTAGTAATCACCCATAGACTCAGCATTGACCCAAGAAGTTGGCCGGTTCAGCAAAAGAAGAGGAGATTTGCTCTCGAGAGGCAAAGGGCCATGGACGAAGAGGTCCGTAAACTAATCGCAGCGGATCACATACGCGAGACACATTACCCAGTCTAGCTAGCTAATGTGGTCATGGTTTGCAAGGGCAATGGAAGCTGGAGGATGTGTGTTGATTTCACCGATCTCAACAAGGTGTGCCCTAAGGACAGCTTCCCACTGCTCAGGATCGATCAGTTGGTGGATGCCATGTCGGACCATGAAACCCTTAGCTTCATGGATGCCTTCTTAGGGTACAACCAGATAAGAATGGACCCGGCTGACGAGGAGGCCACTTCTTTCATGACCGAGAAAGGCATCTATTGCTACAGAGTCATGCCCTTCGGGTTGAAGAATGCAGGAGCCACATACTAGAGGTTGATGAATAAGGTCTTCGAAGATCAAATCGGGTGCAACATGGAGGTGTACGTGGATGACATGTTAACGAAAAGTACACATACCGATGACCATATTGCTGACCTGTCAGAAACCTTCGACAACCTTCGCCGATACCAGATCAAAATAAAGCCATGAAAATGCGCCTTCGAAGTCACAGCGGGCAAATTCCTGGGCTTTATGGTGACACAAAGGGGAATCGAGGCTAACCCCAAGAAGATCAAGGCCATCATCGATATGAGACCGCCAAGTAACAAGAAGGAAGTGCAACGACTCACAGGAAGGATAGCAGCCTTGAGCTGTTTTCTAGCGAGGTCAGCAGAAAGGTGCCTATCCTTCTTCAAAGCCTTGCGCAAAGTTGATAGCTTCGAGTGGACGACAGAGTGTGAGGAAGCTTTCGAATGATTGAAGAAGTTCTTGTCCACTCCACCTTTGCTATCCAAGCCGAAGGGAGGAGAAGAACTTTTCCTCTACCTCACTGCATCCCCCGAAGCGGTGAGTTTCATGCTCGTTCGTGTTGACGCCGACAAGACGCAGAAGCCAGTCTATTGCACAAGCAAAGTGCTTCACGATGCAGAAGTCAGGTATTCTAATACTGAAAAGATTATTTTTGCACTAATCGTCTCTACTCAGCATCTCAGACCTTACTTCCAAGTACACCCGATTGTGGTGGTCACGGACCAGCCACTCAGGGCAATTCTCTCTCATCCTGACACATCTAGTTGATTGGCGAAGTGGGTAGTCAAGCTGGGAAAATTCGACCTATCTTTTCGACCCAAGTCGGCCATGAAGTCCCAGATTCTGGCGGATTTCCTAGTCGAGTGCACCTAGGTGGAGGAGCACCTAAAGGAACCCTATGTAAACCTCTCAGACACTACAATCGAGGGAAGAAAGGAAGATTGGGTCCTTAATGTAGATGAAGCATCAAACTCTCAAGGAAGTGGGGCAGGCCCCATCCTCGCACGTCCAGATGGCATGGTGACCGAGTTTGCCCTCTGTTTCCTCTTCTCGGCCACCAACAACCAGGCTAAGCACGAAGCTTTGTTGTCAGGAATGAGGCTGGCACGGAAGCTCAGGGTAAAATGCCTTAGAGTCTTCATCGACTCCCAGCTCGTCTCTGATCAAATTAAGGGAGAATAAGAGGCTCGAGATCCAACTATGTCTCGCTACTTAAGTATGGTGCAATCACAAGCCTCTCCTTTTACTCATTTCAGTGTCAGCTACATTCCCCAGAGGGAGAATGCCAAAGCCGATGCCTTGTCCTGGCAAGCCACTTTGGTTGACGGGACCCTGGGGAGAACCTATGTGGAACATCTAGAAACCCCAAGTATCGATGAGGTAGAAGAGTCCTTACCAATCAATCAAGATCCTTCCTGGATAGACAATTATGTCCAGTACCTCACCAATGGAACCCTTCTAGTCGACTCCGCTGAAGTTAAACTATTCAAATGGCGAGCATCCAAGTTCCTTGTGCTCGACGGACAACAATATCGAAGGTCCTTCTCTCACCCTCTTCTCGAGTGTGTTGGTCTTGCGAATGCTGATTACATCCTCCGTGAGATTCATGAGGGTATTTACAGAAACCACTTGGGAGGTAGAGCCCTATCACATAAGGCCCTACGCCAAGGCTATTACTAGCCTACTATGAGAGGGGACGCGGCCGAGTTAGTTCGGAAGTGCGATAGCTGCCAGCGGCACGCTAACATCCAACGGCTGCCAACCTCCCTGCTGAGCCCCCTGTCGGCTCCATGGCCCTTCGTCTAGTGAGGAATGGACATTTTGGGGCCATTCCCTCCAGCCTCTGGTTAGCAAAAATTCCTGCTCATTGCCATCGACCATTTCACCAAGTGGGTGGAGGCCGAAGCGCTCGCCAAAATCACTGAAGCCAAGGTGAGAACTTTCTTTTAGAAGTCTGTTATTTGTCGGTTCGGGCTACCCTACACCCTTGTCACCGACAACGGTCAACAATTCAACAATGCTCCCTTCCGAGAGTTTTGTGCCGATTGGGCGTATGCCAGAGGTTCACTTCTGTCGGTCATCCGCAATCAAATAGAGCGGCCGAAGTGACAAATTGGACCATCCTTCAAGGGCTTAGGACATGCCTAGATGATTTTAAAGAAAGATGGGTGAAGGAGCTCCCGAACGTGCTGTGGGCGTATCATACGATACCACGAATCCCCATGGGAGAAACTCCCTTCAGCCTTGTGTTCGGATCGAAGGCCATTATCCCGATAGAGATTGGCATTCCTAGTCCCTGGGTATGATCGTACGATAAGGGGAATAATCCAAGCCAGTTGCGAGCCAACCTTGACCTCATTGATGAGGCCCTTGATCGAGCGCGACTCAAGATGGCTGCTTACCGCCAAAAAGTTACGAAGTACTACAACACCCAAATTCGCCCCAGAACGTTCCTCCCTGGAGACCTGGTCCTCAGATGAGCCGAGGTCTCCAAACCCATGGAAGGAGGCAAACTGTCACCCAATTGGGAAGGGCTCTATTGGGTCACCGATGCACTTCATCGCAGAGCATACCGGATCGAAGGACTAGACGGGAAGCCGCTCCCTCGCACCTGGAATGCGGACAATCTCCATCGGTATTACCAGTAATATATACTGACATCACAAACTTGAGCATTCTTGTCTATTGGAATGACATTTTCTTTTTTATTGATAAAAGCCTCCTCGAGCAATCTAACTTTTTCAGCTCAAGCCCGACTCCGCGTCAGCACTCAAGCCCGACTCCGCGTCGACACTCAAGCCCAACTCCGTGTCGGCGCTCAAGCCCGGCTTCGTGCTGGCACTCAAGCGTGAGGCTGAATCAGCACTTAAAATTCAAGAAGTCACAGACTCCGGTCTTGACTTCTTTCATGTCTTGACCTCGGTCCCAATGTCTACTTTGAGTCTCGACTTCGGTCTCAACTTCGACTTAAGTCTCAGCTACAACCTAGCTCGCCTTGGCCACTACGGAAGCAAAGTACCAATAAATAATACAGCCAGATTTTAGAAGATATATTCATTGATTATAAAAGGTTTACAAAATTGCCGACTTCAGTCAGACTCCGTTAGAAGGAGGAATAAAAAACAAAAAGAGAAGGCGTTCAGGGCTCGGCCAATGCTGGGTTATTATCGGAGGAAGGATGTACCGTTGGTGTTTCTTCCGTTGCCTCATCCAGCTCCAAGTCGTCGAGACCCTCGAGATTGTAGACTCTTTCCACTTTAGCCTTGCAATCTTGGAAGCCCAAGTTGTAGGCGTAGGCGGTGGCCTCGGCTAGCTCTTCGCCAAAGCTAGTGGATTGCCGGAAGTTCTTTACAGCCTCGGTGGCCTTTTTCTCTGCCGCAGCCACCCTCTCTTCGGTAGCTTTTGTAGCGCCCTCATCTCAGCCACTTGCGCATTGGAGCAACGGGCAATCTCCTCGGCATTCTCCACCCGCTCTCGATTGCACTTATCTGGATGTTGGCGGAGTGCAGTCTAGTCTGGTACATTAGCAGATCCAACTCCATCTTTTTATTCTTTTCCTTGGCTGCTCGGACATTATTTAACTCGAGGGCCACCCGGCGTTGGGCCTCCTCAAGCGCCTCCTCGGCCTTTTCGCTTGAGCCAGACTCTCAACTCGGACCGCCTCCAAGGCCTTCTCGGCCCTCTCTGCCCGGGCCTACTCTTTGGCCCTCTCGGCTTGGGCAGCTTCCAGGGCCTTCTCAGCCTCCTCTGCTCGGGCCTGAGCTTGGTTGGCTTCTTCATGTGAATGGATGAGAGTGGCCTCAGCCTGGGATAGGACATTCTTCACGACGGCCAAGGAATTTACCGCCTGCATAAGACAGTTGCTGTCAGGGGGAGGCGGCAAGGAACTCTTAACAAAGAAACTTAAGTGAAAAGGGAAACACTTAACCAAAGATGAGCCATGAAGGCATCGCGGAAGAAGGAGGAAGTCCCTTGGTTTTGAAGATCCATTTGGAGCTCAGGTGTGCACACCCGCACCATCATCCGCTCTGCCCAACGGCCATTATGCTCAATGATGGACCGGAAAGAGGTTACGGTGGCTTCATCCTCCTCCATAGTTCTGGCAGGCGTCGGAGCCGTAGGCATTACGTCGAGGGCTGATGGTACCCTTTCTTCCGTCATCACCACTGCCCTAGAATGCTCTTTGGCCGTTGGCTCTTTTGCTGATGGGGTAGCCTCTGGAGCTGATCCTGAGGCCGATTCGATCGCCCCCACTTCTAGAATGATCAGTGGCAACGACGGCAAGACTTCAGCCCTTGTCTCCTCTAGGGGCGTGTCGGTGGTAAGGTCGATGTGCTCCTCCCGGTCCATTCGAGGCTTGCGGATGAGAGGGGTCGAGGATCGGGACGGAGTTTGCAACGGGACTGAGGCCTCTTCCTTGACTCTTCGGCCTCTTCGGTTTTCTTCTCTTTGGCTCCTTCGACCTCGGCCTTCTTTCTGGCCTCCTCGGCTTTAGCCCTCTTCTCGGCGGAGGCTCCATCTGCCTTGGCCATTCTTTTCTTGGCCGCCGCCTTTCTCACTGCCTGAGCCGGTGGTAGCATGTCTGCACAAGTCAAAGGACTTAGTAAAAAAAAAAGAGAAGAGAAGAGAAAAAGAAGGAGATGGGTGAAAAGGGGAAGGATCATGGCTGCTCACCACTACTTGGAATGAGGCCCACGAGCCGAAAGTTCTCCT
Source organism: Calamus simplicifolius (assembly GCA_900491605.1). NCBI lineage: Eukaryota > Viridiplantae > Streptophyta > Magnoliopsida > Arecales > Arecaceae > Calamus > Calamus simplicifolius. Next base: position 212,028 of record UESW01001632.1, read on the forward strand.
CGGCCAAGAGCTGGTTACACGGGGGACATCAGTAGTCAGTAGCTATCAGAATGCCTCTTGGTCCCTCGGAAGCACAGATGAATCTTTGTTTGGGTCGGTTTTGGTGTCCCTCAGACTGTCCTCACCCCTTCGACATGAGCAAAGAAAAATCTATCTTTCCACCCCTTAATGGATGTAAGAAGGTATAGTCTGAGGGCCCTGGTTGGTCTACGAGCGAAGGACCACCACCCTGATTGTTTGCGAAGGGTATAGAAGGTTCAGAAAAGGGAGATCCTAGCTTCTATCCCATGGAGGTGACATAGTACTAGGAAGCCGATGATAGTCCGAATGAAATTCGGAACTAATTGCGCTGGCGCTAAGGAGTATCTATCCAAAAGGTTAAGGATGAAAGGATGAAGAGGTAAACGAAGACCGGCCTTAAAGAAAGTCTTATATAGGGCGACTCTACCAGGTCGGGAAGAGGTCACCCTATCCTCAGGGGCAGGACAGAACAGAGGAAGGTTGGTAGAAATACCGCATTTGGCCTTAAGGTTGACAATTTTCTAGGCGGTCATCGTGGAGGCAGTCCACTCGGGGGACTCCCTATGGTAGAAGAAACTGGGTCCGCGATGGCTGAACGGTGCCGACTAGAGGCCCAATCGCGGTCGAACGACTTCCGGTGGAAGATCGTCCGATGACTCATCGCTGCGCCAGAGGAACCCTATCGGTGGAGGAGGAAGACAACCAACTAGGTGTGGGAGATGGGGAAGGCTGTGATGGTTCCGGGGAATAACCCTCGGAAATAGAAATGGAACAGGAAGGGGAGGAAGCCATGAAAGCAGAAGGGCAAACTAACCTGAAAGAGCAAGGTCGAGAAGGTGAGAGTTGGGACGAGACTCGGGAAGAACAGAACTAGAAGGGCAGACGGAAGCTCGGAGAGATTCAGACTGGGAAGAAGAAGTAGGTCCGATAGAAGTAAAAGACCGAGGTCGAGGACGACTCCCCCTTTTTAAAGCCTACCGTTTCAAATCATCCCGCCTGGTTCAGATTGGCCACGTGCCTGCCCACTATTGGAAAAGATGTTTCGGCATTTCGGCAACCACCCGAGGCGTAGAATAAGACAATGGTGACCTCACCGCAATGATGATGCTTGCCTTTTCGCAGTTTCATACCCGAGGAGAATCCCTCGCTGTTCCAACGGTGAAAGTAAACAGTGGTGACGTTGCAGCCGATGCCTTAACATTAAAGAAGCATGGCCTGCGAGGACACGTGCCCTCTTGGCAATCGTTAGCGTATAAAGATCAGCCACTAGGTGATATTACACCCCTTTTACCCACCCATCTCAGGGGTGGAAGGGCATCTGATGTGGCTGATCATACTCCACGGGCAACGGATTAATAGACTGCACAGTTTTCGGAGCCAAGCAATAATATGGCACCTAGCCCTGGCTTCGGGGTCAACTTCAGCCTCGATTTCGGCCTCGGCCCCAGCTTTGGCCTCGGACTCAGCCTCGAGCCCAACTTCGGCCTCGGCCTCGAGCCTAGCCTCGGCCTCAGCTTCGGCCTCGGCCTCTAGCACGACTTCGGTTTCGGCCTCGACCTTGAGCCTGGCTTCGGCCTCGGCCTCGAGCGCGGCTTCAGCCTCGACCTCGGTCTCGAGCCTGGCCTCGGCCTTGGTCTCGAATTTAACTTCAGCTTCAATCTTGGCCTCGAGCCCAGCCTCGGCTTCGGACCTGCTCTCGGCCTCCGGTTTCGGCCTCGGAACCAAGGTTGGCTTCTTGGGTATAGAAATACCTAGAATTGTTCTGATTATGCCACATCCTAGAATGCTGCTGTCTAGAATTTGGCAGGAAGTGTTTTTCCATAGTGCATGACTAGAGGGTGCCATTGTGCATGATACCCCCAGAAATGATGTAATCCATTTGCACTTTGCAGTGATCGAAGTGAATGCATGTATTAGACTGTTAGGCTTGATGTCTAACAGCAAGTGCAATCTTCTTGCAATATTAGTAACAAAATACCCATCACCCCCAACAACTTTCTTGGTTTCTCTGCTAAAAGAAACATTAGCTACTTAAGAATTGTATTTTCATTCCTTTCTATGAAATAGTTATTGTCTCTTGTATTTAATCACTCTGTCTTAGTATTAAATTAAGTTCCATTAGTTGTCAGAGAATTTTAACCATTATGTTTGTCTATCCTGTATTTATCACCAAAATCACCTGTATGCAAAAAATTATGATTGACCTGCTTGTATGCTTGTATGACCATTATACAATGTATACTTTAGTTTCCGATCGCCACTTCAACGTGTGTATTTATCACTAGCTTAATTTTTTTATTGTAATTATTTGAAAATTGTTTTGCATGTGAAATATGATTTTTGCAATTGATTTCTTAAAGGTATCGGCTTCTAGTTTTAAATGTAGTTCTTGTATGAAGTATCTCTTACATCTAACTTCTACATGATAAATACAATTTCTTCTTATTCTTTTCATGAATTCATATTCGTTATTGCAGATATCTAATGGAGCTAGACTTTGCAAGTTCTACAAAGAGGAAAATTATGTGAACTAGCTTAGCTATTTTTCTGAATCTTTCGCTTCATTGGTAAATTTGCGCATTGATTGCTTGATGGGGAGCATGTCTCTGTCCTTGACCACCTCGCAAGCAGATTCACCAAAATCAAGACCTTCAAGCCCTATAATGCTTTGGCTCCTGATACTATTGTCAACCTCCTTCACAATGCCCCTCGGATGGCTCACCTTGGAACTGGCATGTTCTCAGCAGCCTATGAGCCAGAGCTCTTCTCTAGCCTTGAATCAGCCTTTGCAAACTGCAAAGGCATGAAGAGTCTATCTGGGTTCTAGCAAGTTTCTTGAGAATATCTCCCAGCTATCGACTCAGTTTGTGATGGCCTCACATCACTGAAACTATATAATCCTACCATTTGGAGGCATGAACTCATCGAACTGATCATCAAGTGCTAGAATCTGAAGCAACTATCAAAGCCAGCCATGTGACATGGCTGCATAATCCCTATGGCATAACCCTAATCTTAGGGATTATGCAGCCATGATATGAGCCCAATCTGGATGATGGGCTTGCGGCGTGGCAGTAGTCATGCCTTTAATATTGCAAAATGTGTTTCTTTTCTCATGCTTCGTCCCTTTTATAGTGCTTAATTAACCTAGTCTGACAATTGTTATCTGCAAGGCTGACATGTTATTTCCACTTAACAAAAGAGTTAATTTCATTAGTTGCCCTTTGATGACCTTTGTTTCCCATTGTTTTCATCATTGCTTTTGAGCATAGCCTGTCATATCATTTGGATGCTGATTAGCCTAAATGTTCAGGCAAAGTTCTGATCATGTCCTTCTAGCATCATTTATGTTCTATTTATTTGTTTGTCCTAGTTAATATCTGATCACTTTTGTTTCTATATATACTTTCTTTTTTTCTTTCCTACAGTTAAAAATTTTGAGGGGGATTTGAATTTGGCTCAGCCCTCAGTCTACAATGATGGAATCGCCATTTTTTCTAAAATACAAATGATTTGAAGTATCTAACATGGTAAGCCTTGTATAACCCTTTCTTTGAAACAAAGCTAAGGCATGATGTCTTGATGTTGACCAATTTTTTATCGTAGCAAAATAAATTTCAGAGAGCTCCAACTCATTCCTCTCCCCAGTTTAACTTGTCCTCTGAAGTTTGCAAGCAAAAGTGTTATTGGCACTTAAAGTTCAATCTCAAGCTGGGCTAAGGACTCCATTTTTTTGGAAGCAACTACTTTTTTTTTTTGGCCCCCAAAGGCATTTTCCTATATATTGTCCCAGACACTAGACATTGTCATGCGTTTGAGTCTAAAAGAACATAACATTTGTTGCAGAAGCATTTGCAGGCATGTTGAGGAGGAGCCTGAGGGAGAATGGCTGCACTCTGCCTGAGACTCATTGTTAAAGTTTATCCCAGGCCCAAAGTACTGTATGATTTTTGTAATGTTAAGCTATATTGTTTGACCAACAAGAAGTTCCTTTCTGAAATAATTTTAATGGTTTAAACTGTCCTAATATATAGAAATGGTTTTCTAAATGCAGCCTATAAACATGGCACTGTGTGAGATGGCAGCTGACACAAGAATTCATAGAACCCAGCCCATTGTATTGGGAAATGGAAGTCCTCTGCATCATTTCCCTTACCATTTCACCCTCCTGTTTTAGTTGTCTATTTATTTACTTATTTTTGCACAGAGACGGTGTATATGAGCCACTTGTAATGTCTCTCCTGGTGAAAGGCAAATTTTTTTAAGGGCATATTGAAATAAAATTTTGGTGTACATGGAATTTGTATTTATTAGCATGTACATATCATGGACAGAACCCAGAACTAAGTTCCAAATTTCAGAGGCTCAAAAGCTGGTAAAAGGGGCCAGTAGATGGTGATAGATGGAGAAGTGCTGGAAAAATATCTTCCATAGCTATCAATAAAAATAATGGAGAGGTTGAACTAAGTGATGATGGGTTAACAGATTGTTCAGCTTGGTACAGACTCATAATATCAATGGTTCTGTGCTTTGGTAAGAAAAATGTAGCATTACATGCAGCACCAATGCAATAATGTATGATAGAAGTTGGAATGAAATCATCTCACTGTACTAGATCAAATGAATCTGAACATTTCTTTTAAACTTAGTGTTACGCGAAAGAGGCATAATGCAGGATAGAGAGATATTCAATGAGTCTATCATCAATATGATATGTTCAACCAGTTGCTTTCGCTTATTTTTCACGGTGGAACATATGATGTGAAGCTGACAGGTTGGGACAGCCACCATTTGGATGATGCTATCTGGATTTATCTTTTAACCTTCATTGTGCCTTCTTTTGCTGGTTCCTCCACAGTGTTGAGACATGGTGCGAGGCTTCAGTCCGTAATATCTGAGGAGCTCAATCTTAGAGACTACTGTTCCATTCTAATGACTTCTATTACTATCAAGAAATGCTTAAAGTCATCTATCTTGTCACTGCTCAGATCACTAGTTCTATGTGGAAGTCGGTGTTCCATTGAATGATACCTAAGAATTTGACTGACACCCACCTACCCTCCCCCTATAATTCTGCATCGATCCCCCACTGTGGCATATAGCTGATGAATTAAGTGATAACTGGACCAAAGCTGCTGTTGTTATTCATTTTGTTGTATTTTAGTTAAGATTTTTGGCATTATTTTGCAGGAGAGATGAAGAAGAAACGTGGTAATAATCACAGACAAAGTTATGCAGCTGATTTGTTGTTCTCTGATTCTCTCACCGACAACCCGTGCTGCATGAGGTACTGGCTGACAGTGATATGTTCATCATCAGTGATACAGCCTCAACATAGTACTCAACATGACCACAACAATTTCAGCCCTTCTATTGTTACAGTTCAAGGTTAAAACCAATAATTACCAAAACACAATCAACCTCCCAGTCCTACATGTTTGAGGCTACGATCTACAGCCCTCTGCATACTTTCTTGCTAATTTGGCCCTGCCTTTGATCATCTTAGAACTCCCTTTCTTCTTTTATTGATGATCATAAATATTGCCCTGACATTCCAACTGCACTTAACCAAGTCCCATACATATGAAATTAATGATATAATTCCAAGTCTTTGGTTGGGAGTTGGGGGATGAGAAAAGAAAGAATTCAGCATATTGTGACAACAAAGGATCCATTGGAGCATAGCGTTTCAATCTTTACATGGTCCTCATTATGATAAAACCAATGTCACATTCCATTAATAAAGAAAGGATATGAAGCAAAGTATTAACAGGCATTAAGAGAAGTAGCTCTCAAGTTGGATAATTTTGTACAACAATAAGATTTGCTGCCATTTCTTCATTAGGTTAAATCAGACATCCTTCTCCTTTGTGGATGCAAAGTAGCTCTCAAGTTGGGATGAGAAGTAGAGACATTTTTGTTCCGCGATAAGTTGGATAATTTTAGATCAGTGCTATTCTGGCTAGCGCTGTCTGGTTTGCAGGAAAATAATGAATCTCTACGCTTTGAAATGCTGGCTTCACTTGTTACTGGTTTGCTCTTTGAGCTTCGAGAATTTTCTATGATATGAGGACCTGAATTGTTTAGGCACTGGGATCCAAAGAAATCCACTGAGTTTCTGTTTCCAAATCTCATTGCTCTTTTGCTATTCTTATCCCCAGCTGCGCTTTGCCTCTGGCGACTGCAAACAGTAGAAGCCATGAAATGAGGAACTGAAATGCGGCATGTTTGTCAATGGCTTTCTCAGCAGTCTGAGGGCTTCCTACAATTTCTGTCTGATCTATTATAAGAGGAGTCGTTGGTGATCCCCTCTGATCATCAGGAAGCTGATATTCCACTGAAAAAATCTGCTTTTTCTCTTGAACCAGTTTCTCAACTCCTTCAATTTGATTCCTTACTTTCTGGAGCTCCTCTTCAGTATCATGTATCTGCTGCTCAAGTTCAGCAATAGACTTTTGCTTTTGTTTTTGGCATCCTAAATGAATTTAGGAATCAAAAGGTCTCAAAATTTCATAGAGACATCTTTCATGGAAGTCCAAATGGAATTTACCAAGGCATTTAGTGAAAGTAGAAGCAAGGATACCTCTGAAACATTGGCCTCTATTGCTCTCACTCTTTTTGCAAAGCTCAAAGAACATATCGTCTCCCCCACATCATCTTCAATGGGACTGATGTGCACAATCATCAAAACCTTGGAACCATCACCTGTAAAAATTAAAGAAACAAAATCTGCCATATAAACATTTTCCAAAGGTAAATTACATAACATTAAGTTAGAATAAGCTTAGGTGCATGGTTCTTTGAATTCAGTTGTTTACCCAGAGAGTCACTTAGAATCTGTGTGAGCTTGCTGTTCCTGTGAACATAAGCAGAAATCAGATTAGGTGATAGGAATTCAAATCATGGGTCACTAAACTCATGATACAAATTATCATCAAGCACTTGCCTGTAGGGAATGTGATTTTGCTTCCGTTTTAGAGCAGCAATAACATCACCAAGGGCTGATAGAGAGAGATTAATAGCCTTCCCTTCATCAAGTGTTTGCCCAGTAGCACCAGTTTTTAGCAAGCGTTCACTTCCTCCCAGGTCCACAAGCCACAATTTGCTTACCACTTTCTTGCCATCCACCATGTCCCCAGATCGGCGTATGGCGATTCTAGTCAAGCTACACATGCAAAACTAAAAGAAATAAAATAATTACTGATCAAAATTAGCTTGAATGAAGAAATCAAAGTTCGGAAGGAGAGGGACAACCCACCAGTGTGATCTGCTTGATGCCTCATTGACATTAGTCCAGGAAGTAGCGCGAGCCCGCTTCCCCTTTGCATACCATCGATTCGCTTGTTTAAGGTCAGGTATTTTCACATCTGTGAGTCCCTCAACTTCAATAGTGCCATTGCTACCAGTCAAAATGCTAAGGCTACTGCCAGGCCATCATGCAAGAATAAGTAGTATTTCTGAGTAGTTTTGATCAGATTTTGATACAAGATAGATCAATGTAAACCACATTAGGAAAACAGAGTAAGTGCAAAATTGAAGTTTTGTTATTCATGAACAGAATTGTGGAAGTAGGTGAAGAACTGTGGAAGAAACTTCTCATCTTGGTGGATCTAGCTCTGAAAATGAAGAAGTTTTACCATTTGGGGATGGAACCAATAGCTCTAGCTGAAGGATGCCTCTTGGCAAACAGGTCCCTGAGACTACCAATGTAGACCTCTAGCATGCTCATTGTCAAACTAAAGGATGCCGATTTGTCTTGAGAAACTTGATGAAATAGCTCTTCAATGGCTCGAGGGACGATCCCCGGTTGGTCATTAGTCCCTTCCTGAAGAATTACACTTCCACTCATCAGTAACCCTTGATAAAGAAGACATAGCTGAATCTGAAACATGGAACAAACTAGTCAGTGACAGCCACCATGGTATATGTCTTTCCAGTGCCAGTCTGACCATAGGCAAGAATGCACACATTATGGCCATCGAGCACAGATCGAAGGACTGGCTCCATCTCTTGGAACACATCCTCTACAAAATTTCCAGCAGAGGAGCATTTCACTTGGTGTGAACAATTAGATACAAACATCTACTTGCCAGAACATGCAGAAAAAACATCTTACCTTGTGTTGAATCATGAGGGAATACCTTGTCAACATTGAACTCTTTCCTGGTTCCAAAGGATCTAACAGTGATCTTCTCCAGTCCGGTGGAAATAGGTGACATTATTTTTTTGTTACCCATCCAAGGGGAAGTTCCAACTCGGCAAAACACTCTAATGCTTCCTGCATTACCAAAACCAGCTCAGACAATACTTCACTGCTATATGCAAATTGTGATCCACCATTACCTTTGATGTCTAGTATCTTATTAAGTGTTTCTCGCCGTTTTCCATCCAAAGACTTCTTCTTTGCTCTCAATGCTGAAATCTCTGCTGCAATAATGAAACAGCCCTGAGCATTAGGCCACATGGATGCAAAATATACATGGCTAATTTACAGTGACAAGCCAATGCATGAACCCTTAAGAAAAATACTGTCTTGGAAGCTCAAGATCGCCGGTTGTAAGCCCTCGTCATTGTGCTCAGGGACGACGCAAACGTCGGTATAAACCACTGAGGCAGTAGAGGGCAGCACCAGTGATTCAGATGCAGCCATGATGCTGTCAGACCGATCCAAATTCAGACTTTCAATCTCACTCAGAGGCCGTTCCATGAGTTCCATTTTAGAGAAGCCTTAGCTGGTATAGATAAGAGTCTTCATTGCTTTATACCCCTCTCCTCCTTCAACCTTTCCACCAACTAAACACCAAACTGTAAATTTTCAAAACAGTATGAACTGAGCAACCCAAATGATTAAAACTAGCCAACAGCAAATTCAAGATATTCTATTTATAAATACCTTATCTGGATCATGACAAGCTGAAAGTTGAAGTTAAAGCTAGAGGGATGGTGAGGAGGATATGCTACTTAGCTATGCTCCAACAGAAGTTTTACAGTGAACTTTTGTTGTCATCACTTCTTTCTTCACAAAGACAAGTTGGATATTCAAAAAGCACTGCACGAATGGTGAGAAAGAAATGAGATAAAGATCTGAAGAACACAGCCGCAAGTGGCCAACCAAAAAGTATGGGCTCAAACTTCAGAATAAACGCTCATGAATTCATGTCAGAAAACGAGAGATCTGATGAGTACCATAAAAGAGAGGGAGACAAGACCAGATTTCAAAACATTATAATTAGGAGAGATCTTTCTTTACCATTCCCAAGATGCTAAAAAATAAGCAAAGCCTAGAGGTTGCACAAAGTGGCAAAGAAGGGGTAGCATGACAAGGATCCGATGGAACCCATGAGAAGTGGGTCTTCCTGCTCCTTGTTGGAGTGTTGACTGAGAAATAGTGAGGGGAGAGGGGATGAGATCATCTCTCTCTCTCTCTCTCTCTCTCTCTCCAAGTAAAATAACTTTTTGGTAATTAAAGGAAGAGAAAGCTCTAAAAATAAAAGCTAAAATATTACTACCGTGCTGTCACATCTGTTTTTGGCTTCTTCTTCTCTTTACCTACGTAGAAAAAATGGTCATGTTTTACCTTTTTACTGATCATAAAATTACAATAGTTGTCCCAAAAGATAAATCTTTATATAGTCATGGTGTTAATATTCAACGCACTATCCCATTAGATTCTTATGACTCAATTAATCTCTTACAAATTGCACCAATTTTATGAATTATACCGAGTGAGTGATAACTTAAAACATTACTGTGATGCCCCTCCAATAGTCTCACATTGGAAAATTAGAATTGGTTGAGTGGTTTATAACCGGTTAAGCAAGAAGGACAAGGCACCAATTGGATCCCTTTTTGGGCTATGGTAGCCCAAGTTGGTGTGGACCTTGTCCGTCTTGCTTTCTTGTAACGAAACGGGCCCGTGGGCCCGGATCGTTACAATATGGTATCAGAGCCATGCACCAGTCAGAAGTGCAGGAACTAAGTGCCACACAATTCTACCTGCCTGGTGGTTGTGATCAATTGCCCATGGCGATGAGGACGTCGCCTCTGTAAGGGGGTAGATTATGATGCCCCTCCCAATAGTCCCACATTGGGAAATTAGGAATTGGTTGAGTGGTTTATAACCGGTTAAGCAAGAAGGACAAGGCACCAATTGGATCCCTTTTTGGGCTGTGGTGGCCCAAGTTGGTGTAGACCTTGTCCGTCTTGCTTTCTTGTAACGAAACGGGCCCGTGGGCCCGGATCATTACAATTACTCCCCATCGAATTGGTTAATTATGGATATTATAACAATCACTAATTTTGCTCTAGCAAAGGTTTTTTTTTTCCTTCTTTTTATTGTAATGGCGTTGGATCCATTATTTGTTGATATCTAACTTATTAGAAACATTGGACAAGGTGGATTTGTCATTATAAGAAAAGATTTTCTACTGAAATAATTGGTTGGCGGAGTCTTGACTGGAGAATATGTGTCAGGCTGACACACGCTTGGCGTCAAAGGCAACCTCACAATGGTAGGGCAAGGCAGAGATGGGCCTAAGGAAACCAGAATTTAAAATTCAAAATTTTCCAGTACTTAGGGCCCATGGTAGGAGGGGAACCTGAGGCTCTTGTTCTTGTTCTTTTGGAAAATTCCAAAGCCAGGACAGTGAATCTTTAAGTAATTTTTAAGTATAGTGAAAAGATTAGTGTAATACAAAAGGTATCACCTCCTCTTCCACAATTCCACCTACCTCCAAAGTGTATGTGGGTACATGAGTGTCATTGTTAAATAATTAGGTGAATGAACTGCTATGAGTCCTCTTTCATGGTAGGGGCTATGTAGAAATCTCAACTAGAACCATTTGGTTATTGGATGACTTGTAGGCTTAGACTAAATATCCAAGATTTTTGATATGGGTTGCCTCTTGGTTACTTCATCAGTTTCTCATGTTAATGTGACATGAAAAGATTGATGTGTTTCAGAGAATTGGTTTACCTTATGATAACAAGGTTGGATAAACATGCTAGGTTAGCACCCTGTTATCAGAAGAAATCCATAGGGTAACTCAGTGGTGCCCTGTAGTATTTGACAAGGCTCTCAATTTCTTTTGTTTTAGAAAATAAGTAGGTGATTGTTGCACAAACTTGGATATCTAACATCTAAAGTGTAAAAGAACCCACGTTATATTTCTGACAGGGTATTGCACCTCCACTACCCAGATCAAGGAAGACCAAGCCTTGTTAAATGGGATCACTCTGTAGAGAGAGAGAGAGAGAGAGAGAGTTAAAGTGCTTTGTAAACTAACTTGAATCACATGATATAACATGCAACCTGTTCTCTGATGTTGACTAGGTTCTACCAACCTATAAGACAATATCACATATAGAATTGCAACTGGAAATAGAAGTGGATGACCAGAACATTAAATAAACTGGCCCTGCAATGCCTACATTGCACTTCTTCTGTGTTTAAGGGTGATTTGATTGTGATTGTTTTAGTGTCTTTAATTTAAATTATATATTCCACTAGCCGGATTGATTATTTATGAAAAATAACTTACCTTATAAGTCAATTCAAGCTTGAAATTGTCCTAGCTTCATTGCACCAAGGCTAAATGCAAATCTCTCTAGGCTTAAAGGCTATATAGTCTACATTAATCAAGTGGCCATGGAAACCCTTCGATAATAATGTCTACCAGTAATAACTTGTAGTTCTAGAGGATCTCAACATGATTGTTTGAATTAACAATCATTTTTTAATAAAGGAGAGATTAATTAATTTTTGGTCAATCTTGCTTGGAAGGGACTCATGGCATAATTACAAGAGAAGGTAGAAACATTAGTAAATGTAAGCCAAAAGACCATATGATAGCAGCCTTTTTATCCTATCCAAACACGTATTCAAATTAGTTCCAAGATGTTCCAATTTGATTACATGAATTAGTTGACAATTCTGAACTTCTAACTTAATGATGAAGTTTTTTTTTTAATAGTAGAAATTAATCAAACTATTAAGCAAGTTGTTATCTGAGTGAGAGATGGTAGAATTATGATAAACAAAAATTATTTTTAGAATATTTATGTTATATATAGTTGGCATATGATATAAAAGAAAATGGAAAGAAAATCTATAAAGAAACTAATAAGAAATAGAAACAACTGATAAGCCGATTGAAGGTGAATATTTGAAAACAAATGATTACTTATAATTATGATCGTTTTGATTGATTTTTTTCACAAATCTTTTATTCCTCATGCACTTTATCACTTAGGTAAGGAACCTTAGTATACTGATTTGGTATATGTTCCAAAATAATTTTGTAAATTATTTTGTCAAATCTAAACATGCTTTTCTTTAACCCCCACTCATTTTACAAAAAATAATATTAAAAACCCTAGCATAATTTCATAGGAGTTATATTTCTTTTATATTTCCTACATATACTAAATGTCAAAGTGAATTATTATCCCTTTAAAAAGATGAAATAAAATTTAATATTATAAATTCATTTAAATTTACTTTCATATTAGTTATTCATCATATCCACCAATCTTGGATTTTCAATTTGTTACAAAAAAGTCTAAAATTCATAAACTGAAGCCTTAGTAGAAAAGAGAAGATGAGGATTAAATAAAAAGTGCGGAAGTAAGGTCCATAATTATAAATTAACTTCTATACAAAGTATAAATATTGATACAAAAAAAAAACTATTAATTAGCCACCTAATTAAAGGGTTAGGGATTGCTTATTGTGGCCATTGTAAATTGCTGACTCCATGGTGATGAGGATAGAGAAATTAAGTATATAGAAGCAAAAGGAGGAGGAGCTATTATGTTTGCTATTATAGGTGGATTAACTCTATTACAAAAGAAGCACAAGATCCCTTAATACAGAGGACAATGATAATTATGGCTATAAAAATGCTTAGAGGAAGACTTATATTAGATTTAGTTAGTTATGCATTGTAGTTTAACTGTACTATAAAAGGTAATAAAGATTACATACAAATAGTTACACTAGCTGTTGCAAAACTATTGGATAGAGTTATTTATTCTATCTTTTACCAATATATCTAACAATATTTTAAGACACTACCAACAATAACATAAGTCTACTTGATGCTCGATAAAAGTCAGTATTAAAAAGCAAGTTAAGATCACCACTTAGGTTACCAATAATAACAGTAATGTATATCCTCTTTTTCTCAATTTCAAAATAAAACATTGCCAATAATAATTTACTACTACCATAAATTTTTGACTATTAGTGAAAAGGGATGGAAATTTAAAAATTATTGTGTTCTAAAGTAGCAAACTTTTTATTACATACATCTTAAAGAGCAGCAAGACTTTTATAGTACCACTTAAATTTAATTGCCGAAAGGGGGCTAGACAATCTCAATATAACTGATCGCAAAATAATTTAGAATCTTATTTCATTCTCACATAAATATATATATATATATATATATATATATATATATGTGTGAGTCAATGTATATGCAATGACCTGCATTTTTTTGCTCATGTTTATCTAATTATAATGTTTCATTGTGGCCAACTTTTTAGAAGCACTTTTGTGAGTATTTATATAAATAATAAAATATTTTAAATTGAATAGAGGGGATCCCATTCATCTAACTTATCTTTTAAATGTGTCTTATGTGTCAAAACATCTAACTCATGAAACATCAATAAAAATATAAATATATTATAAATTTATATAAATAATAAAATATTATTAAATGGGTAGCTATAGCCTTGAAAACTAATAAACTAAAGTTATAAGTTCTTAAACTTGAGTACATTTTCTTTCTTGTTGGGAAACCATGTGGTATTAAAAAGTATAAGTTAATTAGTAATAAATGAACTTAAGTTATAAGCCCTTCAAACTTTTCTTTTCTATTTATTATGAAACTATTTTTGAGGTATTACAATTTATCTTTTAAATACATTATACATATGCTCTGTCTAGCATAAGAAGAGCAAGTTCCATTTCATTCCTAGAATTTCTTGTAAATCAAGTCTTCTTTTACATGAAAAGAGAAACCTATCATAATGAAAAAAACAAGTTTGAGTTGCAAAGGATTACAAGCAACTTTGTGAGCTCATTACATCAATTAGATGAGGCCCTTGTGTTTGTTTAATATTTTCTTAAAAAATATTTTCTAAGAAAATTTTACCGAGGCTCATTTTTCTAAAAAAGTTTTGTAAAAAAAATAAATTTTATCACATCTGAATGGCATAAAATTTATACAGAAAAATAACTTTGAAAATATTCTTTTGGATTTGGTTGGAGATAATTTTGCATGATTTCAAATTAAATAGATGTTTCCATTTGACTATAATATGATTTCAAATAATCACTTTTTATTTTTTAAAAAGAACTAAGTAAATTATTTGAGGTCCATTTTCATGCTATTTTGATGACTTGCTTTCATTACCTACATGTAGTTCCATAAATAAATAAATTACATAAAATAGATAATTAAACTTCATTTATTCAATTACATAAAATACATACTTAAACTTCTAATGAATAGTTATCGTATCAATCACCTTACAAAAAAATATAATAAGAAAATGGATAGACATAAGTGAGAAATAAGAAAAATGTTGAAAGGAGATTTTGGCAATCTGGCACCAAAATATTTTTTTAGTAAGAAAGGAAAATAGGATTAGAAAATAAATATATACTAACTCTTCTACGATATTTGCTTTCTAATGGAAGGGAAGAAAACGTATAAGAGGCTCCACATACTATTTTCTTCCTCCTTCCAACCAAACATAGAAAAATGAGTAGAAAAAAAAAAATTTTCACACGGCCCGTCGCGCCTTCCCTCCAAATGAGGGGTTAAAGTGAAATTATAGATTCATGTTAACTTGTTTGAAACGTGGGCTGATCAATTTTTCATGACTAACATAACTTTTTAAGAAATCATTAAATGAGTATTTGACTCATGAAGTTTGAGATGGACTTCATGATTATAGGCAATGTATAATATCATATAAATTAGGATTAGGAGGGATAGCTTGCGACTATGGCTTCGAAGCTATATCAAATTAAGGAGGGCAAATTAAAGGTATTTGATGAGGGATTGGGTTGAATGGATCCTATATCTCTATTAGATGTGTCAAATGTGTCATGCTAGTCCAACACAACTATTGTTGCATACCATGCTAACTCATGTATCATCAATTCACTAGAATGGTCCGCATGTCGACCTACCATATTGGTCCATCATGCCAACTTGCTATATCAGTCCACAAGTATGACTTAAGTATTTTTTTATTTTTTAAATACCTTTTTAATATTATATTAATCCATTCATGCCGTACGTGCTACAAGTGTACGTAGCCTGCATGCAAGGTCATGTTATGCTTGGCTCGTTCTTATGATCGTGCTAGTATGGCCTGTGGGCTATAAGCTAGAGGACGTACTTAGCATCGCCTGTCAGGCTGGTCCATGCGATATGGGTAGCCCAACTCGTTTGCCACATCTACCTACCATGAATTTCGCTGTGGTATGGTACGTAGTTGCTTTGGAATATTATTTTTGTTGTCATTTATTATGGACAAATATTGCTTAAGAAGTAAACTTGTCCGAGGTCGGAGGGGAGAGGGAAAATGATAAGTGATTGCAAGACTCGTAGAAGCATATAATTAACAAGGATTCTCTGGTTAGAGGATATCTTTTCGATAAGAAACCATGATAGTTATGCGCAGTATTCTTTAACGCTAGGTAACTTACCAAAATAAGAGTTCACTCAAGAAGATATTAATGCCAATCTTTCTCTAGTGCTATCTCTATTCAAAAATTTAAGTTTTTTTCATCCAAAATGAAGTTGATTTGTATTAATATAGGCTCACATTTTTCTTGAAGAGTAATTTTAACCATTAGAGGGAAGAAAATCCCCAAAGTCCAACAAAAGAAGCTACCGTATCAATGGCAATGTTTTGAAAACCAGATAGAACAACGAATGGGCTTAACATTTGGGCCATGGATCAATCGGTTTAACCAAATAAACCAATTTGATCGGATCAAATAATATTTAATTAATTTTAATTTAATAATATAAAAAAAAAATAAATAAAAAATAAATAAAAAAATAAAAAAATCTAAAAATTGGATTGGTTTGAAATCGATCATTCAATTAATTTTTTTAATTTTCATCGAATCATATAAAAATTAATTTTAATAATAAAATCGGATTGAACTAATAACTGATTCAATTAATATATTTTCCTAGAAAAGCAAAGAGAATGTGCATGAACTAGCAAGGGTGCATCATTATCCTACTTTTGATTCTTTAGGCAGTTATGACTTCATGAGGTTTATAGTCTCTCAAATGGTTTCTGATGACACTCAATCACCTCTCCTGGATGTCGGGAACGGAGGCTCTTCTCCCGGTGCTTCTTCACCAGGTTACCTGCAGAAAAGTTTCGGGACCGGAGGGGGTCTCCGATGGAACCCTCCGACGGCCAAGTTAGCGACTGAGGTCACAGCTGAAGAGGGGCTCGAGTGAGCCCTTTTTAGTGTAGAAAGAGGGATCTCATGGAGGAGGAATTCCTTTCTGAGAGTTGGGATGACGATTTTGGGGATTATCGCGCATACATGTTTACTGGGTGGATTCACCTTTTTATAGGGGTTGATCCTGGCATGATCACGTGGGATTGCGTGAAGTCAGAATATCTGCTTAGCCCTTGCGTGAATCTGGGCTGGTTAGTGGGCTACGTCCCATCAGAAAGGGAGAAAGCGATGGTCGGTGGGCTAAGTCCCATTAGCCAGTGGGGCTGTTGGGTTGTCGGATCTGGCGCTGTCGGGCGGCGCGCGTCAGAGAGGCGGTTTCTTGAACCACTGGGGCTGATCTGTCGGGAACTGGAAAATCCCGTCTTATCAGGGTCGAGCCGGGTCGACCCGAGATGGCTGGGGCCAATCCTGCTGGCAAGACAATGTCAGGGCGGGGCCGAATCAATGGACTTAGAGATGCCGGGGCCGAGTCGGGCCAGCCGAGGATGGCCTTGGCCGACTCGATGGAACTGGAGACCCCAGGGCCGAGTCGGGCCGGCCGGGAATGGCCTTGGCCGACTCGGCGGAACTGGAGATGCCGGGTTCGAGTTGGGTCGGTGGAACTGGAGACGCCGGGGCCGAGTCGGGCTGGCCAGGGATGGCATTGGCCGACTCGGCGGGACTGGAGAGGTGGAGGAAGTGTCGGGGCCGACTTGCTTGGAGAAGTAGGGGCCGGCTGGGAAGATGTCGGGGCCACCTGGGAAGTGCCGGGGCCGAGAGGTGCCAGGGCCGCCTAGCTTGAACACGCCAGGGCCGGCTGGAAAGTGCCAGGGCCGCCTAGCTTGGAGACGTAGGGGGCCGGCTAGGAAGATGTCGGGGCCGACTAGGAAGTACCGGGGCCGCCTGGGAGGTGCCGGGCTGCCTAGCTTGGACATGCCGGGGCCGGCTGGGAAGTGACGGGGCCGCCTGGGAGGTGCCGGGGCCGGCTGGGAAGTGCCGGGGCCGACTAGCCTGGAGACGTAGAGGGCCGGCTGGGAAGTGCCGGGGCCGACTAGCCTGGAGACGTAGAGGGTCGGCTAGGAAGATGCCGGGCTGCTTGGAAAGGTGCCGGGGCCAGCTGGGAAGTGTCATGGCCGGATGGGAAGTGGCGGGGCCGCCTAGCTTGGAGGTGCTGGCCTTGGAGGTGTCAGCCTTTGGGGCTGTCGGTCTTGGAGCCGTTGGTCATGGAGGTGTCGGTCATGGAGGTGTCAGCCTTTGGGGCCGTCGATCTTGGAGCCGTCGGTCATGGAGGTGTCGGCCTTTGGGGCTGTCGGCCTTGGAGCCGTCGGTCTTGGAGGTGTCGGCCTTTGGGGCCGTCGGTCTTGGAGCCGTCGGCCTTTAGGGTCGTCGGTCTTGGAGGTGTCGGCCTTTGGGGCCGTCGGCCTTTGGGGCCGTCGATCTTGGAGGTGTCGGCTTTTGGGGCCGTCGGTCTTGGAGGTGCCGGTCTTGGAGCTGCCGGTCTTGGGGCCGTCAGTCATGGAGCCGTTCAAAAATTTTTATTTTTCATGGGGTCAACTGGCCCCATCAAATGTACCCCACACTCCTTGAGCTTGCGCACCCCGCATTAGCTAAGCGAAAGGAGTGTAGAACTTTTACCTTGGCATCTGCTCTTTCATCTTGCGCTGCCTTGTATGGGCGTCTGCGTGCCTTCTTTGGCTAGCTGAGGGCAGCTAGTAATCCTCTTCCAACGCGGAGTCTGGAAGTCTTTTGAACCCCGGAGGGTGACCTGAGAGCTGAGAGTCGTTAGGTTCCTTTTGAACCGCCTCGGGGGTATGGGAACCGCTGCGAGGGGTGACTCAGCCGGGTATGGAGCCTTTAGGGTCTTAACCTACTCGGGGGCACCGCCGTGCCGGGGCCGAGTGGTGTCCCATGGGCCATGATGCCAGTGAGCTCCTTTTGAACCATCTTGGGGGTTTGTGTGCCGCCCAAGTAGCGAATCAGCTGGGTACGGAGCCTTTATGGTCTTAACCTACTTGGGGGCACCGCGGTGCCGGGGCCGAGTGGTGTCCCATGGGCTGCGATGCCGGTGAGCTCCTTTTGGACCATCATGGGGGTTTGTGTGCCGCCCAAGTGGCAACTCAGCCGGGTACGGAGCCTTTAGGGTCTTAACCTACTCGGGGGCACCGCCGTGCCGAGGCCGAGTTGTGTCCCGTGGGCCACGATGCCGGTGAGCTCCTTTTGAACCATCATGGGGGTTTGTGTGCCGCCCAAGTGGCAACTCAGCCGAGTACGGAGTCTTTAGGGTCTTAACCTACTCGGGGGCACCATCATGCCGGGGCCGAGTGGTGTCCCATGGGCCGCGATGCCAGTGAGCTCCTTTTGAACCATCTTGGGTTTGTGTGCCGTCCAAGTGGTGACTCAGCCGGGTATGGAGCCTTTAGGGTCTTAACCTACTCGAGGGTACCACCGTGCCGGGGCCGAGTGGTGTCCCATGGGCTGCGATGCCGGTGAGCTCCTTTTGAACCATCCTGAGGGTTTGTGTGCCGCCCAAGTGGTGACTAGCCGGGTACGGAGCCTTTAGGGTCTTAACCTACTCGGGGGCACCGCCGTGCTGGGGCCGAGTGGTGTCCCATGGGCCGCGATGCCGGTGAGCTCCTTTTGAACCATCCTGGAGGTTTGTGTGCCGCCAAAGTGGCGACTCAGCCGGGTACGGAGCCTTTAGGGTCTTAACCTACTCGGGGCACCGCCGTGCCGGGGCCGAGTGGTGTCCCGTGGGCCGCGATGACGGTGAGCTCCTTTTGAGAGACTTGGCGCAAGGGAGAACAAGCTGTGGCGTCAGAAGGGGTCTTCTTTATTTCTTATGCTTCTGGGAGTACATCATTGGTAATACTGGCGGAGGTTGTCCGCATTCCAGGTACGTGGAACGGGTTTCCATTGAGTTTCTTTAGTTTGCATGCCCCCCGGTGAAGTGTTTCGGTGGTGCGGTAGGGACCATCTCAG
Source organism: Calamus simplicifolius (assembly GCA_900491605.1). Classification (NCBI taxonomy): domain Eukaryota; kingdom Viridiplantae; phylum Streptophyta; class Magnoliopsida; order Arecales; family Arecaceae; genus Calamus; species Calamus simplicifolius. Next base: position 231,517 of record UESW01001632.1, read on the forward strand.
GAAGTACATTACCCAGCAACTCCCCCCCTCGACCGTTTAGGTGCAGAAGCTGATCCCCAGGACACCATCCCAAACGTCCGCTCCGTGGGAGTGTTGTCGACGGTGGCTTGAGCCGGTGGAGGCCCCATGATGGCTGGTAGCGGCTACGGTGCCTTTTGGACATACTTGCCGAGATAGCTCCGCTGGATGAGCTCCTTGACGGCCCACTTCAAGCTGTAGCAGCTGTCGGTATCGTGGCCGTAGTCCCAGTGGAAACGGCAGTAGCGGCTCACGTCGCAGGGTGCACCTTTCTTCATGGGGGGAGGACGTTGGAGGTAAGGCTCGCCCTCGATCTCCATCAGGATGTGGGATCGAGGGGCAAGGAGAGGAGTGAGCTTACTCTCGTCGGGGACAGGGCTCCGACGCTTGTTCTCGGAATGATGAGGCGGGTCAGCTCGCCTGTGTCGAGGGGGCCCGCTAGGCTCGGGGCAAGCAGGCTTGTGGCTGGAGTTTCTTGAAGATTTCCGGCGGGTGAAGTCGGCTTCATCCGCGCGGATATATTTCTAAGCTCGGAGGAGGAGATCAGAATAAGAGCTTGGGGGCTTCTTATCCAAGGAGAAAGTGAAGCGGGACGAGAGGAGTCCCCGCTTCAACGCCAGGGTGGCCACCGCATCGTCGAGATGATAGACCTCGAGGGCGGCGGTCTTGAATCGGGACACGAAGTCCCGCAGTGACTCTCCTTCCTTCTGACGGACGAAGAAGAGACTGTTGGTTACCCTTGGGATTCACCGGCAGGCGTCGAAGTGTTCCAGAAAGGCTTTCTCCAGCTCCCGGAAGGAGTCAATGCTGTGAGGGGGCAGGCGTGAGTGCCATGCACGGGCGGCCTTCTGCAGGGTTGCGGGGAAGGCCTTGCAGAGAATGGCGTCTGAGGCGCCCTGGACTTGCATCATAGCCTTGTAACTCTCGAGGTGGTCGAGGGGGTCGGTCGTACCGTCGTACGGGTCCACCTGGGGGAAGCGGAACATGGAGGGAACCGGTTCCTCCATTATGCAGCGAGTGTAAGGAGGACGAGTGTCGAACTCTTCCTCCAGCTGATGGTTGATCTTCTTGGCGAGCTCGTCGAGGCGCCTGTTGTACTCCTCCAGGCGTTCCTCCGTCTGGCTACTGATCATCGGGGCCCTCCGAGATAGCTCAGAGGAAGAAGAAGAAGAAGAGGCAGAAGGAGATGGAGACGGAAGTCGGGACTTCCGCCTGGGTTCCTCGTGACGATGTGGCTTAGGAGAAGATTTGTTGGGTCCGCGGTCAGAGGACCGTGGTTGCTTGGAGGGCTCGCATCGAGGCTTCCTAGGGGAAGTCTGACGTCGGCCGGTCTCTCGCCGACCGGCCTCCCGCCGAGGAGAACCTCCCCTCGCCGACTGCTGGCTAGCGGGGGGAGCAGTCTGGTGCTGGGTGGCCACGGACTGCTACTGCTGGAGCCCGTGGACAATGGCGGTGAGATTCTGGACTTGCTGGGAGAGGGTTGCCAGCTGCTCCGCTGTTTGGACGGTGGCGTCCAGCGGCGGGCAGGCAACCGGAGGGTTGGCAGCAGAGGGATTGGCCTCCTGCTGCCTAGCTGGCGGAAGGAGCCCCGTCGGACAGCTGACGGAGGCATCCTGAGCTCGCATCACCACCATGGCTTCTGGAAGAAGAGAGGGGACGAAAGATGTAGCTCAGGGAGAACGTTCGCTACTTTTTCTTATCCCCCCTTCCTGGCGCGCCAATCTGATGGTGCTCAATCACCTCTCCTGGACGTCGGGAACGGAGGCTCTTCTCCCGGCGCTTCTTCACCAGGTTACCTACAGAAAAGTCCTGGGACCGGAGGGGGTCTCTGGTGGGACCCTTCGATGGCCAAGTTAGCGACTGAGGTCACAGCTGAAGAGGGGCTCGAGTGAGCCCTTTTTAGTGTAGAAAGAGGGATCTCAGGGAGGAGGAATTCCTTTCTGAGAGTTGGGATGGCGATTTTAGGGGTTATCGTGCATACCTGTTTACTGGGTGGATTCACCTTTTTATAGGGGTTGATCCTGGCATGATCACGTGGGATTGCGTGAAGTCAGAATATCTGCTTAGCCCTTACGTGAATCTGGGCTGGTTAGTGGGCTACGTCCCATCAGAAAGGAAGAAAGCGGCGGTCGGTGGGCTAAGTCCCATCAGTCGGCGAGGCTGTTGGGTTATCGGATCTGGCGCTGTCGGGCGGCGCGCGTCAGAGAGGTGGTTTCTTGAACCGCTGGGGTTGATCTGACGGGAACTGGGAAATTCCGTCTTATCAGGGCTAAGTCGGGTCGACCCGAGATGGCTGGGGCCAATCCCGCTGGCAAGATAGTGCTGGGGCGGGGCCGAATCAACGGACTTGGAGACGCCGGGGCCGAGTCGGGCCGGCCGGGGATGGCCTTGGCCGACTCGGTGGAACTGGAGACACCGGGTCCGAGTCGGGCTGGCCGGGGATGGCCTTGGCCGACTCGGCGGAACTAGAGCCGCCGGGGCCGAGTCGGGCTGGCCGGGGATGGCCTTGGCCGACTCGGCGGGACTGGAGAGGCGGAGGAAGTGTCGGGGCCGACTTGCTTGGAGAAGTAGGGGCCGGCTAGGAAGATGCCAGGACCGCTTGGGAAGTGCCGAGGCCGGGAGGTGCCGGGGCCGGCTGGGAAGTGCCGTGGCCGCCTAGCTTGGAGACGTAGGGGGCCAGCTAGGAAGATGTTGGGGCCGACTGGGAAGTGCCGGGGCCGGCTGGGAAGTGTCAGGGCCGCCTGGGAGGTGCCGGGCCGCCTAGCTTGGACACGCCGGGGCCAGCTAGGAAGTGCCGGGGTCGGCTGGGAAGTGTCGGGGCCGACTAGCCTGGAGACGTAGAGGGCCAGCTAGGAAGATGCCGGGCCGCTTGGGAAGGTGTCGGGGCCGGCTGGGAAGTGTCGTGGCCGGCTGGGAAGTGGCGGGGCCGCCTAGCTTGGAGGTGCCGGCCTTGGAGGTGTCGGCCTTTGGGGCCGTCGATCTTGGAGCCGTCGGTCATGAAGGTATCGGTCATGGAGGTGTCGGCCTTTGGGGCCATCGGTCTTGGAGCCGTCGGTCATGGAGGTGTCGGCCTTTGGGGCTGTTGGCCTTGGAGCCGTCGATCTTAGAGGTGTCGTCGGCCTTTGGAGCCGTTGGTCATGGAGGTGTCAGCCTTTGGAGCCATCGGTCTTGGAGCCGTCGGCCTTTGGGGCCGTCGGTCTTGGAGGTGTCGGCCTTTGGGGTCGTCGGTCTTGGAGCCGTCGGCCTTTGGGGCCGTCGGTCTTGGGGCCATTGGCCTTTGGGGCCGTCGGTCTTGGAGGTGTCGGCCTTTCGGGCTGTCGATCTTGAAGGTGCCGATCTTGGAGCTGCCGGTCTTGGGGCCGTCGGTCATGAAGCCGTTCAAAATTTTTATTTTTTATGGAGTCAACTGGCCCCATCAGTTTCTTTAATTTATCTCAAAAAACATAATATTGACTAGATTAAGACAGACTTTATAGTTGTTGTTGTTGTTTTATTCTTCTCCACACCTTGTTCTTGTAAAAGCTCTGTTCCTGTTTTTCTCCTATCTACTGCACCATCTTTGTAGACATTTATAATAAATCACTTAAAAGTTATTAACCATGGGAAGTGAAGAGATTTTTTTAGCCTAGTATATTTAACATTAATGGTCTAGGGCTCCCTCTTGGCATCTCTACACTATCCTGGGACCCTCTCTAGCCTTCAAGAGTGGATAAGGATATGGGAAGGGAATATGGCTTAGCATCACCTCAACAAACAGTTTAAGGATTTTTTAAAAAAAAACTTAAAACCATTAATTAAGTAGGTGGATTGGTTTATAGATGAATTCTTTTTTGTCTTTATTTAGAGAGATGATTGAGATTAAAAATATTAAAAATTTATCAAGTATACTAAAGTAAATCCCAATATTTATAATTGGATAACTTGATGAATTTGCTTCTTTTTTTTAATGATGCTTCTCGCTTGTTTTTCTCTTAAATGGAGGAGAGACAAAGAGAAGGGAATGCATTTAGCTAGAAGTATATATTTATAAAGAATATCTTAAAAAGATAGGTGTGATTGAATGCTATGATCTTTATTAGCTGCTTATAATTATAGCAAAATGGTATATACATAATACAATGACTACTATAGAGCTATTTCACTACTTATTAAATTAATAATGTTTATATTTTGATAAATTCATCCTTGTTGAGATGGGAGGGTGTTGACATAAACTCATTTTTTTCAAATTCAAATATTCTTATAGTGGTTTGAGAAAATTATGCTCCTGTTTTTTTATAACATTCTTCTATTTTATTATAATAACTACATGATGATATTCTCTATGCTAGCCTTTTCTTTCTTACCCTGTGGCATGAAAAGAAAAAAAAGAAAAAGAAAAAGAAAAGCATTCCTCAGCTTTGTATTCTATGCTCACCCTATGCTTGATCCAACTAAAATCAAACTGCCATCCTCTTGCCTAAATGGCATGAGGCCATATCATTTAAGCAAGTTCTTGAAGGCTCTAAATAATGGTATTTCTTTTAGGGTTTATCATTTGAAGTTATTGCCACCATTAAAACTATAGCATAGGTGTGCACTCATGGCTCCCCACTAAATCATGGACTCAAGCAAATCATGACATTTGTAACTGCATTGCATCTTTGTTATTTTATTGGACTACGAATTACTTATCTATACTAGTTAGACCACTACATAATTAGAAGGTTCAAGAGTTTAAAGAATCACCTTTCCTCTACCTCCATCCAAGAAGGCAAGTTCTGTCCCATTTAATGTGTCCTTTTTATGAGGGCATTTGATAAGTGGCTTTTAGAAAATATGACTATAATTTTTAGTCCCTCTTGACTAGTTTTATAACTCTCAATCCTTATACACACTTATTCACTTAGTGTACATTCTTATCTATCTACTATATATACTTATATCGTATCGATACATATGCTTATCCACTCACTGTACATATTTGCTCCATCATTATATTTAGTAATCCGACCACTATGTGCATTTATATTCGTAGTGTACACACTTATTTACCTACTATATACACTTAACAGGTACTGCTTGTCAAGGAAAAGTAATGCAAGAGATTTTCGTTAAAGCACTATTAACAAAGGAACCGCTTATTCAGTCTTCCCTTTTTATATTGTGGTTGCAGGCTTATTCTATGGCCCAACTCATCTATTGATTGAGATGGGCCTGTTTCAGTCTGAAACTTTAATATAAAATCCTAAAGACTAGATAAATCCACATCCAAGGCTTCCATATCCTATCTAGTTATGGTGGGTTTAATTAAATCAAATGGTCAAAAGTTGCCAGAAATCATTAGTCTTTAAAGGTTTAGATTTGGTTGAGCTTGGCTTGGTTCCCAAAACTCTGAAATATTTTGCCTATAAACCCATAACCCATGAAGATTGATGCATATAATAAGTACATAGCTTTCCCACCTATTTTAGACCTTAGATAGCTTGTTGAGACATTGAATTAAACAGTTCAACCCAACGCCACCATTACTTGCATGATCTGTTATAGGTGAGCATTCATAGGACCAGATAGATCCATTAACATACCCAATTGCACCATTTGAGTGCCACAATTGCATCATATATATCACAACTCAGCTGCGCTTTTGGGAAGACATACCAATAATTCTATATTCGATTCAGGAATGAAACTAACACAACTCTGAAATGTGGACAAGATTCATAAGTTGGGTCATTGTGATCCTAATTAGCAAAAGGATATCGAATTGATACAACTAAGGTAGTGTTTGATAGTCCAAAAGCTATCCCTGGATAAATGTAAAGGATAGCATTTATCCAGGGGATAGCTGAGGGAATAAGCACCTTTTAAAATTACAAGTCTGCCATCAAGGGATAACTTTAGTTGTTCCTGGTTTTCCTAGAGAATAAGTTCAGGGGACAATCCATGGTTAAACATGGGTTATTCTTTCTGGTTAAACTTTTTCAGACCTATCCCCTCTAGCTATAGCATTTGAAAATAAGGGAGATATCCCCTAGATATCCTCCCTTATCTCCCATATCAAACACTGCCTAAGTGATCTATAGCATGAACAGACTCTAGGTCACAGAGATAGCTTGTCAATTGTCTAATATCACATATATATATAATAATAAAAACAGTAATAAAGTTTGAATTTCAAACTACTTCAAATCAAATACATAAATCCTTTTTTCTCATCTACTTATTTCAAAGCCAAACTTTTTGTAAGATATGAAGATCACAAGCATCATATGGAATAACAATATTCTTTGTCTTCATCCTACGGAAATCTCTTATGGAGGCTAATTATACTAAGTAAGGCTAGAAGGATGTAAGCTAGAGACCCAACCAATGAAAAAATGATAGCAACTGTGACACTGAGGCAGAACTTCTCGAACACATTGCATATCTTTTGCCATTGCACATGCGAGTCACCATACTTGCCCAGCAATCCAAAGGTCAATGCAGCTCCATTGCTTGAGAAGAGGAGAGCTACCATTGCGACATCAACCATGGACAACGACAATGGCAGGTTACATTTGTTAACCCTCTTCATAGCTGACATTGCTAATGAGATCGCAGAGTAGATGCATGCGATCGCATTGGCTACGAGGAAGAACCTGTAAGTAAGGGAAAAAAAAATTAAGTTGATCAATAAATTCTACTAAGTTCGATAAGAAATCGATACTTGCTCTTGTAGCTCAGATTGTTAGGTTTGCTTTATAAAGCATGGCCTGATAAGCCAGCAACACATCATATGCATGTTGTTGAAGGTTAGACAAGTTGCCACCACTTGCGGACAGGCATATGCAATAAAATTTAGGGACAAACCTGGGCCACAAAAATTGTCTTCTTTCATGAACTAAAGGAATTGTGTTTCATGTGTTTCAAAGTAAGGACGAATGCAGTATGGTGACATAAGATACAGTGTAGGACTGTAGGTCCCTTTGCAAATGAAAGGTAATGTTAGAATGCCACTTCTCCTAAGCGGTGCCTTAAGGTAGTGTTTGATAGGAAAAATATTATCCATGGATAAGTGTACGGGATAGAGTTTATCCCCTGGCTATCCTTAGGGATATCCCTTGGCTATCTCATTGATCATATCAAATGCAAAAAGGTAAATCCATGGGATAACCTTTTTTACTCTTATTTGGAGGGATAATTATTGGGTAATGGGCCAAAATAGACCCTAAATACCCTAATGGGCCTTGAAAGCCCATTACCGCCTTATGTGTGTGAATAAAAAATTGCGGGGACATTTAGTCCCATATCGGAAAAATCAAGAAAGGAAGGTTCACTTATATGGAAACCACTTCCTTGAAGCTTAAGTTCCTTAGGCTCACCACAAGTGGAGAGCTTGAGGGTGATGCGTAGCATCACCCTCGCGCATGCGCACGCGCGTGTGCGAAGGGCGCAATGGGCGCTTTGTAGGCACACTTTGCACTTCGCACGTGCGCATCGTCGCGGGCTTTAAATTTTTTATAGATCAAGATGATCCGTCGGTTGGTTGACCAGTCAACGTGTCCATTCGATCATACGGTTGTGATAAGCATCCGCTTATCTGATAACATGATCATCAGATCACAATGGTGAAAAGGCTTATCAGGATAAGGATAGACTTATCTGATCGGCTGATCTTCATATCACAGCCATGAAAAGGCTTATCCGATAGCCTGATCTGAAGATCACAATGTCTAAAGGGCATATCAACTGTGATAAGCCCTTAACCCTCACATCCTTTGATAAAGAATTTAAATTTAATTTTGTAGGGTTACTTCCAAGGGGCGTAGGGTTGCTTCCAAGAGGCGTAGGGTTGCTTCCAAGGGGTGTAGGATTGCTTCCAAGGGGCACCTAAAATATATAAATAGGACCCTAGACCCTCTCATCCCCGACCATCCCAAGCCATTCCAAATTGAGTTCAATTTGAATCAATTCTAGTCTTCTTCTCTCTTAGGCATTTGCATACTTTCCTAAGGATAGTATAGCAATAGTGCATTGAAAAGAGAGTAGCATTTTTGGTTCGAAAATTTTGGTGAATTGTAGTGCTGCTTTCATCAAAAGGAGACTATTGTATCCTGGGAGACAATCATCATACTGACCGTAAGCACCATTGCGGGATGAAATTGTCTTAAGGACATAGAGTGAAACTCTAGCCTCAGTCTAATTCATTAGGTAGCCACCATCTGCCAGACATACCCACCAACAATCTTAAGACATTTTCGTGCTAACACGGAAGTACTGCTGCAGATGGCTACTATGACGACATCAATTCAAGCCGAGAGACCGGAGAAATTCTCTGGCACGGATTTCAAGAGGTGGCAACAGAAGATGCTGTTCTACCTCACAACTCTGAACCTGGTCAGAGTGCTGAATGAAGATCCGCCTGTCCTAAAGGAAGGGGAAACCGACAAGCAAGTCATTGCTGTGGTGGAGGCATGGAAGCACTCGGACTTCCTTTACAAAAATTACATCCTGAATGGTCTGGACAATACCCTGTATAATGTGTACAGCAGTATTGCTACTGCTAAGGAGTTATGGGCATCCCTGGACAAAAAGTACAAGACAAAGGATGCTGGACACAAGAAGTTTGTGGTTGGAAGGTTCTTAGACTACAAATGGTCGACCACAAAATAGTTATGGAGCAAGTCCAAGAGCTTCAGATTATCCTGCATGAGATACATGCAGAGAGAATGTCTCTCAGCGAGTCATTCCAGGTAGCTGCCATCATAGAGAAGCTACCACCACTATGGAAGGACTTCAAGAACTACCTGAAGCATAAGCGGAAGGAGATGGGACTTGAAGACCTAATTGTCCGCCTAAGGATCGAGGAGGACAATAAGAGCCAAGAAAAGAAGGCAGGAGGACAACCTGCTGAGCCAAAGGCCAACCTCATAGAAGGGAAGAAGAAACGCAAGTTTCCAGGCGAAGGCTTTAAACAGAAGAAGGGCAATCCAAAGAAATACAAGTTCAAGGGAAAGTGCTTTGTTTGTGGAAAGCAAGGACACAAATCCAAGGACTGCCGTTTCAAGGATAAAGAAAAGAAAGAGGTCAACGTTGACTGAAACCCTATCCAAAGAGGTATCCGAGATGATGCTGTCAGCTGTTGTATTTGAAGCAAACATGGTTGACAAAGCAAATGAGTGGTACATCGACACTGGAGCTACCAGACATGTCTGCTCTGATAAGAGTATGTTCTCATCATATACTCCTATCAATGGTAGAAATCTGTTCATGGGTAACTCCGCTACATCCAAGATAGAAGGACTTGGCCGCATCGTTATGAAGATGACATCTGGCAAGGAGCTTCTACTAATGATGTGCTACATGTCCCTGACATCCGGAAGAATCTCATATCAGGCTCCCTCCTAAGCAAACATGGCTTTAGGATGGATTTTGAGTCTGATAAATTTGTACTCACTAAGGGGGGGATATTTATTGGAAGGGGTTACTTGAATAATGGATTATTCAAGGTGAATGTAATGACTGTACACAGAAACCTTGAAATGAATAAAGCATCTTCTTCTGCTTATATGGTTGACTCTTCTTGTTTATGGCATGATAGATTAGGACATGTAAATTTTAATTCATTACGAAAATTAATGAAATTGAATTATTACCTAATCATGAAATCGATCCACATTACAAGTGTGAAGTGTGTGTTGAAGCTAAGTTAGCAAAAACACCATTTCCATCAGTTGAAAGAAATACTGAACCTCTTGACTTAATTCACAGTGATCTATGTGACTTAAAGTCAATTCAAACTAGAGGAGGTAAAAAGTATTTTATAACATTTATAGATGATTCAACAAGATACTGCTATGTGTATCTACTAAAGTCTAAAGATGAGGCTTTAGAAATGTTTAAATGTTATAAGAATGAAGTTGAAAATCAACTTGGAAAAAGATTAAGGCCATAAGGAGTGATAGAGGTGGTGAATATGATGCACCTTTTGACAAATTCTGTCAGGAGCATGGCATTATTCATCAAACTACTGCTCCTTATTCACCTCAATCTAATGGAATTGCGGAACGTAAAAACCGCACATTAAAAGAAATGATGAATGCTATGTTAATAAATTCTGGTACACCACAGAATTTATGGGGAGAAGCAATTCTCTCAGCAAATCATATTCTTAATAAGATACCTCTTAAGAAGAAGGAAGTTACTCCATATGAGTTATGGAAAGGAAAGAAGCCTTCCTACAATTACTTAAGAGTATGGGGGTGTCTAGCTAAAGTAGCTATTCCGGACCCCAAAAAGGTCAAGATAGGACCTAAAACTGTTGATTGTATATTTATCGCTATGCACATAATAGTAGTGCATATCGCTTTCTTGTGTATAAATCAGATATATCTGATATACAGAAAATACAATCATGGAATCAAGGAATGCAACATTCTTTGAAAATATATTTCCAAGTAAAAGAAATTAGAAATAAGTTCAAATAAAAGAACTTATGATAATACTGCTAGTAGTAGTCATCAGGAAGAATATCCTGAAGATGAACCCAGACGCAGTAAGAGACCAAAAGTTGCAAAGTCCTTTGGTCCTGATTATGTAACTTATATGTTACAAGATGAACCTCAGACATTCAAAGAGGCAATGTCTAATCCAGAAGCACCCTTTTGGAAAGAAGCTGTCAATAATGAAATTGAGTCCATCATGCATAATCATACCTGGGAGTTGGTAGACCTACCATCTGGTATGAAACCTTTAGGGTGCAAGTGGATATTTAAGAAAAAGCTAAAAGCTGATGGATCAATTGACAAGTATAAAGCCAGATTAGTGGCTAAGGGCTTCAAACAAAAAGAAGGTATAGACTTCTTTGATACCTATTCACCAGTAAGTAGAATAACATCTATAAGAATGTTAATCGCTTTTGCAGCCATTAACAATCTTGAAATTCATCAAATGGATGTTAAAACTGCTTTTCTGAATGGTGAATTAGATGAAGAAATATACATGGAACAACCTGAGGGATTTATTGTTCCAGGACAAGAAAAGAAGGTGTGTAGACTTGTTAAATCCTTATATGGATTAAAGCAAGCACCTAAGCAATGGCATATAAAATTTGATAATGTAATGTTATCAAATGGATTCAAAATAAATGAATGTGACAAATGCATATATGCCAAATCCCTATCTGAAGGGTATGTGATAATCTGCTTATATGTAGATGACCTGTTAATCATTGGTAGTAATACTGAAATGATTAAACAGACTAAGAAAATGTTGATCAAACATTTTGATATAAAAAATATGGGTGTTGCAGATGTTATACTAGGGATTCGAATCACTAGAACATCTGAGGAAATAATATTATCTCAATCTCATTATATTGAGAAAATATTAAATAAGTATAAAAAGTATGATACTAGCCCGGTGAAAACACCTGTAGATGTTAATCTACATTTGGCTAAGTATACTGGAGAACCCATATCTCAATTGGAATACTCACGTATAATTGGCAGTTTAATGTATGTCATGAATTGTACTCGTCCTGACATAGCATATGCTATCAATAAGTTGAGTAGATTTACAAGTAATCCAGGTCCAAATCATTGGACAGCTCTAATAAGGGTATTAAGATATCTGCGATATACCCTAAGTTATGGATTACATTATTCAAGATATCCAGCTGTATTAGAAGGATACAGTGATGCAAATTGGATATCTAACACAGAAGATACAAAATCCACAAGTGGATATGTATTCACCTTAGGAGGAGGTGCTGTGTCATGAAATCTTCTAAACAAACATGTATAGCTCGATCCACTATGGAATCTGAGTTTATTGCCTTAGAAAAGGCAGCTGAAGAAGCAGAATGGCTTCGAAACCTTTTAGAAGATATTCCATGTTGGCCAAAGCCTGTGTCTGCAATATGCATACATTGTGATAGTCAATCGGCAATATGCAGAGCACAGAATAAGATGTATAATGGTAAGTCTAGACATATACGTCGTAGACATAATACCATTAAGCAGTTACTTGAAATTGGTGTAATTTCTATTGACTATGTTCAGTCAAAGAAAAACCTAGCGGATCCATTAACAAAGGGGTTACCAAGAGATCAAGTAAACTGTTTATCGAGGGGAATGGGTTTAAAACCTATAACTGAAAAATCTTCATAGTGGATACCCAACCTAGCTGACTGGAGATCCCAAGATCTAGGTTCAAAAGGGACAACTAAATTATGAAGAGACTTGATAGCACTAAGGATGTACAATCCTACTCATTCCTATGATAATTGGTGCTACCTGCTAAAGGTACTAGGATAAGCATTGCTTTTAATGATTCTTATGACATGAACATCATGTGGGGTATAGCAGGATACTCTTAATAAGAATCACCTATGTGAGTGTGAACTGGGCCAATTCTATGAGAATTTTAAGGTTTAATTCTCTGAAGCACTCATGAGACCAGGAGTTGTTCGGGGCCAAAATGAACACAACCATGAGAACCAAAAGAATGCTCGGGAAGAAGTTGCGTGATTGTTATTGTCTTAGTTTACACAAAACGCTGAAAGGTTCAAGACATCGTGTTCACCTTTTAGCAAGTAAACTCGATAACAACTCACTAAGGAAGGTTCAAAGCCACAAGCTACCTATCCCGATACAACTTCATCCCATTATACTCTCTTTAGTGTGTCTGCATATTCATTTGCATTAAAATCCTTTTATGTGGGGGTTTGCCTTTGCTGATCTTTGATGATCTTTGATCTAAGTCCAATTTCCATTCATGTGGGGGATTGTTGGGTAATGGGCCAAAATAGACCCTAAATACCCTAATGGGCCTTGAAAGCCCATTACCGCCTTATGTGTGTGAATGAGAAATTGCGGGGACATTTAGTCCCATATCGAAAAATCAAGAAAGGAAGGTTCACTTATATGGAAACCACTTCCTTGAAGCTTAAGTTTCTTAGACTCACCACAAGTGGAGAGCTTGAGGGTGATGCTACGCATCACCCTCGCGCACGCGCACGCGCGTGTGCAAAGGGCGCAATGGGCGCTTTGTAGGTGCACTTTGCGAGATTGATCGGTTCAAGATAAGGGGCTGAGATCAATTGATCGTTGATCGATCGGATGAAGGGTCGAGATGTGGTGATCAAATCACAATCTTGATCACGATCCAACGGCTGACATCCGTCAGTTGACTAGTCAAGTTGACTAGTCAACAGGTCGGTTGGTTGATCAGTCAACGTGTCCATTCGATCGTACGGTTGTGATAAGCATCCGCTTATCTGATAACATGATCATCAGATCACAATGGTGAAAAGGCTTATTAGGATAAGGATAGACTTATCTGATCGGCTGATCTTCAGATCACAGCCATGAAAAGGCTTATCCGATAGCCTGATCTGAAGATCACAATGTCTAAAGGGCATATCAACTGTGATAAGCCCTTAACCCTCACATCCTTTGATAAAGAATTTAAATTTAATTTCGTAGGGTTGCTTCCAAGGGGCGTAGGGTTGCTTCCAAGGGGTGTAGGGTTGCTTCCAAGGGGCACCTAAAAACATATAAATAGGACCCTAGACCTCTCATCCCCGACCATCCCAAGCCATTCCGAATTGAGTTCAATTTGAATCAATTCTAGTCTTCTTCTCTCTTAGGCATTTGCATACTTTCCTAAGGATAGTATAGCAATAGTGCATTAAAAAGAGAGTAGCATTCTTGATTCGAAAGTTTTGGTGAATTGTAGTGCTGCTTTCATCAAAAGGAGACTGTTGTATCCTGGAGACATTCGTCATACTGACCGTAAGCACCATTGCGGGACGAAATTATCTTAAGGACATAGAGTGAAACTCTAGCCTCAGTCTAATTCATTAGGTAGCCACCATCTGCCAGACATACCCACCAACAATAACCAGCTATTCCTACATTTTCTAGGAAATAAATTGAGGAGATATCCCCATGGTTAACCATGGATTATTCATGGATTATCCCTTTGGTTAACTTTATTCTCTACTATCCCTTATAGTTATGGCTCTTGGGAATAAGAGGGGATATCCTCTGGATATCCCCTCTTATCCCTATTTCAAACACTACCTAAGAGTCACAATTCTAATTTATTTTCAAAAGGCTGAGATCCTGGGCATTTCTTAGTAATCACATCTCTCTACTTAGAAATAAAATTTCTGAATCTGATTTTGGATGATGCATCCTTTCAAATGGGGAAAAAAAAAATTCTCAGTCGGTATTATAAATCAGAAATTAGCTTTTATTTATGGACGTAGAGTTTAAAGCTTATTAATTAAAAAATTATCCAAGGTATATATCAGTGAAGATAATAATTTTCAAATAATTTTCATATATTATCTTGAGGAGTGTCTTGTATATATTCAAACCGCTAAAGTAAATGACTGATGAGATCATGAGAGAGCCATTGGTGTGCTTCATGAGAGCTTGGTGTGGTCTAGTAGGAGTTGAGCCACTTATATATGTAATATGTTTGATGTGATTGAATAGATGAGGGTGGTGCTTTATGATTTTTTTTTTTTTTTTTTTCCTCTCTGCTGAAGCTTATGTGCACAACAACACTAAGATTATGGGCCCAACTAAAGGTTTTATGGACTTCAATTTAAAATAGGCCCACAAGGTGGGCCCAAATAAAAAGTTAAGGAAAAGCCTTTCTGCACTGGGTCCAGTGCAGAAAGCGCGCACCGCGCATGATCATTGGTTCCACGCGCGTGCGAGTGTGCATATGGTGCGCACCATGGCCCAATGGGCCGTGCGCAAGTGCGAAACATTGGTCCCACGCGCGTGCGAGTGTGCGTGTAGTGCGCACCGCGGCCCAATGGGCCGTGGCACGCACTTTCGCACGTGCGCACGACCAATGGTTCCGCACGGTGTGCACTTTTTGTACTAGACCCAATGCAGAAAGACTTTTTCAAAAGTTAAAGCCCGATTTAAAAATTAAATGAATTTAGAAAAAATTAAAAAAAAGGATCAATCAAACCTGACCTGGCCAGGCTTGAGAATGTCTACATATTGTATAATAAATATATAATTTTATTTCGACAATATATCCTAAATTAATAGTTAATTTGATTTTATAAAATGCAATATACATAATACTAATCTAAATTAGAGGCTAAATTAGATGCGAAAAAAAAGAGAAACTTTCATCTTGATAGATTCAAATATAGCCAAGCTTAGATCCGATCACCTTCCATCCTTGAAATCAAACAATTTACATATCTCAAAATTGAAAAATGTAGAAAGATAAAATGGCTCTAGGATCTACTTTGATCTAAGAGTGAAAAAGATAAAAAGATCTGAACTTGACTATATTCAAATATAAATAATTTAGGATCTGATCATCCTTTCTACCTTTAAATCCATATAAATCATGAATTATAAAGATGAAAAAGATAAAAAAAAAGGGTGATCTTGAGATCCCATATTAGATTCAAATCTTAGATGTATTCAAATGTAGCAAATTTCAACTCTCATATATATATATATATATATATATATATATATATATATATATATATATACACATAGACTTTATCTATTTTATAATTATACCTATTTTATCAAGAATTAAATATGTTGTGGTAGAGAGCGACAGAGAAAGATGGTATTAATTGAGGT
Source organism: Calamus simplicifolius (assembly GCA_900491605.1). Classification (NCBI taxonomy): domain Eukaryota; kingdom Viridiplantae; phylum Streptophyta; class Magnoliopsida; order Arecales; family Arecaceae; genus Calamus; species Calamus simplicifolius. Next base: position 247,134 of record UESW01001632.1, read on the forward strand.
TGGGTGAGCCAGACTCGATCTTATTTAATTTGGCGTGGAGCAAAGTCAAGCGTTGTTTACTTTTTTATTTTCATCACGAGATGCTGGGTTTTATGCTCCCTATGTCGACATGAGAAGCAATGATATGACCTGAAATGGCTGCCCTAAACGTCAAGAAAGTTAAAGAGTCACTGGTCTCTATATATAAACGAAAAATTCCTCATCAAGTCGGTACGCGCGTGTGAGGACCAGAAATTTTGGATGCTCATTTTATAAGAAAAAGTCTTTCGCAAAAGCATGCACCGTGCATGATTGATTACATAGATAAAATTATTTTTGACATGCATGATCATACATACATGTAGTGTGCACGATCTGCACCGCATTCGATGCATAAGGTTCTTTCTTATTTATATATTAATAACAAAAAGACCATCTAGCATGCTATCCTTTCTGTTATAATTTTGTTCTTCTGTATTTTGAAAAATCTTGGTTAGATGTAGAGATCATCAGCTTGATGCTTGGATATTAAAAATAATTTATTCGAACATATTTGATCACTTAAAAACCAGATAAGGCATACAAAAATGTAAAAAAGCTCAATTTCGATCATAGCCAGATCATCTACCAATCTACATACTACACCTAAGCATCAAGTCTATAACTACTAATATTTAGCCGGGTCGGAATTCAATTTGGTAATATCGTGTTCACAAGCTTTAATTACATGTGAGATTAATGCTTCACCAAATTTACTGGGGTATTTTAATTATAAAATTAGATTGCTATTTTAAGTTAATTTTCACTAATTTTATCAATCATGTTGCAAAATGAGCTAGTAGCTAGCTAGCTTGAAACCAGTAATCCCTCCAAGATCTAAGGGCTAAATATATAGAAGCGAATGGAGTACGCATGCATGCATGACAGCGGACTTTGAAGTAGAAATGGCTTACACGAACGCCGAGGCATAGGCTGCCTTCGCCGCCACCGTGACGGGCAACGGCGGCAGAGTTGGAGACACCGGAATGTTCACCGTCGTTGTCTGCTTTGCCGTGCCGATCACGATGGCCGCCACGAGTGTTGCAGCGAGGGCGGCCAGACGGAGGACTACGTCGCATATCCTCGCCGGTCTTGGCGGCGTTCCAGCCCGGCCATCCTCCTCTTGGCTCCTTGCCCCTTGAGTTCCATCAAAAGCAGACTTCGCTCTAGACTCCATTGTTTCTGTTTGAGAGAGAGAGAGAGAGAGAGGTTTTTCTACACCGAAGGTATGCAAGTATATTTATGCATGGAGTTGAGAGAATAGAACAGAACACCATCATGGTCAGCTTACCTTCCCTTTCATCCAACTGCACCGATTGATTGGAATATTCTAATAGAAATTAAGATATACAATATTGAGAGATAGAGAGAGAAAGAGAGTATATATATATATATATATACTCTTTATTTTTTAAAAAATCTTATAGAGAGAGAGAGAGAGAGAGTGGGAGTATATTTCGGATAAAAGTTTTGTGACCTAAGCATGCACTTAGGGCAAAAGATTTGGAATATGTAAATCTTGATGCCATGTAGTGTTTAATTTATCATTTTCTTGTTACATTTGTTTGATGCCATGCATGTACACTAGACATAGATCGAGTTTGTCGCAAATAATATACATCTATACGTACAGAATTGTTTCGTACCATATGGTCGTAGTAGCATAGATGCATGACATTTTTGATAAAGCAAAAAGGATTCCATTTAATCATTTATTTATTTATTTATTCGTTAAATGAATTATATGCATATTAATTAGAACTCACAAGTCACACATATCTGCTAAATATAAACCCTCATTATAAACATTTTCTATGTCAAGAGCTAATTAAGAGGATGTGATTTTTTTTTTAAGTATTATTATTTATGGGTGAGGAAGATTCCCACTGTTTAGAGAATAATGAAATACTGCATGGATTAATTATATACTGTCAGGTGATCAGAGAAGGCAATGGAGTCATCCTCACGGGATGGTGAGCATATCCGGCCAGCTCAAACGGGAGCAGTTGTGGATTGGAAGACAGTTGGGTGGTGGATGGGGGGAGTAAAGTCGTCCGGCATTTAATGTGTGAGTGAGCGTTAGTTGTGGACCAATGTGAGCATTAAATGTTATTTTTTTTTTTTTTTTTTTTTTTTTTTTATAGACGAATGATCACATTAATATAGGATAAGTTAAATCTGAAATATCGGAATAATATTTGGACTAGAATAATAGGGCAAGGGTCATCCGGCTGCCAGCTCTAAAAGCCAAATGATAAGCCACTCTAGCAGCTATTTAATCCGCATAGCAGCTCCCAGAAGAAGAGATCTGATATCACTGATCAGGGGGATGGACGACCGATAGTTAATGAAATCCTGACCGATCCAGCTGATAACCATAGCAGAATCACCTTCAATAATAAGTCTTTAAACACCCAGGATCCGAAAGGCATAAGAAATACTAGCCCAAGCATTAAATGTTATTGTTTTGATTGCTTGAAAGAGCGATAGATTCATAAGAAAATAAGAAAATTATAGGTACGTTGGTAGGTGCTTGATGTATGTGCTATTTAGTTCCAATAGGGTTCTAATTTACTTAAATGCTTATTTTAATAGGTTTTGTTATAAAATTTTTTATTATTTTATAAATAAATTAGAATTATTGATATAATGAAAGAGTTGCTTTCTCCTCTACCTTCTCACTACGCCGCAACTCCATTATGGTAACGGCCACTACAAGAGTGAGAGCCCTACCAAATATCAAATCAATACTATTGTATACCAAAATAATGGAGCACCGTAGTAAAATCCTAACTTATCACTCATCCAACTACTATTTTATAATAACGTAAGATTTCATTTAAAATTTAGTTATAAGGTAATATTTGAATTCTTTGACTTACATAAATGTCCAAAACTATTCGATACACAATCAATGTAGGACTCAACGCATGCTAACATGGTATGACAAATTTTATCATTTAAATCTTGACATCCTTACTAAGTAAATGGGCTAAATCTAAACCCACATGATCAAATCATTGTATATATCATGAGTCCATCTATAGTTCTCCAATTCACATGGCTATGTGGTAGGTTCATCCCGATACCATTTGTAATATCCTAAGATCTCATCTAAAAACTAGCCAATGATAATTTTTAGATTTTTTGGCCTTTTGTAACTATCTAACACCTACTAAGGGTCTATTTGATTTAATGTTTGAATCAAAATTAGAATCACTTATTTCCCCTACCTATTTGGTGCATATATATAGGAATCGAAATCAGAATCAGATTGATTTCTATTATTATTGTTTGATTAATCTAAAACTCCAAATCAGAATCAATCCAAATTTTTTAATATTCTCGTGAGCTAAAGATTTCAAAATTTGATTATTTTTAAAATTTTTTAATATACTCAATTTAATATTTATTGCACAAATAAATAGCCTTAAAAATTGATGAATAAAAAAAACCATAATAAACCATAATATGATAATATCTATGAGATGAAAGAGCCCTCTAATAATAACAAAAAATATTAGGGGTTTGAGTAAGGTTTTCTCTCTTTTTTGGGGGATAAATTATATTTTTAATCTTTGAACTTATGGGGGTGTATCACTTTAATTCCTGAACTTTAAAAAAGTTACAAAATCAATTCTAAACTTTGTTTTTTATTTTTATTTGGTCTATGCCATTAAAACAGGATAACGTCGTAAGCAACTCACCTGCATGGCATTCGACGTATTTCTACCTCATTGCCACATCAACGATAAGAAAAATGAGAGAAAAAGAAAGAAAGAAAAAGAAGAGGAAGACAGAAGAGGTGGTGATTCCCCCTGTACGACCCTCCTCCTATGCCCCCCCCCCCCCCTCATCATGCACTACCCCGCTGCAAGGGTCGCGCAGGGAGGAAGTGCCACCCCTTTCATCTTCCTCTCTCCCTCTCCTTCTTTCTCTCTCCTTTTTCATATCATTGACGTGATAACGAGGGGTAGAACACGTCGAATGTTACATAGACAAGTTGCTTACGGTATTACCCTATTTTAGCAATAGAGGCCAAATAAAAATAAAAAAATAAAGTTTGGGATCAATTTTGTAACTTTTTGTAGTTCAGGAATTAAAGTGACACATCTCTATAAGTTCAAAGGTTAAAATATAATTTTTTATAAGTAATTATAGTATATATTCAGTAAGTGAAGTTATTCAACCTTCATTATTCATCGTCTATGCCATAGAGGAAAAGAAAATGGGGTAGGGTGACAAAGGAGAGAAGAGAGGTGCAACAGAAGCATGAGATCAATTATGTGCGAGTAGAATGAGAATAGTTATGAAATTGGAATGAAAATTATAATGTACGGAATATGAATTCTTTCTAAACATGATTCTGATTTCAAATCAGAATTGGATTTTAAGTCCGTTCAAACAAATAATAGGATTGAAATTAGTAATTCTGATTTCTATTCTTATTCTAAAGCCTCATTTCCAGGAACAAAAGTTTGTAATATTATGGTCTTAAGTAGGTTTCAATTGAGACCACATATACCTATAAATGATAAGAAATTGTGTATTTATGTCACTCAAGAGTGACCTTGCTTTCAATCATCCAAGGGCATGTTTGGTTCATAGGTATTGTTACGAAACAGGCAGGTTGAAACAGATATGCCCCTGTTCATCTTGCGGCTGAAACAAAGCCATCCTCATGGAACACGGACATCGTGGAACACATAGTGTTCACTCTCCGAGGCTTTGATCAGATGAACATCCATCCATAACCATTAAATGGGGTGTCTCCTTGACGAGAAAGATAAAAAGGGAGATGAGCTTCCTGGTTTCGGCAAGTAAGCATCCAAGTGAAGTTGAGAAGAAGAAAGTTCTTCTGCTCATTGTTCCACCTCTCACTTGCCTTCTCCCTCTTCAGTATCGCAGCCCAGGGGTGTGGCATCTCCGGGGACTCTCGTAGGCTTCCGACGACCTACGATCCTCGTTGGGAGTTTTCGTTGTGCTGCCGTAAAACAGGTGAGTCCCTTGTTTCACAGTTACAGAGATACCAACAAGTGGTATTAGAGCCTCGCCGGCTGTCACCTTGCTTGGGGCGGTGGCCGACGAGGGAAGAGAGGTGAAGGAGCAGGCAGCAGCGGCCACATGCCGCTGCCTGTCCCTCAGCTGTGGCCACGGGAGCCGCAGCTTAAAAAAATTATGAAGATGGCCGTTCGGGGCCATTGGTGCCCGAACGGCGACCGACATCGCCTCGTTGGTCGCTGAAGACCGTCTCTTCTTCTTCCCCGGTCGCCGAGGGTCGGGATGGCCTTGCACAACCGCCAAGTGCGCAATGGGCACTGTAGCTTTCATGAGTTTATGGGTGGCACCATTCATAAATTCAAAACAACTAATCAGGGGCAATTTCATCTTTTCTTAATATGAAATTAATTTTAAAAAATCCAAGGAAATGGACTTTGACGTGGCAACTTACGTGGCTACAGGTCCCGTCGACATGGCAGCCCACATGTCAGGTCCTGCTGACATCAATGCCTGTGTGGCATTTAAATTGATTTTTAGATTTTTTGGATATTTTGAAATTACAGAAAATCCAAAAAAATCAAAAATTGTAGAAAAAATCAAAAAATCACAAAAAATTATAGAAAAATCAAAAAAATTATAGAATATCAAAAAGTTTATTAAAAGTTTTCTTGATGTAGCATGATTGTTTATACTCTGTGCATGAATATTAATATTGCCATACTATTTGATTTTTCTTTGAACATTTTTTTGGATGCATAATTATTTATGCTTAGTGTATAAATATGATTTATGCATGTTTTCACATGTTATTTTTGTTGACATAATAATTTATGCTTAGTGCATGAGGGGCATTTATGTCAATTATTATGTATTTTCTGCAAGCATGTTTATTTATGCTTGGTGCATAAATAATATATATGTTGAATTATGTCTTTAGTTGACATGAAATATATGCTTGATGTAGCATATGTTCGTATTGCTGATTTATTCCAATGTTGATTTTGTGGATAACATAGTTATATTCTATGAAAAATTATCGGATTCGGTATTCTATCTTATTAAATAAGTGATGATTATGAGCATAGCAAAATTTTTAATCTCATTTATAAGTAGAAATATTTGAAATCTGGTTATTTTTTCAAATAGAATATACACGGATTGTGTACCTAATGTCCATATTTTGCTTGACCAAATATAGTGATGGCCTTTCGATTTGGTGTAGTTGGCCTCGATAGAGGTAAAAAACTGGATGGACAAAATTATAATGTGTGGCACCGAAAGATCCAATACCTACTCAATAAGCAAGAAGTCTTGAAAACCTTAACACACAGTTTGACATCACCAGAACCTGGTACCTCAACAAAACTATCAGGATCACGAAGTCTATGAAAAATGGGTAAAGAAGGATTGTTGTGCATGCTTCACTATGTTAAGTTATGTGCACAATGACCTAATTGAAGATTTTAAGAAATTTTTAACTGCCCAGAATATGTGGAACCAGCTCAAGATTCGGTTTGGTCAGACCTCAGCAATAAGGCTACGGGCCTTGAACCTCAAATTTATGCAACACGTCAAAGATCCCAATCATTCAATGTCTAAACATCTCCGCATGATGAGTGGCATGATTAGGGATCTGAGAGAAGCTAGGGTTGATCTCATTGAGGAACAAAAGGTCCTTGCAGTGATTCGTTCGCTGCCTGACCCTCAGTAGAGTCAGATGAAGCTCTTGATGACTCATAGTAAGCATATCAAGACTTTTCAGGACATATCTCATTATCTCGAGCTGGAGGCTGAGCGCATAGAGACTTTCCATTCCTCTGCCTATGTGGCTCACTTTGGAGCTTCGGGTTCCAGAGGTAGGAGTAAATCCAGTGACAAGAAAGGTTCATAGAGTTTCAAGGAAAAGAAGGTAGCCAAGCCTAATAAAGGCCAAGAAGAATGTGGCAAAGATCAAATGCTACAACTGTAGTATGAAAGGCTACTTTGCTCGTGAATGCACAAAACCAAAGAAGGTATATTCCACATTAAGCTCTCTCCATTTTTGTTCATATGCATTAGTTGCTGATACTCTCCCTGATTGGATCGTAGACATGGGAGCAAACAAATACATAGTTCAAGATTGAGCTAGTTTTATGGATTTTCATCGGATTTCTGCAGACACCCAATATGTTGTTCTTGGGAATGGTCTGCATAAGCAAGTGTTGGGTATAGGAGCATATCACATTAGGTTGCGAGAAGGACATGAATTGCTCCTATATGATGTTTTATATGTCCCAACTATTCGTGTAATCTATGCTCTGTACTTTCCCTATTAGCTCTTGGCTATAGCTTTTGTTTTTCTGGTGATCATATGTATGTATATCTGGATGGTGTGTTATCCTTTTGTGGCTATTTATCATATGGGTTTTTCAGACTTGATGTGAAAATATCTTACTCTTACTCTTCATATGCTTGTGCTTCTTTTTCTGCATATGATAATTCTTTACTATGGCATGCTAGACTTGGTCATGTGAGCCAAGATAGGATGGCATGAATGGCTAGAGAAGGACTATTGGGCCCCCTCAGCAAAATAAGCCTCCCGGTGTGTGATTCTTGTTTGGCAGTAAAGGCATCAAGAAAGCTTTTTGGTAAGGCTTCTAGGGCCTCTCAGCCATTAGAGCTAGTACACTTAGATATCTATGGACCCATGAGTGTTAGAGCATGCCATAGTGCATCTTATTTTCTCACATTCATTTATGATTATTCATGATTTGGGTATGTGTACCTGATCTTCCACCACTATGAAGTGCTAGATTGTTTTCGCCGCTTCTTAGCTGAGATGAAAATCAAAAGGAGAAGACTTTGAAGTCTTTCCGGACTGATAGAGGTTGCAAATATTTATCTGATCAATTTCAAATCTTTGTGAGGAGAAAGGGATATGCAGGCAGCTCACCATTCCTGGGATGCCGTAGCAAAATGGTGTTGCAGAGCGTCGAAACATGACTTTACTGGATATGGTTAAGTCAATGATGGCACAGGCAAATCTCCTGATCAGTTTCTGGGGTGATGCACTTTTGACTGCTGCCTACATCCTTAACCGCATACCCAGTAAATCGGTGTCCTCCATACCATATGAGTTATGGTATGGCACAAGACCTTATGTAGATCATTTGTGCCCATGGGGTTCAGCAGGATATGTTCACAACACCTCCCATAGGTTGGAAAAGCTAGGTCCTAAGGCCAGCAAAAAGTTGTTATCAGGTACCCTCAGAATTCTAAGGGTTACGTGATGTATGGTGAACATCCTGATAGAGACTGACTGAAATAGAGTCCATAGATGTGGAATTCATAGAGAATAAATTCCCAAGCATTGATGAGATCAAGAAGGACCTAACTCTGTATGAATTACAGGAGGACCTTCTTACTATCTCTGGTAAGAGGGGGCATTACCGCCTGTTCTAGAGATCGCCATAGATAGTGGGAGTGCTGGGCCCAGTGGGAGTGGCCCACCAGATAGTAGGAGCACACCTGAGCCCAATGGAAGCTCACCCATGAGGGTTAATGTACCTTCAGGGAGTAGTTCTCAAAGTCTAGATCCATTGTTATGGAGAAGTACACATGGAATAGTTCCACGGTGATACTTTGAGGTCAAAGGAAATGTATTTCTCTGCGCTCCATTGGATCCAGATGAGCCAGTCTCTGTTCATGAGGCACTTGATTCATCAGTTCGTAAGAGTGGCTAGCTGCTATGAAAGATGAGATAGAGTCTATGAACAAGAACCATGTATGGGACCTGGTAGACTTACCGTCTGGGTGCAAGTCTATAGTAAATAAGTGGGTCCTAAAGATAAAGCGCAAGGCTGATGGGTCAATCGACAAGTACAAGGCTCGACTTGTGGCGAAGGGCTATACCCACATGGAGGGTGTAGACTATGAGGAGACATTTTCTCCTATGGTAAAATTTGCCTTCATTCGCCTGATCTTAGCTATAGTAACTCAGTTAGATTTGGAGCTACATCAAATGGATGTCAAGACAGCATTTCTTAATGGAAGCCTGGATGAAGAAATCTATATGGATTAACCTTTGGGCTTTGTGGCTAAAGGAAAGGAGGGCAAAGTATGTCGCCTTAAAAGATCCATATATGGTCTTAAGCAATCATTCAGGCAGTGGTACTTCAATTTTATGAAGCCATTACATCGATTGGCTTAACCATGATTGAGGAGGACAACTGTGTATACATTAAGAAATCAAACAACGGGATTTTGATTTTAGCACTGTATGTGGATGATATCCTAATAGCTGGGAGTTGTATAGGGGTGATCAATGCACTAAGAAGTAGCTATCCTCTGTCTTTGAGATGAAGGATATGGGTGAGGCGAATTTTGTGCTAGGAGTGAGGATCCTAAGGAATCGTGCTAAAAAGTTTTTTGGTCTGTCTCAAGAAACTAATATTCAAAAAATCTTGGAACGATTCTAAATGCACTATTCGAGACCCGTTGATACCCCAATAAAGAAGGGTTGTACTTTGAGTATTGACCAGTCCCTAGAACCAATGAGGAGAGAGAGAAGATGAGCAGGATTCCCTATGCGAGTGTTATGGGAAGTTTGATGTACACTATATTGTGTACATGCCCTAATATTAGCTTTGCGGTAGGCTTGGTCAGCCGGTACTAAAGCAACCCAGGGCTTGCTCATTGAGAGCAGTAAAGGGGATTTTTCACTACCTTCGTGGTACTGCTAATTTTGCCCTATGTTATCAAGGAAGGGACTTTAGATTAAAGGGTTTTTGTGACTCTGATTGGGCTGGAGATAGAGACGAACGTAAATCAACTTTAGAATATGTGTTCATCTTTGAAGGTGGAGCTATCTTTGGTGCAGTAAGAAACAGAACTGCACAGCTCTATTCACTATGGAAGCCAAGTACATTGCTTGTTTGGCTGCTGTCTAGGAGGCCATGTGATTGAGGAAGTTCTTGAGATGACTCGAGATATCAACCAGTGCTCATGAGGCTATTCAGATATGTTCCGATAGCATGGCAGCATTACAATATGCTAAAGATTTTAAATACATGGAAGGACTAAGTATATTGATATTAGATATCACTTCATTCGGGGCATGGTCAAGCAAGGAGATGTTACCCTTAGACATATTCCTACTAGCAAGATGTTGGTTGATCCATTGACTAAGCCCATTGCTAAGGATATCTTTCAAGCTCATATAAGAAGTCTGGGTCTATATTATATCTGATAGATAGGGAATATATGGACATTAACAACTGTGTGTTGAAATGAAATGCTTTTTTTATATTATTATGATGAGTTCATATTGGCAGACATATATGTGTATGAATGTCACAGGCTTTGATCAGCCCACTCACACGAGTGATCAACCTAACACTTTTGTAGTGGACAGGATGAGACTAAAGTAGCCATGATAGATGCTTGAGTAAATGCATATGTTGCAGAATGCATGGGTTGCATAAGATACTATATGAGTTACAAACTGCATGAGTTGCAGATTGCATAAGTTGCAAAATGAGCTACATAAATTATAATAATAAGTCGCCTAAGTTTGAACTGAGATGAGACTCAAGAGAGTCGAGTACGGAGTATGTACATGTATGTACGGTGTTTGAGTATGACATAGCCCATTAAGTGGGAGCTCACCATAGCATGCATTATGTTGCATGTGCTAAAGTCGACCTAGTAGGGGTAACGAGATACTCCCTCTCCGTTACCGTGTGAGCCCTAGAACTATATAGTGTCCTTGGACTTGAGCCTATATCATGAAGTTGGAGTTAGGATGACTTCCTTAGCCTTATCCTCCAGGGTCAGAATTAATACGGCCACATGAGATAATCCTAGAAGTCAACTGGACAAAGATGGATTGATATGAGTATTCAAGGAAGATTATTCGTGACCGCATCTTATCTATTGTGATCCATAGCCCGGGCAATCATGTGCATGAGTTGCATATGATTATGGACACAAATACTTAGTGTCTTTTTCAAGTACTGCTCAAAGTAAATCCTTAAGGAATTGAGAGTACTTTATTATGGTGTGATCGGATTTTCTAGGACACGGACGAGATTGGATTGCATCGTTTATGTACTGCATTAATTATTTATTAACTTAATGTAGCATTTTCACTGTGTCACTATTTGTGAATTTCGTCGGGTCGCACACCTCACTGCACTGCATGAGAAGAGAGGTGAGATAGCATTACGAGTAAGGTCTTGTGTGGACGAGTGGGAGATTGTTACGAAACAGGCTGAAACAGAACACCCTTGTTCACCTTGTGGCTGAAACAAAGCCACCCTCGTGGAACACAGGCGTCGTGGAACACGTAGTTATCACTCTCGAGGCTTCGACCAAATGAGATGTCCACCCATAACCATTAAATAGTGTGTCTCCTGGACGAGCAAGATAAAAAGGGAGATGAGCTTCCTAGTTTGGGTAAGTAAGCATCCAGGTGATGCAGAGAAGAAGAAAGTTCTTTTTCTGCTCATTGTTCCTCCTCCCACTGCCTTCTCCCTCTCTGGCACCGCAGCCCAGGGGTATGGCATCTCCAAGGACTCTTGTAGCCCCCGACACCGATGATCCTCGCCGGAGTTTCCGCTGCGCTACCATAAAACAGGTGAGTCCCCTGTTCCATGGTTACAGAGATACCAATAGGTATAGAATAGAATAATAATCGGCTTCCATTCTTGAGTGAATATGTTCAATTCTTGCACCCATGTTTAGTCCCCATAAAAATCAAAACAAGAATAGTATTCCAATTCCTGTTGGTTGTATATGTTTGGCACAAGAAAAATGGGAACCAAACCCGTGAACTAAAGGTGCACAATGAGCAATGAGAGCCAAGGATCTTCGTTCTCATTCCTCTATTCTCATGTCTGCAAGCCAAACAAGCACTAAATTTCTTAGCAATTCATGATTAAAATCTGATCATCTTGCATCTAAGCTACATTTGAGATGCCTTTGATGTTGGCACCAATTACTAGCGTCATTTTCTGTAGAGAGTTTGACAACTCTAGCTTAGCAAAGATGCATCAATGCTTTGAACAAGTAAAACAATATGAGGATGCAAATTAATTGCAATACCTAACAACAATATGAATGAAACTGGACTCAATCGAGGGACAGATGGAGTGAAACTTAATTAAGTTGGGGCAGGTTGCAGCTAATCCTTACCCTCTCTATGTTGCTTTCAAGACGGATTAAAACAAATCCCAAGCGGATATGTCCTGGCCCAGCAAGCATCAACATGGAATGAGATCACATTTCCTTGAGGTATTTTGTCCCGTAATGGCAACCTCGTTGAGTGTTTCACATTTGAACTCAGAGTAATACTTGCATAACAAAAACATTGCTCTGGCTTTTATGCTAATAGATGTGTGAGAGCAGTTTTTTCCGCTGTTCAGCCAAAATAATTAACGCAAGTGATGAAAAACTGAAAGTAGTGGATACCGCTTAAGAAATAGCATTACTAATATTTAGGTAGTATTTGGTAGAAAAATATTATCCATGGATAAGTGTACGAGATAGAATTTATCCTCTGGCTATCCCTAGGGATATCCTTTGGCTATTCCATTGATCATATCAAATGCAAAAAGGTAAATCCATAGGATAACTTTTTTTTACTCTTATTTGGAGGGATAACCAGCTATTCTTGCATTTTCTAGAGAATAAATTAAGGGATAACCCATGGTTAACTTTATTCCCAGCTATCCCTTATAGTTATAACTTTTGGGAATAAAAAGAGATATCCAGGGGATATCCTCTTCTCTATTTCAAACACTACTAAGGTAGTGTTTGATAGAAATATATTATCCATGAATAAGTGTATGGGATAGAGTTTGTCCCCTGGCTATCCCATTGATCAACTCAAATGCAAAAAGGTAAATCCATAGGATAACTTTCTTTTACTCTTATTTGGAGGGATAACCAGCTATTTCTACATTTTTTAGGGAATAAATTGAGGGGATATCCCATGGTTAACCATGGATTATCCCTTTGGTTAACTTTATTTCCAGCTATCCCTTGTAGTTATGGCTTTTGGGAATAAGGGATATCCCCTCTTATCCCCTATTTCAAACACTACCTAAGAGACACTAATGAAGGATAGATGGAGTGATATTAATTAAGTTAGGGCAGCTTGCAACTAATCCTTATTGTGTCATGTGTCCCAAATCTAGTTCTTATTGGATGCATGAGAGCCGAACATCTTATTACTTTGAAGAATATGCAAGATCTATTTTTTATTATTTTTCATAATAATATAATATATTATTATTATTATTCAAAGCATATCATAAATATAATAATAAAATTATTTAATTACAACTACACCAATGAGTTTTAATTAGGCTCCGATATAAGATTTGTAGTCTTATATAAAAGGAGCCAAAACTTGGCCTTATTTCGGCTATAAATTCCAGTCCTTCCATTGGCTGATACATCTCCAGCCTATCGAGCTTTTAGAAGTTGATCAGGATAAGAGCCATAAGCATGTTGATTCTTATTCTATCATGATCATAATCATCTCATAAGCATTTGTTTTTTAAACTTTAGTTAGTACAATAAGAAAATCATCTAAAAGAAGTCAGAACTTAAGCTTAATTTTGAACTTCAATATAGACCTAGCAGTGGAATTTATGGTATAAGAATTTATCTTGAGAACTTTTTTCACAATGAAAAACCAAATAAAATAGAGAAAAAAAAATTATTCAGTCAACATAAGCTAATTTAATATTAAGATTTTATTCTTATTGTTATTGTTATTATATGATAGCTAAACCATTTTTTAGTTCAGACTCAGGACCACCATGATTCATGTATGAAAGAGAGCGATGCCAACTGTTGAGGGATAAAATTGCCATTACGTTAATAATCGTGCAAGAGGTTAGGATCAACCCTGACTCTCACTCGCTGTACAATGCCCGCTAGAAATGAGTCAGCCATTATACCTTGGTGGATCGAAGCACTTTAGCCCCTCGATGAGCCAAGAATTCCTTGGGTATGCCTCGCCAGCCGAGCTATCCCAGTGCCTCGGTCTCGGTCCGAGTGATCTCTGTCTCTATGCCTCAGTCCTAGCCCGAGCGAGCCTAATCTCTCAGCCTCGCTAGCCGAGCTATCTCAATGTCTCTCGGCCTCGGCTCCCGTCGGCCTCAACCCAAGCGACCTCTATCTCTCGGCCCCAGCCCGAGCGATATCTACACCTCTGTGGAATCAAACCGTCCTGATGTCCGGCTTACTCCTTTGTTATACCTCGGTGGGCCGAGTCATCGGATGCCTCGATAAACCGAGCCTTTCCATACCTCGGCGGATCAGGCCATTCTCTGTGATAGCCTTCTCGGCCATCGATACACTAACTAACAAGATGCGGATCCTACCGGCCTCATAACCACCTGATTCAAATCAATCCTCTAACTAACAAGATGTGAATCTTACTGACCTCATAACAGACGGGATTCGAATCCTAACGGCTTTCGGACCCACAACGCCTCCAAAGAATCAGGTGATCCTCTATAAATGCTATCGTCTTCTGACTTCTCAGGTACGCGCACTTGCATACTCGCCCACTCTTCATCTACCTATGCTCACTGCTCACTCCTTTTGCCATTAACGCTCTGATCAGAGCTCTCGAAAGGCCACCCCAGAGAGACTCTTCAGTGGGAGTCTTCTCCCAATATTTGTTCGTTGTTATCTCCGCTGACTTGAGCATCGCAGGATCTTCCGCAGAGGGCCACCCCAATGCCTCTCGCATGAGGACTGTTTTGCAGGTCCGCCCAGGAGGGAGCCTACGCTAAAGCTCGAGCGCACCCAAGTCAGAGGATAGATTTTGGCAGCAACAAATTGGTACTAGAGGAAGGGCCCTCATGTCCCATAAACTTGTGATCCAGGAGATAAGGGTCCCAATCTTAAAGAGAACCCCTCCCATGGCCAATCGAAGAAAGGCTACTTCTGAAGCCCGGGACCAGGTCGTCTCCCAAAGACCTGATCCAGTGAGTAGTGTAGCGCCACCGCCACCACTAGTTGAGACTCCATTGCCACCGACGGCCCCAGTGACCCAGGACCAATTTGCCTCACTGGTCCAGCAGGTCCAAGCTTTGGCCCATCTGATTCAGGGGCACTTTGAAGCTTCCCGTCCAGCCGCTTCTATTCCGCACCTTCCTGAGGAGAACGCGGCCCCCGTTCACCCAGCAATCTCTTCTTTCGGTCCGCATGGGGTTGCGGACCCCCTTGTCACCCTAAGGGAGCTGAGCCAGTCCCGCAAGGGGTCTGCAGCAAAGATCTTCCTAGATCTCGGCGGGCACGATCCCTCTCTCTGGTGTTCTCTCGTCACAACTCGACACCGTCTCAGTATTCTCCTCGCCTAGCCCCTCCTGCTATACCTGAGGAGGAGATCCGCCGACAACTCTGGAAGATGCGTCAGGAGTTGGATGCTGCCAAGCAGGCCCATCCGCTTCAGCATAAGGCAGAGCAGGGCATCCCTTTTCCAAGGAGATCATGGAGGAAGTGATTCCCTCCCATGTCAAGCTACCCACCATCGAGCTTTATCATGGATCCTCCGATCCCAACAACCACCTCAGTAGCTTCCGATCAATCATGATGTTCCATGGGGCATCATATGTGATCCTCTGCCGCGCCTTCCCTTCCACCCTTAGGGGGTCCGCTCAAACCTGGTTTAATGCGTTAAAACCATGTTTCGTTGGTTCATTTGATGAGCTGAGCCACCTCTTCATTAGCCAGTTCGTCAGCAGTCGTTGTCACCGATGGAGATCTTGTTGGGAATTGTATCCTAAAGCCAATCATTTGATGATTGTGCTGATGTAAATTTATATAAATTGATATATAATAAAAGTTATTTGGCAGTTTATTCATTACAAGAACATCTTCTTAATACTCCTGAAAGTAATGAAGCCCTTAGGATCTTCCTCACGATAAAGGAGGATTTATCTTAGAAGGTCCTTAAAAGAGTTCGCGACCAAATGATATACTATGATAGGGCTATAGTACTATCAATTATAGGACGTTGTATATCATATTTGTTGGTTATCCTCTTAACCAAGGAGTATAGAGACACTGGTATGACATACAGGTGAAAGTGTAGGAGTACATTTCACCGAACGTGACTCATTTCCGGATACTCTGCTGTCAAGAGTTAATCCGAGAAGATATAGGTATAAGTATCCTTCAGACCTGAAGATCACAACCAGTGGCTTACAAGCAACTCATTATACTTAGGTGCCGGACCACCTGGATTTCTAATCCATCTACGAAAGGTTACTGAGTGCAGTCAAGTACTTGTGGTAGTCAGTTGTGGATCAAGATGGAATTTGACCTATCCCATTAAAAGGAGATATGCTTGTATTTCAATTTAGCAAGACCTTGGCCAAGGCACTTCATGTGAAAGTCACATGATCACTAAAGTTGAAATCACTTTATGGATTTGCTATTTAGAGTTGACAGGCTCTTAAGCCATCCTTAACATTTGTGGGCAAGAGGATGAATTATACGGTAACTATTTCTTAGGGTTCTTGGAGTTTGCTCGGCAACTCTTCGACTTATCCGGACGTCGGGTTCCATTGCTAGATGGGCACATCGATTAGTATAGAAAGTTGTTTCTATGCTACCGGCTTAGGTTCGAACCTAGAGAGTCACACGCATAGAAGTTTCCTAGGATGATCTATTTGCTGATCAATGATTGAGAATCGTATATGATTTAATTAATCAATTTGATTGATTGAATTATCTCAATTGGGTTAAGTATAATTGAATAAGATTCAATTGGTTTAAGTCTATTAGAAGGACAAGTCAATTTCAAATATTGATTTGAAATTAGACTTGATTTGAATTTAAATAGATTCAGGACTAGCCAAATTTGATTTGGGCTTGGACCATGATCTATGTGGGTTAAGTCAAATAAATTCAGATCAGAACCCAAACCTCTCGAATATGGATCTCATATGATGAGATGGATAAAATCTCATCTCATGAGATAGAATTTAATGCATGATATTTATTTATCGAACGTCGGATTTATCCCTCGTCTCTTTGGTTTTCTCCGAACGATGGAACTAAACCAAACGCCGCGACTCCTTGGTTTTCTCCGAACATCGGAATTAAACCAAGCATCGCGCCTTCGGTGTCTCTTCGCTTTTGCCAAACGACAGATTCTTAAATGTCAGAATTAAATGTTAAAGCTAAATCTAGACTATAAATAGAGGGCATTCCCTCACCAGAGAACACACAACAAAAAATAGAACAACAATACACGATTTATCGTGGATTGTAATTCTAAATTATCGTGGATTGTAATTCTAAAATGTTAGAATAGAAAATCCTGGTGATTCTGGTGTTAGCGGAAGCCTGGTGGATCTTGGAGGAAGATTCAAGTGAGAAGATTCAAGATCAGCAAAGCTATTTTTCCGCGAGCTAGCACTCCCGAAAATCTGATCATTCGGGGCTTCGCGTGGACGATACTAGAGGCCGGATGATTGAATGGCTGCAGAGCAATAAGGATTTACCTACTATTCTTAAGGTAAGTGATTTGATCCCTAGATCTTAAGGCAGGCTTCAAGATAATAGTGTGACTAGTCATCTTGAAGATCAAGATATGATCTTGATATTTTTATATGCATATTTTAGATCAAACGACCCTAAATACATAGGCAAAGATATGATCTTGAAGCATATTAGATAGATTAATATGTAATCTTTTAATTTTCGCAATGATAATAGTTATCAATTTTTAAAAATATGCATGCCTCGGAGACTATTTCTCCCTACAGATCTGACTCCCTCTCTGAGGTTAAGCAGAGAGAGGGGGAGTCCTTGAAGAACTATCTCGGTCGTTTCAATACGGCCATGCTGGAAGTGGATCACCTTAACCATGAGGTGGTCATGTCCGCCCTAGTAGGTGGAGTGTTAAAGGAGAGTGACTTTTATCTAACGTTGGAGGTCAGCTGCCCTCCGAACCTCTCCGATATGATGGCCCTGGTGGATAAGTACGCCAGAGTCGAGGAATCGTGGAGGGTTTCCCATGCCGAACTAGCAAGGAAGAAGGAGTCCAAGGGCTCGGACAGGCACCGATATGCCCGCCAGCCGAGCCCACCTCGCCGCCAAAGGGTTCCTCCGTTGCCATCGAGGAACCGCACCCGGAGCCTACCTAGGAGGTTCAACTAGTTCACCCTGCTCACTGCCCTGAGAGCGGAGATCCTCATGGAGATAGAGCATCAACTCCCTCGATCGCCTCCTCCCGAGGGAATGCAGCCTGGAGAGACCCCACCAAATACTGTCACTACCACCGGGACCATGGCCACGACACCGAGGAGTGCTGGTAGCTGAAGAATGAAATTGAGAGGCTCATCAGCGGGAAAGATTGGACCAATTCAGGAGAGCGCCCGAGCCAAGAAATGGGGTGACCGCAAGCCCGAGCCCCAGCAGCCTCCTCCTCCAAATCCTTCGATCGCTGGCCACATCAATGTGATCGAGGCAGTCGATAATCCATCGAGCTGGCGAGACGATGAAGATGGTTCAGCGCCAAAGAAAGCACGGACTAATGAGCTCTCCTTCTCCGACGATGACCTATAGAAGATACAGTTCTCGCATGACGATGCGTTGGTTGTATCTCTAAATCAAAAAATTACGATGTAAGCCGGATCCTTATTGATAGTGGGAGCTCTATCAATGTTTTGTATCTCGATGTGTTTGCGAAGATGAAACTGCTCATGGAGAATCTCAGAGCCATGGACTCTACCCTAATGGGTTCACCGGGGATGTTATTACCCCGGAAGGGGTCATGACCTTGATGGTCCGCACGGGAACTTGGCCTCATGTTGCCACTGTTCACGTAGATTTTCTGGTGACCAAGCTTCGGTCGCCCTACAATGTAATCTTTGGGAGACCTGGCCTGATGTCCCTTGGAGTTGTTGTCTCCATCCCGCATCTAGCTATGAAGTTCCCTACCGGATGGGGAGTGGGAGTAGTTCGAGGAAGTCAAGCTATAGCTCGGCAGTGCTTTGTTACCAGCCTTCAATCCAAACTGCTTGAGGTTAATGAGCTGGACATTTGGGAGGATTTTGCCAAGCAACGGGGAGAACCAGCTGAAGGGCTGGAGGAGGTACCGCTGAACGAAGCTCGGCCTGACCAAACCATAAAGATCGAGTCGCAACTGAAAGGGAAACCTTGGCTGGAGCTGATCGACTTTCTCCGAAGAAATGCTGATGTCTTTGCCTGGTCCGCTTCTGATATGCCGGGGATCATCCCAGACGTTCTCATCCACCATCTTAATGTGGACGAGATGTCCCGGCCCGTAAAATAGAAGAAAAGGAACTTCGCCCTTGAGCGACAGAAGGCAATTGAGGAAGAAGTCGACAAACTTATCAAGGTGAATTTCATTCGAAGGTAAACTATCCTGACTGGCTGTCGAATGTTGTCATGGTGAAGAAGTCGAACGGTAAGTGGTGGATCTGCATTGACTTCACCGACCTCAACAAAGCATGCCCGAAAGACAGCTTTCCTCTCCCTCAGATTGACCAGCTTGTAGATGCTACCTTAGGTCATCAGATGCT
The DNA here is from genome assembly GCA_900491605.1 of Calamus simplicifolius. Taxonomy (NCBI): domain Eukaryota; kingdom Viridiplantae; phylum Streptophyta; class Magnoliopsida; order Arecales; family Arecaceae; genus Calamus; species Calamus simplicifolius. The sequence continues at coordinate 266,711 of UESW01001632.1, forward strand.
GACCTTCATGGATGCATATTCGGGCTACAACCAAATCCGAATGGCGCTCGAGGATAAAGAGAAGACCACCTTCATAACTGACAGAGGTACTTATTGTTACCGTGTCATGCCTTTTGGTCTAAAAAATGCAGATGCTACTTACCAAAGACTAGTTAACAAGGTCTTCAAGGAGCAAATCGATCGAAACATGGAGGTATATGTTGACGACATGCTAGTCAAAAGCAAAGAAGCATCCCAGCACATTGAGGATCTCTTTGAGAGCTTTGCGACGCTCCAAAAATATCGGATAAAGCTCAACCCAACTAAGTGCGCCTTCGGCGTCAATTCTGGAAAGTTTCTGGGCTTCATGGTTTCTCAGCGGGGCATTGAGGCCAATCCGCAAAGATTCGGGCCCTTCGGCAAATGGCACCCCCAGCATCCGTCAAAGAGGTCCAGCGCCTGACTGGTAGGATCGCAGCCCTCAACCGCTTCATGGCTCGGTCAGCCGAGAGATGCCTTCCTTTCTTTAAAGCACTTCGATCAGCCAAGAATTCCAATGGTCTCCCGAGTGTCAAAAATTGTTCGAGGACCTCAAGAGGTATCTTGGCTCTCCACCCCTCCTCAGCAGTCCAAATCTGGGGGAAATGTTGTTTCTATACTTAGGAGTTTCAGAAGGCGCAGTTGGCTCAGTGTTGGTCAGAGAAGAGAACAAGACCCAAAAGCCAATCTATTATGTCAGCAAACTGCTCCAAGATACCAAAATGAGGTACACCTGGATCGAGAAGTTGGTTTTGGCCCTGGTAACGTCGGTCTGAAGGCTGCGACCATATTTCCAGGCACATTCTGTGACGGTCCTTACCGACCAACCCATCAAAGCGATGGTCCATCGTTCGAAGACATCAAAGAATGGCTAAATGAGCCGTCAAGCTAAGCGAGCATGACATCCGATACCAACCTCGCCCGGCCATCAGAGCTCAGGTTCTGGCTGATTTCCTCCTTGAATGTACCATCCTGAAGGATGGCTCCACTTCGGACTCCTCTGAGCACCCGAGATCTGATGCCCTATGGCTGCTCCACATTGACGGATCGTCCAATGCCAATGGCTCCAGCGCTGGCTTAATCCTCACAAGCCCAGAGGGGGCGACCTTCGAGTATGGTGTTCACTTCTCCTTCCCAGGCTCCAATAATGAAGCTGAGTATGAAGCTCTGCTCGCTGGACTCCGAATCGCCCATGACCTTAAAGTGAATAAGATGAATGCCTTTACTGACTCTTAATTGGTAGCCGGTCACGTGCGGGGCAAGTTCGAGGCCCGAGAGTCGAACATGATTCAGTATCTCCAAGAGGTGCGGGACTTACTTTCCCACTTCTCTAAATTTGAAGTCATTTAGATCCCAAGATCCGAGAATGTATGCGTCGATCTATTGTCTCGACTGGCAACTACGGAATCGATGGATTCCGAGCGAAAGTTTCCCCTGAAGATTATGGAAAAGCCTAGCATCGCAGAGACTAACCGAGTGATACGGGTCGAGGCTGAACCATCCTGATTCGACCCCATATTAAAGTATCTTAAAGAAGGGTCACTCCCAGCCAACCGAAAGGAAGCAAGAAAGCTGAAATTGCAAGCCACCCACTATGTGCTGATCGATGACCAGCTGTATAAGCGATCCTTTTCCATGCCGCTACTCAAGTGCCTTCGTCCATCTGAGGCTGATTATGCTCTTCGGGAGGTACATGAGGGAATTTATGGCAACCATCTAGGTAGCCGATCCTTATGCCATAAGGTGCTGCGCCAGGGGTATTATTGGCCCACCATGCAAAAGGATGCTGACGATCTTGTTCGAGCTTGCGACCCCTGTCAGAGACATTCTGGTATCTAGAGGCTCCCCTCCGCCAGTTTGGTACCTATTTCCTCCGCTTGGCCCTTTGCTAAGTGGGGTATGGACATCCTTGGCCCTTTTCCCCTCGCCACTGGACAGAGAAAGTTCTTGTTTGTCGCCATTGACTACTTCACCAAGTGGGTCGAGGCCGAGGCAGTTGCCCAGATAACTGAAGCTCGGGCTAGAGACTTTGTATGGAGATCCATTATTTGTCGCTTCGGCCTCCCGCATACCATCATCACCGACAATGGCAAGCAGTTTGATAACCCAAAGTTCCGAGGTTTCTGCGATGAGCATGGGATCTGTCACCGCCTCACATCGGTAGGGCATCCGCAAGCCAACGGAGAAGCCGAAGTAACTAACCGGACCCTACATCAGAGGATCAAGGCTCGGCTTGCCAGAACCCAAGGCAGATGGGCGGACAAACTTCACCACATCCTATGGGCCTACTGCACCACCCAGAGAATCCCCACTGGCAAGACCCCATTTTGGATGGCCTTCAGCACGGAAGCCGTCATCCCTGTGGAGATAGGAATCCCTTCTCCGCGGGTGAGAGCTACTCGGAGGAGGCTAACGATGAGCAGCTTTGCACCAATCTTGACCTGGTAGAAGAGATCAGAGAGAAAGCTCGAATCAGAGTAGCCGCATATCAGCAAAGAGCGGCCCGCTATCATGCCTCCAGAGTCAAAGGAAAATCTTTCCTGCCCGGTGATCTTGTCCTCCGGAAAGTGTCTGTCTCCAAACCACTGGAATAAGGGAAGTTGTCTCCGAACTGGGAAGGCCCCTATCAAGTGGCGGAAGTCATCAAACCCGGTACCTACAAGCTCCAGGATCTGAACAGAAAATCTATTCCCTGGACATGGAATTCAGACAATCTTCGTATATACCATCAGTAGGGTACACTTTCTATAGACTTGCCCCATTTACAGCTTTGGCATATTGTTTCTATTATCCACGGCATGGTCACTATAATCATTTTTCTGAAAAGTCGTAATAAAAAATAGATGCTGCTTACCCGTTCTCGGCACAACCGAGCTATCCCCTTGAGCAGGAAATCTTCATACCTCGGTCGGACCAAGTCCGATTCCATGAAGCCTCGGTATGGCCGAGCGCTCCCAGTATGGCTGGGAGCCGAGTGATCTGCAAGCCTTGGACCGAGTTCGGGCAGCTTACAAGCCCCGACCGAACCAAAGGGCGAAGAAACTTTGGCTAGATTCGGGCAGCTTACAAGCTCCGGCCGGACCACAGGGCAAAGAATCTTCGACCAGATTCGGCCAGCTTACAAGTCCCGATCGGACCAAAGGGCGAAGAAACTTCGGCCGAATTTGGGCAGCTTACAAGCCCCGGCCGACGTCGAAGTGTATAAGCCCCGGCTAGAGCCGAAGTGCGTAAAGCCTCGGCCAGTGCCGGAGTGCATCTTTTATGATTAGAAGCCTCGGCCAGAACCGAAGTGCGTCTCTCGTTATCAAAAGCCTCGGCCAGAGCCGAAGTGCGTCTCTTGATATTAAAAGCCTTGGCCAGAACCGAAGTGCATCTCTTGATATCAAAAGCCTCAGCCAGAGCCGAAGTGCGTCTCTTGATATTAAAAGCCTCGGCTAGAACCGAAGTGCGTCTCTCGTTATCAAAAGCCTCGGCTAGAGCCGAAGTGCATCTCTTATTAAAAGCCTCGGCTAGAACTGAAGTGTGTCTCTTGATATTAAAAGCCTCAGCCAGAACCAAAGTGTGTCTCTCGTTATCAAAAGCCTTGACCAGAGCCGAAGTGCGTCTCTTGATATTAGAAGCCTCGACCAAGACTGAGTGATGAGAATAAACATTTTGAATATAGCAGCGAACACAAAAGTTGCAAAAATTCTTTTTTCATTCATCATAAAAAAGAACAACAAAAAGGAAAGCAAAAGATACACAAGCCCTCATTAGGGCTTATTGTCTCCATCGGGCGCTTCCGGGCTCTCCCCACGCTGCAAGCTCAGCTCGGAGGTGAGAATGACAATCTATTGCTGGAGAGTCGCCACTTGTCCTTCCAGCCGACTATTGATCTGACGAAGAAGCTCGTGCTCCCTCATGGAGATAGCCAAGTATTCTTCGGCCATCCTCCAAAGTTGGTCGTGGCCCTCCAACATCAACAACAGGTCCTCCCTGTCGATGGTTATCGGAACACGGCTCCTATCGGGGCCCCCTCGCGGAGGGGCCTGTCCCTCGTGGCTATTACCGCTGTTACCTGGCGCTCCAGTAGAACACCCATCATCCTCAGAAGCCATCCTGCTACCCCAAACTTAGGGAGGCAAACAGGAGATGTGATTAACGATGGCATTCCCCATCCGTATTTAAACTACTTCTGGCAAGTATTTCGATCGCCCGAGCCATTAATTTCAACTCGCAGAAACTTGCCACACGTCACCACCTCAGTGGGCGCTCGTGGAAAATGAAGAGTTGCGCCCCCTCACTGAAGAAGATCAATAAATATCAGTGAGGCGCTCAAGACGCTCCCCCTTTCTTGGGACCAAACTCCCTCTGACCTACCGAACCCCTTCAAATTAAATATCCTCGAAATTCTGTCAGACCCCTTCGAATCAGATATCTTAGAAAGTATGCCAGATTCCTTCGAATTAAATGTCCTCGAAAGAAAAACGTGGAGAAGAGGAAAAAGGTGAATCAGCAGCCGGTACTGGAGAAACATGGCTCGGTCTGCCCACTTCGAGAAGGGCTGATTTACAGGCCTCGGGCGCCCCCCTGCACCGCTCGATAGCTCTCCACCCTTTTCGGCCATCCTTGCCCAAATTTACAGCTGCAATAAGAGGCAGGTTCGTAAATCCTCGACAACACCGAGCGATCTCTGTACCTTGGCAGGGCCAAGTAAAATATCAAAAATCCTCGACAACACCGAGCGATCTCTGTACCTTGACGGGGCCAAGTAAAATATGTTCCTTATGAAGCCTCGGCCAAACCGAGCAATATATTATCGGATGCCTCAGCTAAGCCGAGCGATATATTCCCTGATGCCTCGTCTATACCGAGTGGCATATTATTGAAGCCTCATCGAGCCAAGTGATATATTCCTGAATAAATCCCGAGGTCTCAGCCGAGCCAGGGGACACAACCCTGAAACTTCAGCCTGATTGGGCAATCTCCCAAATACCTCGACGTCACTCGGGCGCCCTATGATACTTCGGCAGAAGTAAGCAACCTCCTTCTACTCAACAGTAAGGTCGTACGAGCTATTTCTTTTCGAAGGAATAACTGCTTCGTTCTGCAAATGAGATCATGCTTACCACATGGGTCCACAGGACCGCCCAGGTCTACCTCTGACCTAAACAAGGATGAACGTTTCCTCCATTGAGGACCGAACATTCGTCTTAGCAAAAACAAAGTAACAAGAGCGCCGCCAAAATATGCTATGGTACAAAAGCATGATATGGGAGTAGCAACTCTCAACACAATCACATCGAAAAAAGAAGTAGGTGCTAAAAGAGGAAAGAGTAAAACTTTCTTTATTTCTTCATCAATGAAAAGAGTTACAACCTCCTGAGAGGCATTACAAGGGCATCATAGCACAGGAAATACAAATAAGATAAAAACTCCACTGAACAACTTCGGTCGATGATGCTTCCACATCGACCCAAGAAATTAGGAGAATCAGACAAGTGCTGTTGAGCCGATGCCAAAGAAAAAACTGGCCACCCATAGGTCCCCTGGATGAATTAAGAGATCCAAAAACAGAAGGAAGACCTGTGGATGCCGACGTTGGGGGGACATTTCCCTTGGGTGGAATGTTGGGCTGCCGGTCGCTGCTTGATCATAAAAGGCATAGAACCAGCAAACCAATACTGCTCTCCTCCCTCTTCACATGGCGAAAGATTTCCCGATCGGATGAGCTAAGGAATCCAGCCCGAGGGAGAAGGAAAAGTCCGTCCTTACCATGGGGATATGCATGCTTTGCATTTCCGACGGTCCCCATGGCAAGTAACGAAGGACACACAGGGAGCGCATACGTGCGCTCCCCATATGGTCTCTGCGGACCTCTCGTGCGCTCTCCATATGATCTCTGAAATTTCTCTCTTGAGGATGGTCTGCTCTTCAGCGGCTTCTTTATCACCCCAACTATCCGGAGAAAATCGACTTGCAAAAGGAAAGCTCAGTCTCTTCACTCTCAACCTTAGGAACACGGACATCATGAAAACTTTCACAGGAGAACAAAGTCTAGGGAGATAGCCTAACACGGCCTGCTCTCCCCATTTTATAGGCAAGCAAGTCCGGGGCGGTCATTAAAGAGGGAATCCCCGAAATTTGAAACACCCTACCCCATTGCTACGTGGAAGGGCAAAAGAAAAGAATCACTTTCTGGAGTGCGCCAAATGCGTTTCCCAAGCCGTGACGAAAGGCAAGCGATCTCCCCCTGATCTTAAATCGAGAGCCTTAAATGCATGAGATCGGCTATAGGTTCTTGAGATATGGGCAGGTCTGGGAAATCCCCTGCCGAAAATGATGCCATCCAATGGCGATCAAATGCTTGTTGCGTATGTTAAAAGGACCTGCATTGGAAAAGGCCAACGAAGTAAATGCCCCTGACAGGGGCGAAATGCTCTTCAACAAAGCCGCTTCGTGTACCTCGGCTGAAAGCATGCCCATTTCTTCACTTCGGGTAGGCCGAACTATCTAACTTCGGCTCTAACCAGGATACCCCTGCAATTCTTGGCCAGTTCAAGCCGAACTATCCTATACTTCGGCAGGACGAATTCCCTTACCCGCTCCGAGCGGGACCGGAACTATATTCCTCGGCAGCGCCAGGCCATTTTATGCCTCGGCCGAAGCATACCAATTTTTTTACTTTAGACAAACCATGCTATCCTTATACCTCGGCCTCGACCGAGATGTTTACTTAAGTCCGAACCAAACCGACCTAAGAGCGTGAATGAGTTGTAATTTGCTCATGGTCGGAAGAAAACTTGAGATAAAAAGATCAGCCAAAAAAGGCAAACAAGTGGAGGCGAATGACCCGTTCATCGGAAATTTCAACCAGGTTACAAATCTGAAAAGCGAAAAATACACAAGTGGCCCTTAAGAATCAGGGGTTGGAACGGTCCCAGCAGCCTCCTCGGTAACATTCGGGGGGGTTGGCTTGTTTTGCCCACTTCAAATATCGTTGTTCCCTCGGTGGCAAGCTGAGAGTGTCCTTTAGGAGCCACGGCCTCATTGGAACCCAGAATAGCATCAAGGTCGATGTCTGAAATATCTTCATACTCAGCTTCTTCAGCCCCCAGGGTACAGGCCTCAAAAGGTTCAACATCCAAAAAGGAGAGGTCCCATTCCGGATGCTTCCGAGATATTTTGGTTCGAACCTCCTCCGCGCCAAGCTGGAAAGCCTCGGCACATGTCGCATCTTGTTCACCCCGAAGTAGGGCGAGATGCCTCTCAGCCTCAGTAACTTGGCTCCGAAGTAAGGCGATTTGCTCCTCGGTCTCAGCGGCCCACCTTTCGAGCTCCGAGCTCCTCCGTCAACTCGACGCCAGCTACCCTTGCAGGGTCTCTAATTGGCTTCGGCCCTCTAGTTTTGCCTTCTCCATCTGTAAACACAGGATTAGCCGATGCAACCATGAGCTGATGGGGAAAATTAAAAAGACGATATCGTACCTCTTCATCTTGCCGGGCTAATCTTCTGGTCAATTCCTCGACCTCACCGAAGGCCCTCAGCTTATCGGCCTTAACCTGCTCAATCCTATCCCTAAGATTGTTAATTCTTGATTGCCTGTTATTAGCCTCTTCCCTAGATTGAGAGAGCTCATCATCGAGTTTGACTATCTTCTCCTGGTGCCACTTAATTCTGCTATCCCTAGCAAGGATGCAATGCTGTAGCTGCCGGATCTTCTCCTCCGTCTCGTTGAGCATTCTATTCAGGCGATTCCTCTCCTCGACAGCTTCTTTCCTCAACCTGTCTCGACTTGTCAAACTATTTTTTAACAGTTTCCATTTCTCCAGCATGCCTAGATTCGATCTGCGATAGCTCCGAGCATGCCTCCTCATACCTCGTCCGGAGCCCGCGTAGCTCCTTAACTTCAAGCCTCAACTTGGACGCATCATCGAGGGCGGCCTGATGCAGTCCCCTCGCCCTCGCCAAGTTCTCGTTGGCGACATCCAGAACCCGCTCAAGCTTATCAGATGCCTCCGCTCGCAACCTAAGCTCAGTGCTGACTCTCTTAGCCTGGGCACTGGCCCCTACTGCCAGATTCAAGTGCCAGCATAGTGCCCTAGTGATCAAAGCACTCTGTGAAACGAAACACAAATAAGAAAGCACAATCAAGTCAACCTAGAAGGCACCCATAGCTCTGGAATAGCAACTCACCCGGGAATAGAAGGACCTAGCGAGCCCCATAAGGGCGGAGTTGTCGATTTTAGGAAGAAGGTGAACGTCCTTCGCCACATTCCGCTGACCAAATGTGGCGTCGATGAGGTCTAGGTCCGCAAATTCATTCACCGAGGGACCTGCGCCCGGACACAATGCCGACCTCATCAGGGCAGCGAACGCCGCCTCGATGGCCGGGTCCAAACTACCGGGCTGCCCGCCCGAAGAACCAGCCAGACAACCTTAGGCTGAGAAGCATTCAACCTCCTGGCCTCCTTCAGCAAAATTCTTGCCTGAGATTCCTCAGATACCTCGGCCAGCCCAGGCGCCAATCTTCCTGAAGCCTCGGTGGGAGAAGCTTCAGGTAGAAGTGTTGGTCCAGATAGCAACCCAAGAAGGGGGGTGAATTGGGTTTTTCAAAAATTTAAACTCTTTTGAAAAATAACCCCAGCGGAAATAAAAACTTAGATTCACACAAATTAAAACAAACAAGCACAAATAGAGAGTTAAAGATAAAGAGACAATCACGGCAAACACAAGATTTTATAGTGGTTCGGTGTACCTACACCTACGTCCACTCCCAAGTACCTCTTGGGTCCACACTATAATCAACTGATTACAGCAGAGTTGTTTTGCAAGCTCACAACTCGAACTTGTTGTTTTCCCGGGTGCACAACGAACCCAGCTGGTTTTCAAGGCTCACCAGCACAAAACCTAACACCACAAGCTAATGCTTGCACAAGGCTAACAGCCTCAACTGAATCAATCACCAGATTGACCCAGCAAACAATATTTGTTTTACAAGATAAACAGCTCCTCAATGAGCAAATATACAATAATGAAAAAGAATAAAAGGATAGGAATCAAAGCCTGATTCGCAGATCTTGGTGGCTTCTTCCTTCTCTTCCTTTGAATGGATCTTCCTTCAAGATGCTCTTGAGACTCAGAAGATCAGAAAACTAGGGCTTCTTCTTCTCTTGAGATTTCTTCGAAATAGAACAGCAAAAGCTTGAATCTCTCTCTTTTCTTTTGGGGAATCAGTATGATTTTTCCTTACGAGTTTTCCCTCTTTTTCTTTTCTGATGGATTTCAAGATTTCTCTCTATTCTTTCTTTTTGTCTCTCTTGTCTCTTCTTTTCGGATGCAGCAAACCCTCTTCTTATAGATCCCGATTAATCCATAAATAGTTTGAAACTATCCGTTAGAAACAAGTGTAAGAAGGATTAGATCCATAAATACAATAGCCGTTGGGATTAAAAAAGATAAAGATAAAGTTTAGAGTCGTTCTGACAGTTCTGGAGTCGGTCTGACATTCTGGAGTCGGCTCTAACTTTTCTGGAGTCGGCTCTAACTCGAAATTCTTTAATCCGCTCGATCTGGAGTCGTCTCTGACTTTTCTGGGGTCGACACAAAATTCTTCTGGAGTCGACTCTAACAGTCCGGAGTCGACTCTAAGTCGTGGCCTGAAAAACCATCGTTCTGTCTTTTCTGTTGGAGTCGGCTCTAACAGTCCCGGAGTCGACTCTAAGTCGTGCCATTTTTGGAGTCGACTCTGTGATTCCATGTGTCGACTCTAATGTCTGCAATCTTACCTTGACATTAGATTCGAACCAGAACTTGATTTGACTCTTGATTTTGATCATCAAATCGACTTATAATCTGAAAAACTTAATCAAAATCATTAGTAACTTCAAATGTTATACTCAAATAGTTTTGTTAATCATCAAAATCCTCAATTGGGTCAACAATCTCCCCCTTTTTGATGATGACAAAAACTTTGAGTATATGCATTAAAAATTCATTTGAATTAAGAATTATAGACATTGTTAAAGCTTTAGAACTTCCTAACAGAGAATTTGATGCCAATATTCAAAATGAATAAAAAAGATACATGACATCAATCAAGATGATTTAACTTTTATATGAAAAAATTATTAAGCTCCCCCTGCATTGAATAGCTCCCCCTATATAGATAAACTGAATTCAATTGAATCATTTTTATTAAATCTCAAAATTTTTTCTCCCCATCTCAAATTGTTCTTCATTTTCTTTCTCTTTCTCTTATATGCATATACAATTATCTCTCCCCTTTTTTGTTATCAGCAATAAGGTGAGTTTAATAATAAAAAGTTATAGAGCGGGGTTGTTGGTTCAATTAATCATAAAGATAGTAAACTCATTCATTGAAATTCAATCAATCAATCATAGACAAATTTGAAATAAAAGTGTAATTGTATTCCAAAGCAAGATTCATTACATGTGTTTCAGTAAAGTGACATATTAAGTATGTAAATCCTAGATACATGCTAAAGCAAGAAAGCAAGAAATCCTAAGATACAACCTAGGGATATCAAAATCAAATATGCTTATACACAATTTTCTTTAAATGTCCAATCATTTCCATAACATCATCTTTTTGAGTCTTCTTAAAACTTTCAAGACAAGCTTCAATTTGAGACGGCGAGGTCGATATCTTTCTTCAGTTGACTGGTAGCATGAAGATAAGTTCCAGAACCGTCTGCAATGCCTTCCATCCTTTCAAAAATTTATGAAGATCAGTGCTAAAGGATTCTACGGAATTGCTAATGGAAAAAGAAATCATGTCAAGTCTTGAATTGATCTCTTCCTTCAACTGATTGAACTCCTCTCTCAACTACACATATCATTTGTCCTTTGACTATCATACTCAGCCAGTAAAGCTCTGAGCTGACCTATTTGCTCCTCAGAAAATCTTCCAGATGCCAATGCTGACTGATGTGGAGGGTGAGTGCTAGGTCCAGCCTCTGAGGGTCCAGCAGATGGTCCAGCAGAAGAAGGTCCAGCAGATGGTTCAGGAATATCCTCTCCTCTGACCTCCTCAACTCTAACCTCTTCAGCTCTGGCCTCTTGTCCTCTTTTTATCCAATTTCCATTTTCTTTTCTGAAGCCCATCCGGTGAATTGTAGAGACACTATAGTAATGTATGCCTTAATTTTCTTAGTGGCTCATTATCCATTATAAGTACACCTTGGCTTCTAAAGACAATGTCAGAACCATACCATATGGCAGTGTAGATCTTTCTTAGTAGCTGCCTCTGCCATATAACCAATCATCATACCAGCAAGATTGACAGGTCTTCCAGTGAGAATACAGTCCATCAATAAGATGTCTCGCTCCGAGACATACTCAAACCTTCCGATTTTAGGAAATAAAATTCTTCCACAAATATTGTGAAGTAATCTGAGTTCCAAATTAAGTTGATTGCCAAGATTTCCTCAAACTCAGAAACTTCTCTCCCTAACATCCTTGATAGGGCACCTCCTCTATCTTCATGTTGATATTCAAGGCATTTCCAATAGATTTCCAAGGGATTCGGCGTGATATTACTTTAGTTCCTCTTACAACACTCACTAAGCCTCCCTCTCCTCTACATAAATCATTATAAAATTCTCTCACTAGGGCAGGGTAAGTAGGGATATCCAAAGAACAACCTTCTCCCATCCCATTTCTTTCAACAAACGCCCAATAGCAAAGCCCTCCGAACAAAAAAGTCAAAATCTACTTTTCTTCCGGTAGTAATGGCCTTACCCGCTAATTGGTCTACTTGGAGAAGATGGTGAGGGTGGAGAGTCATCTTGAGTGGCAGATGAAGAAGATGACGAAGGTTGCCTCCGATTTGAACGCGCTTCGTCGGAACAGTCGAACCACCAATGATAGCACGCCTTTTGGGAGCCATGGGATTCGATTGGAATGAGTAATCAAGAGATTTGAAGGATTTGGAGGGATTGGAAATCGGTTTGGAACGGTTTGGAAAAGGTTTAGGAGACGATAGGTTTCGTTTGGGGTCGACTCCGCCCTTTTTATTTTGACCTAGTTCCACTTAGAGTCGACTCCCGAAAATGAGGTGTCGGCTCCGAACCAGAGAATCTGTCAGCGCCCGAATTAGAGTCGGCTCTACAGAAGCCAGAGTCGGCTCTAATTGCCCAGACAGAACATCAAAATATGAAGGTGTCGACTCCACAAACTGCAGGTGTCGACTCCACAACAGTTTCAGAGAAAAATTCAAATTTCAAGGATCTGAAACTAATCAAATTAATCATCAAACTCTAGATAAGTGTTCCTTAACAATTGGGGAAACAATGAATCAAATTTCTAGATAAATTTCCTTATTGGACATAGAGGATTTTCAAGAAATTAATGAAGTCTAGATAGTTGTTGTCCTTAAGAGTTTCAGAAAATCATTCTAAAGGATCACAAACTCCTAATTCTCCTCTAAGATAACAAAATCTTTCCTCACTCAAAGGTTTGGTAAAAATATCAGCTAATTGATCATTAGTATTAACATATTCAAGACAAACATCTTTTTAGTTACATGTTCTCTAATAAAGTGATGTCTAATTTCAATGTGTTTAGTTCTTGAATGTTGAATTGGATTTTAGTTAGATTGATGCACTAGTATTATCACATTTAATAGGAATTTTATCAAGTGTGATACCATAATCTTCAAGTTGTCGCTTAATCCAAAGGATTTGAGCACAGCAACTTCCAGCTGCAACATACTCTGCCTCAGCAGTGGATAATGCAACCGAATTTTGCTTCTTGCTAAACCAAGAGATTAAGTTACTTCCTAAAAGTTGGCATGCCCCACTTGTACTCTTTCTATCTAATTTACAACCAGCATAGTCAGAATCAGAATAAGCAATCAATTTTAAGGTTGAGTCTCTAGAATACCATAATCCTACATTTTTAGTTCCATTTAAGTATCTAAAGATTCTTTTAACAGCAAATAAATGTGATTCCTTAGGATTAGATTGATATCTTGCACATAAGCAAACAGAAAACATGATATCTGGCCTACTTGCAGTTAGGTAAAGAAGTGATCCGATCATACCTCTGTAATGCTTCTGATCTACTTTCTTACCTTCTTCATCCTTGTCCAGCTTGCATGAGGGACTCATTGGCGTACCAAGAGGTTTAGCAGATTCCATACCAAACTTCTTGAGTATTTCCTTTGTGTACTTTGTTTGGTTAATGAAAATCCCGCTTTCTCTTGTTTGATTTGAAGTCCAAGGAAGAAGTTTAGTTCTCCCATCATGCTCATCTCGAATTCTCCCTGCATTAACTTAGCAAATTCTTGACAAAGGAGATTGTTAGTAGCACCAAATATAATGTCATCAACATAAATTTGAACAATTAATAAATCCTTTTCTTTTCTTTTAAAAACAAGGTTTTATCAACATTTCCTCTAGAAAATCATTTTCAATTAAAAATTTACTTAATCTATCATACCAAGCTCTAGGTGCTTGCTTTAAACCATAAAGTGCTTTGTGTAGTTTGAAGACGTGGTTTGGAAATTCATGATCTTCAAAACCAGGAGGTTGTTCAACATAAACTTCCTCATTTATAAAACCATTTAAAATGCACTTTTAACATCCATTTGAAATAAGTTGAAATTCATATGACATGCAAATGCAAGTAGTAGCCTAATGGCTTCTAATCTAGCAACAGGTGCAAAAGTTTCATCAAAATCTATACCTTCTTCTTGATTATATCCTTTTGCAACTAATCTAGCCTTATTTCTAATTACCAATCCATTTTCATCCAATTTATTTCTAAAAACCCATTTAGATCCTATTATAGGGTGGTTTTTAGGTCTTCTACTAGGGTCCAAACTTGGTTCCTAGTGAATTGGTTTAACTCTTCCTGCATTGCTAACATCCAATAACTATCTTTCTCAGCTTCCTCTATAGTTTTAGGTTCTATATGAGATACAAATGCAAGATGATTATTGATATTCTCATTGATGATCTAGTCCTTACACCTTGAGATGGATCACCTATGATTAGGTCCTTAGGATGACCATAAGCATATCTCCAATCTCTAGGTAGATCTTTATCATTATGAGCAGTATCAATACCATCATCCTTAGGTGAGTCATCATCCTTAGCTTCAGGTTCTTGATCTGAAGATACATTTAATTTTTCAATATCTCTTTCAATCAAAGATGTATCTTCCTCATCATCAATTATCTGAACTTGATGCTAAAGACTCATCAAACACTATATGAATGGATTCTTCTACAACTAAGCTTCTCTTATTAAATACTCTATATGCCTTGCTAGATGTAGAATATCCTAGGAAAATACCTTCATCAGACTTTGCATCAAACTTCCCAAGATTATCCTTACCATTGTTATGAATAAAACATTTACAACCAAATGCATGAAAATAACTAAATTTGGTTTCCTATTATGCCATAGTTCATAGGGAGTCTTCTTAAGGATAGGTCTAATCAGGGCTCTATTTAGGATGTAACATGCTGTGTTTATAGCTTCCGCCCAAAAATATTTTGGAAGTTGGCTTTCACATAGCATGGTACGGGCCATGTCTTCTAAAGTCCTATTCTTTCTTTCTACAACTCCATTTTGTTGCGGTGTTCTAGGTGCTGAAAAGTTATGATGTATGCCTTTTTCAAAACAGAATTTTTCAAATAAGTGATTTTCAAATTCAGTTCCATGATCACTTCTAATAGACACTATGGTAGTGTTTTTCTCATTAGTGACTTTCTTAACGAATTTCAGGAATATTGAGAAAGTCTCATCTTTGTGAGCCAAAAACATTACCCAAGTGAATCTAGAGTAATCATCTACTATCACTAGACCATATTTCTTTCCTCCTAGACTTGTGGTTCTAGTAGGTCCAAAAAGGTCCATGTGTAGTAGCTCTAGTGGCCTAGTAGTTGAAACAACATTCTTAGATTTGAAAGAAGTTCTTGTTTGTTTTCCAAATTGACATGCATCACATATTCGATTATTTTCAAAATTTAAGCTAGGAATACCTTTAACTAATCCATTTTCAATAGTTTAGAAATTAGGTGTGTGCTTGCATGACCTAATCTACGGTGCCATAGCCAACCAATCTCATTCATCTTAGCATTATTAGCAACTAAGCAATGATTACTTGGAGATAAATTACTCAAATCAATTAAGTACACATTGCCATAACGTTTACCAACAAGAATAATGCTGTTATCAATGGGATTAGTAACAGTGCAAACAGAAGCTTCAAAGGAAACTTTGAAACCTTTGTCACACAGTTGGCTAATACTTATCAAATTATGTTAAGTCCATCGACATATAAAACATTATCAATATGAGTAGATGGAGTAATTTGAATCTTACCAATACCCATGATATGGCCTTGACCATTATCACCAAAAGTAACTACTCCACCTCTTTTTGATTCAAGGGTGATGAATTGATCTTTGTCACCCGTCATGTGTCTTGAGCAACCACTATCCAGGTACCATTTTCTTTTCAGTCTGATGGCTGCAAGACACTCCTGCAAAACATTCATGTCTTAATTTTAGGTACCCAAGCCTTCTTGGGTCCTTCATGGTTAGATGCATTAAATATTGTTCCTTTGGGAACCCAAATCATCTTTCTCTTATTATGTGGAGATTTACACATATAAGATTTATGTCCTTTGTTTCCACATTTAAAACAAGTAATATTTGATGATTTTTCAGCATGTATAAAAATATTCTTCAAAGATTTTTGCTTTTTAAGTGGATTATATCCTAATCCAGCTTTATCAAAAATAGCTTTTTGATTATCCAAAATCATATTAAGTTTGATAGAGCTTAGAGTAAATTTATCAACTATAGGTTTAAGTCTATCAACTTCATTTTTCAAACTTTCATTTTCTTTTATCAAAAGTTCTTTATCTACAACATGCTTTTCATTTTCTAAGGATAGTTTTTGCATTTGATTTTTCAAATCTTTGTTCTTTGAACTTAAGTTTGCAAAATCATCCATTAATTCATAAAAAGCACTATGCAATTCATCGAAAGTAAAATCATCAAGAAAACTCGGACTTACCTCATCATTGTCCGCCATGAAGCATAGATTGGCCATTTCACTCTTTTCTTCCTCTTCGGAACTTGAGCTTTCCGAATCACTCCATGTGGCCATCATTGCCTTCTTTTTGAATTTCGGGTGCCTTTCTTTAGTTGAGGGCATTCAGATTTAAAATGACCCGGCTTTTTACATTCAAAACAAATAACTTCTTTTTCTTTGCCCTTGTCCTCATCTTTTCTTGCAAAGGGCTTTTTCTTTTCAAACTTCTTCTTCTTCATGAATCTTTTAAATTTCCTTGTGATGAGTGCCATGTCCTCATCATCACTTTCATCTTCAGATTCATGAGGCTCTTCCATATATTCAGAAATCTTAAGAGCCATAGTCCTCTTCTTCTTTGACTCATCATCATCAACATGTTGCTTAATTTGAAGCTCATGAGTCATCAAGGATCCCAATAATTCTTCTAGGGGTAGGGTACTTAGATCCTTTGCCTCTTGTATTGCAGTCACTTTAGCTTCCCAAGTCCTAGGCAAGGAACGCAAAACCTTTCTCACAAGATCAGAATTATCATAAGATTTACCAAGACTTTTTAAACCATTAACTATCAGTAAATCTTGTAAACATATCAGCAATAGATTCACATGCATCCATTTTAAACAATTCATACTTATGAACTAGCATGTTAATCTTGGATTCCTTGACTTGATTTGTTCCCTCATGGGTAACCTCAAGTCTATCCCAGATTTCCTTAGCAGAAATGCAAATAGATATACGATTGAATTCATTTGCATCTAATGAGCAGTATAAAACATTCATTGCTTTGGCATTAAGTTGTGCCAATTTTTTATCATGTTCATCCCATTCCGTTTCCGGTTTAGGAATCTCCATGCCATTAACTCTAGCAGTGGGTGTGTGTGGTCCATTGACTATAATGCTCCATAGATCATAGTCAAGTGCTTGAATGAAAATTTTCATTCTAGCCTTCCAATAACCATAGTTTGAACCATTAAACAAGGGTGGTCTATTAGTAGATTGGCCTTCGGAAAAAGATGAACCAGCTTGAGTTGCCATGTGGATCTTTGACTCTTGATCGTTAGATCAAATCAAATGAGCACTAGCTCTGATACCAATTGTTGGTCCAGATAGCAACCCAAGAGGGGGGTGAATTGGGTTTTTCAAAAATTTAAACTCTTTTGAAAATAACCCCCAGCGGAAATAAAAACTTAGATTCACACAAATTAAAACAGAATATGCACAAATAGAGAGTTAAAGATAAAGAGACAATCACGGCAAACACAGAGATTTTATAGTGGTTCGGTGTACCTACACCTACGTCCACTCCCAAGTACCTCTTGGGTCCACACTATAATCAATCTGATTACAGCAGAGTTTTTGCAAGCTCACAACTCGAACTTGTTGTTTTCCGGGTGCACAACGAACCCAGCTGGTTTTCAAGGCTCACCAGCACAAAACCTACACCACAAGCTAATGCTTGCACAAGGCTAACAGCCTCAACTGAATCAATCACCAGATTGACCCAGCAAACAATATTTTTTTACAAGATAAACAGCTCCTCCAATGAGCAAATATACAATAATGAAACAAAATAAAGAGATAGGAATCAAAGCCTGATTTGCAGATCTTGGTGGCTTCTTCCTTCTCTTCTTTGAATGGATCTTCCTTCAAGATGCTCTTGAGACTCAGAAGATCAGAAAACTAGGGCTTCTTTCTTCTTGAGATTTCTTCGAAATAGAACAACAAAAGCTTGGAATCTCTCTCTTTCTTTTGGGGAATCAGTATGATCTTTCCTTCGAAGTTTTCCCTTTTTTCTTTTGATTTTCTGATGGATTTCAAGATTTTCTCTATTCTTTTCTTTTTGTCTCTCTTGTCTCTTCTTTTCGGATGCAGCAAACCCTCTTCTTATAGATCCCGATTAATCCATAAATAGTTTAAAACTATCCGTTAGAAACAAGTGTAAGAAGGATTAGATCCAAAATAGCAATAGCCGTTGGGATTAAAAAGATAAAGATAAAGTTTAGAGTCGTTCTGACAGTTCTGGAGTCGCGTCTGACATTCTGGAGTCGGCTCTAACTTTTCTGGAGTCGGCTCTAACTCGAAAATTCTTTAATCCGCTTGATCTGGAGTCGTCTCTGACTTTTCTGGGGTCGACACAAAATCTTCTGGAGTCGACTCTAACAGTCCGGGAGTCGACTCTAAGTCGTGGCCTGAAAAACCATCGTTCTGTCTTTTCTGTTGGAGTCGGCTCTAACAGTCCCGGAGTCGACTCTAAGTCTGTGCCATTTTCGGAGTCGACTCTGCGATTCCATGTGTCGACTCTAATGTCTGCAATCTTACCTTGACATTAGATTCGAACTAGAACTTGATTTGACTCTTGATTTTGATTATAAATCGACTTAAACTGAAAAACTTAATCAAAATCATTAGTAACTTCAAATGTTATACTCAAATAGTTTTGTTAATCATCAAAATCCTCAATTGGGTCAACAAGAAGATTCTTAACTTGTCCTCTTCCCTCGTCCGAAGTTTTCTCCTCGATCGCCAGCGTCTGCTTTTCCCTCACAGGCTCCACCAAGGCCTCAATCCTTTCACCAGCTCCTCCAACCTCTCCAGGAGGAAGCTCTCTAGCGGGAGACTCCTCTCGAGCCTCCATTATTATCAGGCCAACATCACCGCCCCTCGATCCCTCCGAGGGAGGCCCTTCGATGGTAGGCTCATCTGAGCCTCGGTGATTGCAATCGCCCCCTCCTGTTCTCTTGCCGAGGCTAGCGACATCTTCTCACTCGGGGGAGGAACTCCCAGGATACCGACCTCTGCCGAACCTGGCAATAACTCATCCCCAGGAGAGGGGACTGCCAGATGAGCACACGAAGCCTCGTCCGGGCTGTCCACTATCTCCACCACCAAATGACAAGGGATCTTAGCAACCTTCCAGAGTCCTCCTCTGCTCTCTGCTCCTCCGTCATGGCTATCGCTTCTTCCCCCAACTGAGAGAACCCTCTCTCACTGTCGGCGCTCTCACATTCTCTTTCTTCGATGGTAAGGAGCGCGGGCTAACCTTGACTCGCCCGACCTCCGGCGAGTGCTCTTCAGAAAGATGGACCTTCTTCTCAGGCTTACGCCTTTCCGCACTACTAATCTCTCTCGGGCGCTTGCCCAACTCCTTCTTTATATGGCCCATTAGTGCAGATCTCTTGGCTGCAAGCACAGTGGGCGAACGATCATACCAAGATATACTTGCTCGAGTGAAATCAATGAAAAGGGAAAAAGAAAAGGACTTACCTTGTACGTCGATGGGGCTAAGCCCGGCGGCGAAAAGGGCCTCCTCCGATAGTAAGTCATTAGCTGAGAACACTCGGCCGTTGTAAAGGACCTCTAGGTCCTCCTCCTCCTATTTGGATAGGGCTGGATGCGTTTCCGTATCCCTAACAAGCTTCCCCATCCCCACGGAAAGTCGAAGCCGATGTTCCCCTCGGTGATAAAAAATCGAACCTTCCACTCCTTTATGGACGACGGCTTATCCATGATCGTCTTGAATGATCTCCGAGGTCCAATATAGGACCATTCCAAGTTCCTCCCGGACATCAGATGATGACAAGCATGAAACAGGGAAGAGTCGCTGTTACCTAAACCTGGCTGCACATCGAGATAAACCCGATGATACTGCTCCAGCTGTTAGGAGCCGCCATTATCAGGCAGATGTTGTAAAACCTCATGATCTCTTTCACCAGGGGATGAAGGGGAAGTCGGAGGCCTGCCTTCAGACTATCTTCATAAAGAAAGATCCCACGCTCCAGTTCTTGTGAGACTCTATGCTCGGGCTCTGACAACCGCAAAGGATATCCGAGGGAATGCCATACTTCTGGTGTATTCTCCCCAAATCCTCGGCAACAATCTCTGAAACCATGTCGCTAGGACTCACCATGATGTTGGTCGAAAGAGACGCCGAGCGAGGTTACAAAGGAAATAGGGGAACAAGATTCTCCGAGAAGAAACGAAAGAGCGCTGCGAACGGGAATGGTGCTGTTTCGACTTTCCTTTTCCCCAAAGGAAACTGCCTCAAAGAGAAGATAAGGCATCTTAATCGAGACACCCGGAACCGCCGTTGCAGGCGCCATGAAAATCGAGTTTTGCTACGTGAAACTTCCCCAACCGTTGCCCCTAGGGAACGACAGATTCATCCCGTAAAGGCACGGCGGCTGCGCAACATTAATTAGGGCATCATTACGCAGGCTATCAAATCCAACCCTTTCATTCAGATTGTGCCATCTAAAGCTATACTCCCTACGTCCGAACCTACGCTTCGAACTAGGGAGTGGGAGGCATGTGTTGAGGGGTAAAATCGTCATTATGTTAATAATCGTGCAAGAGGTTAGGATCAACCATGATCTCACTCGTTGTACAATGCCCGCTAGAAATGAGTCAGCCATTATACCTCGGTGGATCAAAGCACTTTAGCCCCTCGACGAGCCAAGAATTCCCCGGGTGTGCCTCGCTAGCCAAGCTATCCCAGTGCCTCGGTCCCGGTCCGAGTGATCTCTGTCTCTATGCCTCGGTCCTAGCTCGAGCGAGCCTAATCTCTCGGCCTCGCTAGCCAAGCTATCTCAATGTCTCTCGGCCTCGCTAGCAGAGCTATCTCAATGTCTCTCGGCGTCGGCTCCCGTCGGCCTCAACCCAAGCGACCTCTATCTCTCGGCCCCAACCCGAGCCATATCTACACCTCTGCGGAATCAAACCGTCCTGACTCCCAGCTTACTCCTTTGTTATACCTTGGTGGGCTGAATCATTGGATGCCTCGGCAAACCGAGCCTTTCCATACCTCGGCGGATCAGGCCATTCTCTGTGATAGCCTTCTCGGCCATCGATCCACTAACTAACAAGATGTGTATCCTACCGGCCTCATAACCGTCTGATTCAAATCAATCTCTAACTAACAAGATGTGAATCTTACTGACCTCATAACAGACGGGATTCGAATCCTAACGGCTTTGGACCCACGACGCCTCCAAGGAATCAGGTGATCCTCTATAAATACTACCGTCTTCCGACTTCTCAGGTATGCGCACTTGTATACTCGCCCACTCTTCATCTACCTCTGCTCACTGCTCACCCCTTTCCGCCATTAACGCTCTGCTCAGAGCTCTCGAAAGTCCACCCTAGAGAGACTCTTCAGCGGAAGCCTTCTCCCATATTTGTTCGTTGTTGATATCCGTTGACTTGAGCATCGGAGGGTCTTCCGCAGAGGGCCACCCCCAATGCTTCTCGCGTGAGAACTGTTTTGCAGGTCCGCCCAGGAGGGAGCCCATGCTGAAGCTCAAGCGCGCCCGAGTTGGAGGACAGATTTCGGTAGCAACAGCAACCAGATAACTTAATTCGACGTGGTGTTTTATGAAATTTTGACAATCTCCAAATAAGAGTATTAATAATATCGAATTAAGAATACATTGTCAAATACAATTAATTTCACTCTTTTTTCTTAACAAACCAAACAAATCACTAAGCAAACCTACCAGATGAAATCATATTGGATCTCAGAATTTATTGAGACCTCTGGTGAAGACCGACCATCGTGAGTATAACGAGCATCACATAGGCTAGAGAAGCAATCATCGACAAGACGATAGACGCTGTAACATGTGCACAAAACTTATGAACAGCGTCACAAAATTTATCCCATCCCAAGTGCGTTTGCCCATGCTCTGCCACAACATCAATCGCAATCGCTGCTCCATTGCTCGAGAAGAGGAGAACTATTATCAGCAGATCAGCAATGGCTAAGGGCATTTCCAGTCTACTAGAGCCAGCTCTGTTTGCAATTGATATCACCAGAGATATCAAAGTGTAGACGAATACGAGCACATTGGCCACTATGAAGTACCTGCGTAATATTGTACAGTAGCAGAAGGTGAAAGATTGAAGCCAGACCGATCGTCAAAAAAGTTGGTGCTTCATTCATTAATTTGGAAGCAAAAAGAACAGATGCTTTTGGTATTAGAAATCTAGTACAGCTAGTGAACTTGGTCAGGCCCTACATTAATTAGAAGAGAAGCCGTTAGATGGAAATGGACAAGTATATTTTACTTTGTTAAATCATCCTACAGATGCCTAATTCCTAAACTATGATGATGTTATATTGTAACGATTCGGGCTTATAGTACAAACTCATTTCGTTATAAAAAAGTAAGACGGACAAAGTTTACATCAACTTGGACCATCACAGCCCAAAAAGGATCCCATTGATATTCATCCTTTCTTGCTTTTACTAATATAACCATTCTATTCCTTTTTAAATTCCCAATGTGGGACTTTTAACGGACATCACAATCTATCCCCCCTTAAAAAGGGAACGTCCTCGTCATCAGAGGCAACCACCAAGTAAGCAGGATTCTAAAGGTGGCCTCCCATGAGTTCAAGAGGTGGCTTCCATCCGATGAATGTAGCACTTTGCCCTGCGTGACACTTAGCTCCTACACTTCTGGCTGGTGCGTGCACTGCTACCATATTATAACAATCTGGGCCCGCAGTACGAACCATTTCATTACAAGAAAGCAAGACAGATAAGGTTCACACCAACTTAGAAAGGAACCCATTTGTATTTGTCCTTTCTTGCTTTTACTAATATAAACCACTCTACCCCTTTTTAAATTCACTTTTAACGGGATCCCAGTCCTCTGAAAAGATAAACAGGGGGAGGTCCTTTTGAACTGGAGTTCTCCTTCACTGCCTTCTCTATGCAAAGCTGCTTCTAGTCCATTGAACACCAATTTAATTAGTAACTGCCACTGTTCTGTCAATTTATGGAGAATTGTCATTGGAAGCTCTACAATGTCCATCAAGTCTGCTTGGTCCTTACCATGAGCAATAAATACTAAAGCACTTGAGATCAATCTCCTTGTACTTGAATGCAAAGAAACAGCAGGATTTTTATCAGGAAAGAAGCTCCTCCACATCAGACACTCAGAAAGGAATATCCTTATTCTCATCTTGGAGAATTATATCCCCTAAAACACAAGTAGATGCCTTCTCTGATGCATCCTAGCTACTGCTCCTCGAGCAAGCTTCTGTAACTTTGGACCTTTAATGAAGTCAGGTGGGATATTACTCTTCCTTTTCTGAAAACAGAGGCCTAAAATATACTTCTGATGCAAATTGACTAGAAGAGATTGAAGAGTCTTCACTCAAGATGTTGATATACTATCAAAATCATTGTCAACTAGAGAGTTATTTGCAGCCAAAAATTTAGGAGATGCATATCAGCAATTAGAATTTTTTCATTCCAACTTAGTTCCTTGTTTGTTTGATTGCAATCAATATCATGCCATTAATTAGTTATAGTGGGGGCATAAGCCATGGCTAAAAGGAAGCATAAGATGAAACAAAGCAAAGGAAGGCTTACACATAGGCAGCAGAGTAGGTTGACTTGATTGAGGTATTGAAGGAAGTTGTAGTCACAGCACCTTCAACAACCATTATAACATCCTCCTTGGCGGCACCCATCACAATTGCTGATATGAATGTCAGAACTACGGCGATGCCTCGGAGGATGTAACCGGGTAGTGGAACCGGGGTTGAGCTCGGCGGTGGCGCAGCAACATGGTACCCTCTGACACCTTGCATCCCATCAAATCCAGGCCTGAACTGGGACTCCATTCCTTAAACTTAGAGATAAGAGATACCAAGAGGATGAGACCGTCTTCTATGGTCATGAAGAGAGGAAGGAGGAATTATATAGATAGAACAAAACAAGGTGGATAGAGTTGAAGTGCCGTGCAAGGGAGAGTAGCTTTTTTACAAGGTCAAAGTCGACCAAGACTCTGGTAATAGAATGCCAAAGCTGTTTGAAAATGGCTTTGCTTTGGAGTTGCTGCTGAAGTTAAGGGCTGGTTTCTGGACATTTTGGAAATTGGGAGATCTTTATCTTCAAACTGTGGATCACTAGCAATTCGGTGGAAGATACGTCAAGGAGGAAAACTTGGACTTGGACTGGTTCAAAGAGATGAGATGGCATATATAGAATTATTAGAGCACCATCTCCAACATTGTTTATCAGGTTCATGCAAACCTGTGACACCAATTAGCCTACAGGTTAATCCAAAATATGGACAGATTCCTTGGAAAGAATAACTTAACTAGATTTTAAAGTTATATAGAATAATATTTTTTCATTATGGTTGGCTTCATAATTCGAGGTGGTCTCTCTCTCTCTCTCTCTCTGAGCAACAGCATGGCAGACATATAATATAAGCAACTTAAACAGCTGGGAAACCTCGTAACTTGCCATACTGTGGGTCTTCATCGCCGGAACACAACATAATCTCTCAAACAAGTGGATTTTTTTTAATTTTTTCCTTCTATCCCGAATGAAGCAAGTGGACATCCTTGTAACTAATTAAAATAGCCAACACTCAAATTCCCTGTAAAAAAAAAAAGAGGTAACCTTTTCTTTAGTAAATTAGTGGAAACTCCCTGTGGTATTTAACTGATAAAGAATAGTCTGGCCAACAGGTAACTAAAAATAAAGTAAGTTCATTAAACAGCAATTAATCAAAAAAGATTATATAAATAACTTCCACAAAAATCCAATAACTTCTATAAAACTCTAGACAGATCATCAGTTGCTAGTCAAATATATTCAGCTCATGGAACCGTATCGCAATGGTTGCAGCCCTGCTGTTGCCCCCTCGGCTACGATGGATTATTTGATGGGTTTGACACCGCCACCAACCTCGCCATGAAAGAAGGCACAGCCAGTGCAACACGTCAAAGGAAAAGCAAAAGTTGCACTCGCTCTAATAAATTGAATGTTAAATTTATAATGTTTAACTATTACTAAAATCGATCCCAAAACCTATTAGGGCCTCCTGTAGAGACCAATGATCTCTTCTTCTTCTCCTTCTTCTTTTTTTTAAAAAAATAAAAAAAGCTAAGGCTACATTTAATTTTTAAAAACATTTTTTATTTTAAATTTTTGTTTTTATTTTTATTTTTATTTTCTAAAAATATTTTTATTTTTGTTTCTTATTTTCATTGTAAATAATATATTTCATATAACTAAAAATATTAAAAGAAATATATAATAGCAATATTATGTTACATAATAATATAGACTATGATATATATATTGTATATTATTATAATAACTCAATAACATATTTTATATATAATATTATATTATTAAATAATATTAATAATATTATAATAATTATATATAAAATATGTTATTGAGTTATTATAATAATATATAATTAATACTGACTATATTCAAGCTTCAAATCCAATCGTCCTTTCCATAGATCTATATGGTCTATATGAATTAAAGGATGGAAAAAACAATTAGAACTGAACTTAGCTAGAGGCATGTGTAGTGAAATCCATCTCATTCAATATAACCAATCCTAGGCTCGAAAATGTCCTCTATCTTTTGATCACATAGTTTACAGATCTCAAAAATTCAAAAAAAAAAAATAGTAAAGAAGATGGAATGACTCCAAGATCTGTATACATGAACTCGGCTATATTTGAATATAATCAAGTTTATGAATCAATTATTTTCATTCACATGGATTTGGAGCTATCTTATTTTTTATTTTTTTATTTATAAAATTTGTGAACTATGTGAATGCAAAGATGGAAAGGTGATCGAATTTAGATCTAAATGCATTTAAATGTAACAGAGTCCATCCATCTATATATATATATATATATATATATATACAACATAGCATTTGATGCACAATTTATGTGAAGGCATTTGTGGCAATTGGAAAATAGTTTTGCATTTTAAAAAATTTATGGAAATATTTTAGAGTTATGCAGCCAGGTTGCCTTGGGATTTTGGCCCCTAATAATCCTCTGATCAGCTGGAGGATTGGGTGGCGCTCCTCCTTAATTTTTCCCCTCTACCTCTCCCTCACCTCCGCATCGATTCTCATGTTAGCAATATAGGATCTTCAATAAATTATTTATTACATATAAAAATAAAAATAACATACTTACCTGATGCGGAATTCATCATAATAGCATTTACCTGATGCAGATGCGGAGTTCATCATGATAATATGTAGACTTGAAACTTGAATCTGGTTAGATTTTGATAACCTCTTCAGGTTTGATAGCCTCTTCTACAAAATAACTAGTTTCTCTCCCTTAACCTCATTCCTTTCATAGCAGATAACGATGGATTCTTACTATCTTCTTCAGACAGAGAGATGACTAATTATTTATATAGATAACATTCAATTGATATTTCCATCAAACACCAATTAATGACTTTACCATTAACAACCGATTGGTAGCCCTTCGCCTCTACACACGCAGAAGAAACAATGGATGGCCCTTCACATACTAGGCTAGATTTGGCCTTTCACCTTTTGCATACTAGGCTAGATCTGAAAATAGTGACTCTTTGCCTTTGTAACAATCTTGCATAAAGGGCTAATCTAACATTCTCCCACTTGGGCCAAAAGTTTATGACATTAATATTTAATTATGTAAATATTAGGCATGCAAAATTAAATTTCATAATATCATCTTTCATCATGATTGACTTTAACATAATAAATTACATAATAAGAGTTATGGTGGTCATACACATCCAATTTGCATACTCCCTTCCATATACTACTGTATTAGCAACTTATCATGTTAGGTCACGTAATTTATATATAAATAACTTAATGTCCACTTAATTGTCTGAAAGACACAGTAAATTTCTTGTTCAAAACAGTAAGTGTATACAAGCATAAGAAATAATAAATAAAAATAAAATCAGAAACATATCATATTAATGAACTCAAGAGTGGCACAACATCATCATAATCAATCTTTAATGCATAACATCATCATAATCAATCTTCAATACAACCAAGACCCATTCTATGTACATGTTCTTTAAATATTTTTGGTTGTAAACCTTTAGTCAAATGATCTGCTATCATAAGATCCGTTCTAATATGTTCAATGCACACTCTTTGTTTCTGGACCTCCTCCTTGATAGTAAAGTACTTTAATTCCATATGTTTAGCACTCTGGAATATTTATCATTATTGGATAAGAAAACTACTGCGGAATTATCACAATAAATTTGCAGCGGCTTGGTAATGGTGTCGATAACCCCAAGTCCTAAAATAAAGTTTTGTAGCCATAATGCTTGAATTGTAGCTTCATAACATGCTACAAACTCTGCTTCCATAGTAGATGAGGCAATGATAGATTGTTTGGCACTTTTTCATGAAATTGCTCCTTCTCCCAACAAGAACACATAGCCAAAAGTTGACTTTCTACTGTCAACACAACCAGCAAAATCTGAATCTAAATATCCAATCACTTCCAACTGATCAGATCTTCTAAATGTGAGCATATAATCCTTAGTTCCTTGAAGATATCTCATCATTTTCTTTGCAGCTTTCCAATGATCAATACCAGGGTTACTCTGATAGCAGCCCAACATCCCAACCGCGAAGCTGATATCTGGTCTTGTGCAAGTTTGCAAATACATCAAGCTTCCTACAACATAAGCATATGGAATTGATTCCATTTGCTTACGTTCCACATCATTCTTTGGACATTGCATAAGACTAAATTTATTCCCTTTTTGTATTGGGACAATACCTGCTGAACAGTTGCTCATATTAAATTTTTCAAGAATTTTTCCGATATAAGTTTTCTGAGACAACCCTAACAATCCATGTGATCTCTTTCTGAATATGAAAATTTCTATCACATAAGATGCCTCTTCCATATCTTTCATCTCAAAATTCTTAGAGAGAAAATTTTTAGTCTCATACAAGATACCTAAATCATTAGCAGCAAGCAAAATATCATCAACATATAGAACCAAAAATATAAATTACTTCCATAAATCTTTCGGTAAATGCATCGATCAACGATATTTTTATGAAAACCAAAAGATGTAATAGTATCATTGAACTTAATATACCATTGTCTGGAAGCTTGTTTAAGTCCATATATTGATTTCTTAAGTTTACACACCATATGATCCTTTTCTTCCATGGAAAAACCTTCAGGTTGATCCATATAAATTTCTTCCTCTATGTCCTCATTAAGAAAGGCTGTTTTCACATCCATTTGATGTAATTCTAAATCATATGGAGTTACCAAAGCCATAATGATTCTTAATAAATCTTTTCTTGAAACTGATGAAAATGTCTCTTTATAATCAATGCCATCCTTTGAGTATAACCCTTGGCAACAAGTCTAGCTTTAAAATGTTCGATACTGCAATTCAAGTCACGTTTGGTTTTAAAAACCCATTTACATCCAACTTGTTTAGAACCTTCTGGCAATTCGACAAGATCCCAGACATTGTTTTCAACCATTGATTTTAATTTATCTTTCATAGAATCAATCCATTTATCAGACTTATCACTGTTAATGGCTTGTGAAAATGAAATAGGATCTTCATAAATGCCACAATCAAAATTTGACTCTTACAAATAAACCAAATAATCATCTAAAATAGCTTATTTTTGTATCCTTACAGGTTTACTTAAAGCTATTCCACATGGTTCAATTTTGTTAGCTATTGGTAGGTTAGGCTCTTCATGGGGTACTTCTTCATTCAAACATGTTCATTGTTGTTTTTTTTTGTAATTCTGGAACAATGTATGGAATGATTGTAGACTCAGAAACATTTATGGGTAATGAAACATTAATCTTTACTTCATTGATATCTACAATCTGTTTGTCAGCACTCCCACTAACTTCACCATTCTCAATAAATTTGGCATTGCCTATCTCAATAATTCTAGAACTATGGTTTGGACAATAAAACCTATACCCTTTGGATTTCTCTGGGTAACCTATAAAATAATCACTGACAGTTCGAGAATTCAATTTCTTTTCATGTGGATTATACACTCGTGCTTCTACTGGACAACCCCAAATATGCAGGTGTTTTAGACTAGGTTTCCTTTCAGTCCATAACTCAAAAGGAGTTTTAGAAACTGCCTTACTAAGAATCCTGTTCAGTAAATATACTGCAGTTCTTAGAGCATACGTCCACAAAGATTTTGGTAATGAAGAATTACTTATCATACTCCTAACCATATCCATTAATGTTCTATTTTGCCTTTCTGCCATACCATTTTGTTGAGGTGTGCCTGGCATAGTATACTGTGCACATATGCCATGTCTTTTAAGGAATTTTGCAAATGGACCTAGGTTTTGCCCTGATTCATTATACTTTCCATAATACTCACCACCTCTATCAGATCTTACTATTTTTACTTTTCTGCCTAGTTGTCTTTCAACCTCTTTAGTAAATACCTCAAGAGCATTTACAGCTTGAGATTTCTCTTTAAGCAAATAGATATATCCATAATAAAAAAAATCATCTATAATGGTGAAAAGAACTTTTCTCCACCAAAGGATGGAGTATCAAAAGGTCCACATACATCAGTGTGTATAATTTCAAGAAGCTGAGTACTTCTTGTAGCTCCTTTCTTGTTATGTTTGGTTTGCTTTCCTTTAATGCAATCCACACATAAATCAAGATCAGTAAAATCTAGATTTGATAAAATCTCATTCTTTACTAATCTTTGTAGTCGTTCTTTAGATATATGACCTAAACGTTTATGCCACAAGAAAGCAGAGTTGTCATTTGCCACACTATGCTTAATTCCAATATTTTGATGGACACACATCAGGGATGCAGAAAATTTATCATCAAGTTTCAATTTATATAATTCATACATAAGAATTCCAGAACCAATAAAGGAACCATTTTTATTGAATAAACCGAAACATCCTTTTTCAATCTTAAAACTAAACACATTAACATCAAGTTTTGAAACAGAAACTAAATTCTAGAAAGTGAAGGAACATAGAGAGTTTGTAGTAGATTCAGGTGATGCCTAGTATCTAAAGTAAGACGATAAGTCCCTATGCTTTCAATTGGGGCCTTCTCTTGGTTCCCCATGAACAAAAGTTCTCATTTGGGTTTATGCTCTAGATTGTAAGGAATCCCTGCGTTACATTAGAAGCATGAGTAGTGGCACCAGAATCCAACCACCAAGTGTTAGAAGGAACTTCAGATAAGTTTGATTCATAAATTGAAGAAGCATAATGAAAGATACCTTTCTTTTCGAACCAAACTTTTCGTTTCAGACAATCTTTCTGATAATGTCCTTCTTTCTTACAAAAGTGACATTTATCTTTCTTCCTTTCCTTCTTATCATTATCAGCAACCTGTGATACTTTAATGGGTGCTTTCTTCTTAAATTTCTTAGATTTTGGTTTGATAACTTTACCAGCTCCTTGACCCACTAGGTTTATTGAATGATCCCCTTGTGTTTCAATCTTCTTTCATCTTGAGTAAGCTTACTGGCCAATTCATTAATATCTCATTTATCTTTAATAGTATTATAGTTAATTTGAAAAGACCCATACTCTTGAGGTAAGGAGTTCATAATGAATTGTACTAAAAATGAGTCATCCATAACCATTCCTAGGGTCTTAAGTCTTGCTGGTATATTAGTCATATCAAGGACATGTTACTGCATACTTCGTAACACATCATATTTCATGATCATGAGTTCAGCCATCAGTGTCCCTACAAGTGACTTATCAGCGGAACGAAAGCGCTCTTCCACAAGATTAAGATATTCTTTAGCTGCTACACTTTCTGAAAGAGTAGACTTAATGTTGTTGGCAATTGTCATTCGCATAAAACTTAGACATAATCTATTAGATCTGTTCCATGCTTTATGTTTTAACTTCTCTGCCTCACTGCTCATATCCGTAATGTCAATAAGCTTTTCTTCTAATAGTGCCAAGTCAAGATCCAAGACACCTAAATGGAAATTGACTTGCTCATGCCATTTAGAGAAGTTTAGGCCATTAAAGATAGTAACAGTAGAATCATGTGAATGAAGAGTAACAGCTGCAAAAACATAAATGCTCAAATTCAGATAATTAAATACAAAATATATTGTAGATTTTCTTTAGATAAATACAATAATATACATCATAATTAGAATGCTATTTAAACTTTTAAAGAAATTAATAAATCTTATCGAATATATATATATAGTATCTTTGGATATCCATATTATATTTGATAAGAGAATATTAGATTTTCTTCTTTAGGTTTGTTAGTTATAGAATATTAATTCACCTTTGGATGAATTCTTAATTTCTATCAACCAACAAATCTTTAATAGCATTCTATAAAATTTCATAAATTACATGACTGAATGTAAATTAGTTTGGCCACTTTGGTGACTAACTAACTAATTTAATCTTGATGTCATATAATTATACAATAATTCTAATATCAAAATTCTTATAAATTATATGACTAAATATAAATTTGTTTGGCCACTTTGGTGACTAACTAACTAATTTATCTTAATGTCATATAACTAAAATTTCATAAATTGTATGACTAAATATAAATTAGTTTGACCACTTTGGTGACTAACTAACTAATTTATCTTAATGTTGTTGGGCCTGGTGTGGTGCTATCAAGGCCCAGGTGGGCTAACTTGTATTGGGCTGGGTTTGAGTCCAAGGGTTGAGATTAAATCAAGTCACGGGTGTACACGGGCTTGGAGATTAGTTTAATCTCATTGAATTAGTCCATGGGAGTTTTTGTTGAGTCTGGGCCTGGCCCACTTCATGGATGTATTTAAACTCTAGTCTCTAGGGTTTGGATGGAATAGAGAACAGATTCTTTTCTCCCAAAAATTCCCTTCTCTCATCATAGGGCGGCAGCCCTTTCTTTCTCCTCCCCATCTTCCTCCTTTTTTCAAGAAGGTCTAAACCTAACAGGATTAGGAATCCTTAGTTCTAGTTCTTGTTGAACGGGGAATCCCATTGCTATTCATCAAGATCTAAACCTAACAGGATTAGGAATCCTTAGTTCTAGTTCTTGTACAACAGGGAATCCCATTGCTATTAATCACAGGTCTAAACCCTAACAAGTGGTATCAGAGCCTGGTTCAAGGAGTAATCTGGAGGCCTTCAAGGAGTTGAAATAATTTCAACAGAATCTCGTCAAGGTACTTCTCTATTTTATAAAATTTATTTTTGTGCTATTTTTTGGAATTGGCCATGGGGAGTAGCATAAAAATAGAGGTTGAGAAGTTTGATGGGAAGGGAAGTTTCTCCATGTGGAAAGTCCGGGTAGAGGACCTCCTTGTGCAGCAGGGTTTAGATTTGGCTTTGGAGGAAAGGCCAGATGGGATGACAGACAAGCAGTGGATTTTATTGGAGAAGAAGACATGTTCAATGATCAGGGGCTGTCTGGCGGATTCAGTCCTCTATTCAGTGCTGGAGGAGAAGACCCCGAAGGGACTCTGGACGAAGTTGCACACCCTCTATATGGGGAAGAATATGTGCAACAAGTTGATGTTGAAGAAGCGCCTCTACAGCCTTCGGATGTCAGAAGGTGGAGATGTGCTGGGTCACATCCAAATATTCGACCAGATGAGCAATGAACTTCTGAATGTCGGGGTCAAGATGGAGGAAGAAGATAAAGCACTTCTGCTTTTATGTTCAATGCCCACGTCTTATGACTCATTGGTCACAACACTGCTCTATGGGAAGGAGACATTAATTTATGAAGATATTGTCTCGGTGCTTCGGACGAATGAGCAGAGGGAGAAGATGACTAAGGAAGCTGTTCCCCAGGAGGGTCTATCAGTTGGGGAAAGGACAGGCAGAGGTAGGGGCAGGGACAGAAGTAAGTCTGGAGGACGATCAAAGTCCAGGAAAGGCAAGAGAGAGTTGAAGTGCTATAAGTGTGGAGAGGTAGGACATTTTAAGAAGAATTGTCCTAAGTGAAAAAATCAGAAGGGAGAAAAAGGAGGATCTGAGTCTGTGAGTACAGTTGCAGATCAGGAGGTGGAGGATGATCTCTTGGTTGTATCAGATGATCACAGGCACAGTACAGAGATGTGGACCTTGGATTCAGCCTGTTCTCATCATTACACTCCCAACCGGTCGTGGTTCAGTACTTACATAGAGGTTGAGGAGGGGAATGTGACTCTTGGAGATAATCACCCTTGCAAGGTGGCAGGTATTGGCACAGTGAGGGTGAGGATGTTTGATGGTATAGTGCGCACTCTTACCAGTGTGAAGCATGTCCCAGAACTCAAGAAGAATCTGGTATCACTGGGGTACTTGGAGCGGACTGGATACAGCTTCAACAGTCGTGCCAGGAGTGGAGTTCTGAACATCTCCAATGGAGCCATGGTGGTGATGAGAGGGAGGAGGCTGGAAAATAATCTATACAAGATGGAGGGCTCTGTGATGACTGTGAAATCTGAGGTGGCAGCTGTGGAGCAAGATCCCCAGGATGTGTACAGGATGTGGCATTACCGCCTGGGCCACATGGGAGACAAGGGGATGAAAGAACTGAGCAAGAGAGGTCTGCTTCCAGACTTGAGTAGCGGAGATATGGAGATCTATGAGCCTTGTCAGATGGAAAGCAGAGGAGAGTACAGTTCTCAGACAGCACAGCTAGGAGTGCTGAACCCCTGGAGTTAGTACACACAGATGTCTGGGGACCAGCCCCAGTTACTGCAAGGAATGGGGCCAGATACTTTATGACCCTGATAGATGATTTCTCAAGGAAGCTGTGGATCTACTTTATGAAGGAGAAATCAGAGGTCTTCACCAAGTTCAAAATCTGGAAGGCTGAGGTGGAGAAGGAGCAGGGTAAAAGTGTGAAGTGTCTGAGGTCTGATAATGGCGGGGAATACACCAGCAGGGAGTTCCAGATTTTTTGTGAGGAGTGGGGCATCAGAAGGCACTTCTCGATGATGGAAACTCCTCAACAGAATGGGGTGGCTGAGAGGATGAACAGAACACTATTGGAAAAGGCAAGATGCTTAAAGCTGCAGGCAGGGCTTCCAAAGATGTTCTGGGTTGACGCAATAGATGCAGCTAGCTACTTGGTCAATCGGTCACCGCACACCAGGTTAGATGGAGACATTCCAGAGAAGATATGGTCTGGAAGGAAGACAAGCCTAAACCATCTAAGGGTGTAGGATGCACAGCATATGTGCATGTTGGAGCTGGGGAGCGGAGTAAGTTGGATGCCAGGTCTAAGAAGATGGTGTTCCTAGGCTACCCGCGAGGAGTCAAGGGGTATCGGCTATGGGACCCCTTGGAGAAGAAGGTTGTCATCAGCAGAGATGTAACCTTTGATGAGAGCTCAATCCTCCAGAACAGAAGTGGCATGGATGCACAGCAGGTACTACAGGAGGTAGAACATGGTAACACTAGTCAGACAACCTCCTATACAGTTGTGCCATTTGCTAGTGGACCAGGAGGATTTGAGATTCAGGTGGAGAGGACTGACAGAGGGGTAGAAGCCAGGGAGTTCAGCAGGATGCAGCTGGACAGGGGACTGATACTGGGATCGCACAGCAAAGGCCCAGGAGGAACGTGCGACCATCAGTTCGATACGGCTTTGAGGATTCGTTGTCATATGCCCTGGTGACAGCGAATGGAGACCCTTTCACCTATGAGGAGGCTATGGAAAGTCAGGATAGAGATAGGTGGATCCATGCTATGGCAGAGGAAATGCAGTCTCTTCACAGCAATAATACGTGGCAGGTGGTCCAGCTGCCACAAGGAAAGAAACCCATTGGTTGTAAATGGGTTTATCAGCGCAAGGAAGGAGCTTCAGAACAAGAGGGTATCAGGTATAAGGCAAGACTAGTGGCCAAAGGATACTCTCAGAAAGAAGGCATCGATTATGGTGAGATATTTTCTCCAGTTGTCAGGCACACTTCCATCAGACTATTATTGAGTATTGTAGCAGCTCAGGACTTGGAGCTGGAGCAGATGGATGTGAAGACAGCATTCCTCCATGGTCATTTGGAGGAGAGCATCTACATGGAGCAGCCACCAGGGTTTAGAGAACCAAGATCAGATGGGAAAGTCTGTTTGCTGAAGAAATCTCTGTATGGGCTGAAGCAGTCGCCGAGGCAGTGGTACAAGAGATCTGACACTTATGTTAGGAGCATTGGACTTTTCAGGTGTGAGTATGATTCTTGTGTGTATGTTAAATCTCTGGATGATGGGTCTAGGATGTACTTACTCTTGTATGTAGATGACATGCTGATAGCATGCAAGAGTAAGAAGGCTGTACAAGAACTGAAGATAGCTTTGTCTCGGGAGTTTGAGATGAAGAATCTGGGGCCAGCCAGGAAGATCCTAGGGATGGAAATCATCAGAGATAGATCCAAGGGTGTGCTGCATCTGAGTCAGGGTGGCTACATTAAAAGGATTTTGGAGCGATATGGGATGAAGGATGCCAAACCGACAGCACTACCTTTGGCAGCACATTTTTCCTTATCGAAGACCATGTCACCACAGACTGAGGTGGAGGCTCAGGAGATGGAGAAGGTACCATATGCTTCTGGTGTTGGGAGCCTTATGTATGCCATGGTATGTTGTAGGCCAGACATAGCCCATGCAGTGAGCCAGGTGAGCAGGTTCATGGCGCACCCTGGTAGGGAGCACTGGCGAGCACTGAAGGGAATCTTCAGGTACTTGGTAGGTACAGTTGGGGTTGGTATTTGCTATGGACAGCAAGAAGATGCTGAGAGATCCAACTTATCCAAGGAGGCTCGTGGGCAGTTATATGGGTATGTGGATGCAGACTTTGGTGGAGATGTGGACACTAGGAGATCCACAACAGGCTTTGTGTTCAGCCTGTTTGGTGGTCCAGTATCGTGGAGATCATGTCTGCAGCCCATCACAGCCTTATCTACCACGGAGGCAGAATACATAGGTATCACAGAGGCAGCAAAGGAAGCTCTTTGGCTGAAGGGCTTGATGCTGGAGATGGAACTTGATCAGAAGGTTGTCCAGGTGCATAGTGACAGCCAGAGTGCTCTGATGCTTGCGCAGAATGCAGTCTATCATGCCAGGACGAAGCACATTGACCTCAGATACCACAGGATCAGAGAGCTGGTGGAAGATGGTGAGGTGGAGCTGGTGAAGGTACACACCAAAGAAAATCCAGCAGATGCACTGACTAAGGTTCTTCCACGGGACAGTTTTCAAAAGTGTATTTCGTTGTTAAAGCTGATGGACACAGTGGACGTGCTGAGGCCTTGAAAGCACCAAGGTGAAGATTGTTGGGCCTGGTGTGGTGCTATCAAGGCCCAGGTGGGCTAACTTGTATTGGACTGGGTTTGAGTCCAAGGGTTGAGATTAAATCAAGTCACGGGTACACGGGCTTGGGGATTAGTTTAATCTCATTGAATTAGTCCATGGGAGTTTTTGTTGAGTCTGGGCCTGGCCCACTTCGTGGATGTATTTAAACTCTAGTCTCTAGGGTTTGGATGGAATAGAGAACAGATTCTTTTCTCCCAAAAATTCCCTTCTCTCATCATAGGGCGGCAGCCCTTTCTTTCTCCTCCCCATCTTCCTCCTTTTTTCAAGAAGGTCTAAACCTAACAGGATTAGGAATCCTTAGTTCTAGTTCTTGTTGAACGGGGAATCCCATTGCTATTCATCAAGATCTAAACCTAACAGGATTAGGAATCCTTAGTTCTAGTTCTTGTACAACAGGGAATCCCATTGCTATTAATCACAGGTCTAAACCCTAACAAATGTATATAACTAAGCAATAATACTAATATTATTAAAATCTTATAAATTATATGACTAAATATAAATTAGTTTGGCCACTTTGGTGACTAACTAACTAATTTATCTTAATGTCATATAACTAAATAATATACTAGTATTATTAAAAAATCTAACATTCAATTTTGATAATGACATGCTGCATGCATTAGCCGACATCAACCATCATACATTATCAATCTGCTTCAATCTATAAATATTATTTGCCATATATACTAGTATAACATAATGATCTTATCTATGCATGCCATTAATTCGTAACACTATCAACCGAGGTTCTTCTGGCGATGAACCTTTTCATGGAATAGATTAATGGTCAATAATACAATCAATCATAACTTTAAAAGATTAAATATTCATCGTCAATTCATTCTGATGAAAAATTAATCAATCATAATATACGAACAAATTATTTATTTAGAATCTTGGCTCTGATACCACTTGTTAGCAATATATGATCTTCAATAAATAATTTGTTATATATAAAAATAAAAATAACATACTTACCTGATGCGGAATTCATCATAATAGTATTTACTGATGTGGATGCGAAGTTCATCATGATAATATGTAGACTTGAGACTTGAATCTGGTTAGATTTTGATAACCTCTTCAGGTTTGATAGCCTCTTCTACAAAATAACTAGTTTCTCTCCCTTAACCTCATTCCTTTCATAGAAGATAACGATAGATTCTTGCTATCTTCGAGGACTAATTATTTATATATATAACATTCAATTGGTATTTCCATCAAACACCAATTAATAACTTTAATACGGCTTAATGTTAATGGCTTAAACTTTTGGACCATTAACAGCCGATTGGTAGCCCTTCATCTTCTGCATACGCAAAAAAAATAATGGGTGGCCCTTCACATACTAGACTAGATCTGGCCTTTCACCTTTTGCATACTAGGCTAGATTTGAAAAATAGCGACTCTTTGCCTTTGTAACAATCTTGCATAAAAGGGCTAATCTAACATCCCAATCTAACCTGACCTCTAGAACCAAAATCACTATCTTGAATCTGTGACCAATATCATTAATCACTCTTCTTTATCTTAGAATATATCTCTGATTAGGATAGGCTTAATTCTACGTAAGTGGCCGTCAATCAGGACCAAAGTAGAACAATTGCTCGGATCAGAGCGTGTACACTTTGTTTGGAAATCCTGGCAGTATAATTTAAAGATAAAAAGGTCATGGAACTGATGCAAAGCATGCACCTAACCTCTCCATTGTCTTCTTTTCTTTCTATGCTAAAGTACACGTAATTTTATCACCAATTACCACTTCTTTAATTATAGACTTATGCGAAGAAGAATTAAACCCAAGTGTAAGGAGGGAATTAAGCCAAGANTACCGAGGCCAACAAGAACATCTCGGTCGTGCCGAGGGACCAGAGGCCTTCAATCTTCTCCTGGCAACTGAGCTCCCGTCCTATCGAGGGCTGTTGTCGGAGGACAACCTCCGACACGCCGGCATCGCTCCTGATGACGGTGAGGGCCTCTTCAAAGATAGCATTTTCTTTTCGTTTCCTTTTCTTCTCTCTTTTTTTTGGACCGACATTGGTTCTCGTGCAGTCATGAAGATCAACATACCGGCCGAGGCTTTCCAAAGGGCCGCTGTCAAGAAGAGGAAAGGGCAGGGAGCTGAAGCTGAGGGATCGAGGAAGAGACCTTGATCCCAATCGCCACCTGCGCCCCGAAATGCCCTCAAACTTCCTATTCCATTGCCATCACCCCGTCAATCTCCTGCACCACCACTACCGCCATGGCGATCTCCTACACCACTACCGCCACGGCGATCTCCTACACCACTACCACCGTCAGAGCCTATCATCTGACCATGGGTACGCCGCTCGAGGAGTCAAGGGTCCACATCGTCCGTCCTGCCGAGCGTCCTGCTGCCGACCACTGAGCCGATCCCAAGGGATGCACCTCGGGCAAGTGGAGGGGCATCTCCCGATAGGAGGCAGAAGGTCATAGTTGGCTACGAAGCCCATACCACCGTGTCCGAACCCATAGGGGACAGGATGGGACCGATCCCCTCACGGCCTTCTCTTATGAACCACCCCAACCTCACCGAGAAACTACTATCGACGGCATCCACTCCTGCTATTCGAGAGGAGATCAGGCAGACCAACTCCCATACCCTGTTCAAGGATTGCCAGGTGGCCATGCTCCGGGTAAGTGATCGTTTATATCCTGACCCTGTTCGCTTTCCCCGTGCTTACTCTTTGTAACTAACATCGGTCTTGCTGTGCAGATGGTAAACATCTTCAACCATACGCAGACTCTTGCCGCCAGCGGGGAGCGCCAACTTAATCGCTACCGCCGGGAGGCTCTCGAGTGCTGGGACCAGGCCGTGAGAGCTGAAGACGCTCTCAAGCTGACTCTAGCTGGGGAAGTAGAGAGGCTCAACATGGTTCGGTCTCAGGCGAGCCGAGTCGGCGGCGGCGCAACACCAAACACGCAAGGCCCTCGAGCGTGCCTTTGCGGTCGAGGGGAAGTTGATGGACGCTGAGGCGGAATTGGCTAACGTCAAGGCCCAGCTTGAGGCAGCGAAGTCCAAGCTGAAATCTACCGAGGAGAAGACCGAAATCGCCGAGAAGGTGGCCCGCCTGGCTGATATCAAAATTGTCGAGGCCACGGAGGCGGTGAAGGCTGCCAACAGGATATCAGCTGAGGCTGAAGCAGTGGCTCAGGCCGTAGAGGAGAAGGCAGCCGATGCCGCGAAAAAAGCCGTGGAGAGCTATCGAAGCTCTCAGGTCTTCGTCGAGGAGGTGGCTGAAGCTGGGGCCGGTGCCTACCTCCATGGTTTTTATGATGGCCGAGACAAGGTAGTGAGGGTCTTTGGTACTGAAGGACTTAAAGACCTGGAACCCGATGAAGACCTCGAGG
The DNA here is from genome assembly GCA_900491605.1 of Calamus simplicifolius. Lineage (NCBI taxonomy): Eukaryota > Viridiplantae > Streptophyta > Magnoliopsida > Arecales > Arecaceae > Calamus > Calamus simplicifolius. The sequence continues at coordinate 306,293 of UESW01001632.1, forward strand.
ATGGGGAGATCGACCATGGCTCCGTTCCGACCGACAATGCTGCCCCCCCCAGCCGACGCTGCTCCAGCCAAGAACTGAAGATCCGCCTGTGATCTCGGCTTTTTCTTTACTTTTTCCTGTTTAACAATGTACTCAAGTCCGACTATGGTCGGCATTTTGTAAGAGCTTTGATGATCAATGAAAAGAAATTATCCCTTAAAATTTGTGTTGAAATTATGAATTCTTTCCTTTTCTTTTGTTCAACATTATCGATACTTAGCTTCTCAAGCCGCTCATCCAATGTAATCTTCGGCGCCCATAGGAGTTGCATAGAATCACACCAACCCGATCAAAATGGGGGCTCTTATAGTTTAGCTGGAAACATTTTGGGATCAATATGCGTTGATTCCCGACCGCCATCGTCGGGTTGCCGACGAGCCGTAAGTATCGATCTGGCCTCGACTAGTCTTGCGACTCCGAGCCTTCGACATTATTTTGCTGAGGGGCTTTATAGTGTTGCCTTGCCGACGTGCTTTAGGTGCCATTCCGCCGATGGGCATTTAATGTTGTCTTGTGGGAGCGACCCGAGACCGGGCCAGGGAGCCTTTTAACCCGAAGGGCTACCTGAGGGTGTCGCAATCAGGATCAGGTCCTTTTAACCCGAAGGGTGACCTGAGGGTGCTGTGACCAGGCTCAGGATCTTTCAACCCAAAGAGTAACCTGAGGGTGCTATGACCAGGCTCAGGATCCTTTCAACCCCAAAGGATGACCTGAGGGTACTGTGACCAGGCTCAGGGTCCTTTCAACCCCGAAGGGTGACCTGAGGGTGTTGTGACCAGGCTTAGGCTCTGACATTGGAGTCCGGCTTCTACATCAACACTAGAGTTGGGCTTTGGTGCCAACGCTGGAGTCAGGCTTTGGCACCGACGCGGGAGTCGGGCTTCGATGCCGATGCGAGAGTCGGACTTCTGTGCCGACACGGGAGTTGGGCTTCTATGCCGACAAGGGAGTCAGGCTTCGGTGCTGACACTGGAGTCGGGTTCCGGTGCCGATGCGGGAGTCGGGCTTCGGTGCGACGCGGGAGTCGGGCTTTTGTGCCGACACTGGAGTCAGGCTTTTGCCATGTTGTTATAGAATAGAGAGGCAATGCTAAGTAATGCATAAAAGTGCACTTTTATTTCAATAAAATTGAAGGATGAGGTATTCAAACCTACGAACATTCAGTCGAGTACATCACTGATAGTATCGGCGAAGGTTGTCGGAACTCCAAGTTCGAGGGAGCGCTCTCCCATTGAGCTCCTCGATTCAATAAGCTTCTCGGTAAAGGGCCTCCATGACCCGATAGGGCCCCTTCCAGTTGGGTGATAACTTTCCTCCCTCTATTGGCCTCGAGACCTCGGCCTTCTGGAGGACCAAGTCTCCAGGATGGAACACCCGGGGTCTAACGCGGGCATTGTAATACCTTGCCGTTTTCTGACGATAAGTGGCCATCCTGATCCGCGCTTGATCACGCACCTCCTCGATGAGTCCAAGTTGGCCCTTAGTTGGGCTGAGTTGTCCTCCTCATTGTAGGCTTCCACCTAAGGACTGGGGACCCCGATTTCCACTGAAAGGATGGCCTTGGACCCAAAGATAAGACTGAATGGAGTTTTTCGGTTGGAGTCCTCGGAGTTGTATGGTAAGCCCATAGGACATGGGGAAGTTCTTCCACCCATCTCCCTTTGAAGTCATCGAGCCGTGTCCGAAGCCCCTGAAGGATAGTATGGTTGGTTACCTTTGCCGCCCCGTTGGTTTGTGGGTGACCGACAAAGGTGAATCTTTGGTTGATTCCTAACTCAATACAAAATTCTCTAAAGGGAGCATTATCGAACTGTCGGCCTTGTCTGTGATGAGAGTGTTGGGGAGTCCAAAACGCAAATTATAGACTTCCAGAAGAAGGTTCTTACTCTTGCTTCGGTTATTTTGGTTAGAGATTCAGCCTCTACCCATTTGGTTAAATGGTCGATAGCAATCAGCAAAAACTTTTCTGACCAGAGGCAGGGGGAAATGGTCCCAAAATGTTCATCCCACACTGGGTGAAGGGCCAGGGAGCGGAGATGGGACTCAGATGAGAAGTGGGCTACCGCTGGACGTTGGCGTGTCGTTGGCAACTATCATACTTTCGTACTAATTCGGCCACGTCTTCCCACATGGTGAGCCAATAGTAGCCTTGACGGAGGGCTTTATACGCCAACGCTCTGCCCCCCAGATGGTTCCGCATGCGCTTTCGTGAATCAAGCGGAGGATGTAATCGGCCTCGACGGGACCGACACACTTGAGGAGGGGATACGAGAAGGACCTCCGGTATAGGCATCCATCCATTATTAGAAATTTGGAGGCTCGCCATTTGAGGAGTTTGGCCTCGGTGGGGTCATCAGGAAGGATACAGTCGGCGAGATACCGGATATAGGCATCCATCCAGGTTAGCTCTTGGCCGACGGGCAATGCTTCCTCCTTGGTCTCGATGCTCGGGTCTTCCAAATTTCATATATGTCCTTCCCAGGGATCCGTCGACTGTCGTGGCCAACCGGACAGCGCATCGGCTCTAGCATTCTCCTCCGGGGAATATAGCTGATATAGAAATGAGCAAAGAGGAGGGATTGTGATTGGACCTTGCTCAGGTATCGGGACATGATGGGGTCCCGAGCTTCATACTCCCCAGTGATTTGCCCCGAGACGAGTTGGGAGTCAGTGTATGCTCTGAGATGCTCTACTTTAAGTTCTTTGGCAAGCCTCATCCCGGCCAATAAGGCTTTGTACTCGGCTTGATTGTTTGTGGCAGGAAAGAGAAAGCGGAGAGCATACTCGATTGTTACACTGTCGGGGCCGGCAAGAATGAGTCCGACGCTGCTTCCTTGGGAGTTTGAGGCCCCGTCCACGTGAAGAATCCAATCCCTCCTTGGATCAGTGGTCAGCGCCTCCAGGGACTTCGTCGGGGGCTCCCTGACCTGCTCATCGGTCCAAGTGCACTCGATCAAAATCTGCCAAGACCTGGGACTTCATAGCCGACCTCGGTTTGAAGGTCAGATCGAATTCTCCCAACTTGAGTGCCCACTTTGCCAGCCGACCGAAAGTGTCAAGGCGAGATAAGATCGTCCTTAGAGGCTGGTCCGTCAGCACCACGATTGAGTAGGCTTGGAAGTAAGGCCTGAGACGTTGAGCCGACACTATTAGTGCGAAAATAATTTTTTTTAATTTTGGTGTACCTGGTCTCGGCGTCATGAAACTCTTTACTGGTGTAATACACCGGCCTCTACATTCCTTTAGGGTCTATTCGGATGAGGACGGAACTGACTGCTCCTGAGAAGCGGCCAGGTACAAAAAGAGATCCTTCCCCTCCAAAGGTTTCGACAATAGCGGTGGAGTCGACAATAAATTCTTCAGTTCCTCGAAGGCCTTTGGTAGTCAGCCATCCACTCGAAGCCGTTGACTTTTCATAAGGCCTTGAAGAAGGGAAGGCATCGCTCGGCCGATCTGGACAGGAAATGACTCAGAGCTGCCAGCCTTCCAGTCAGACGCTGGATTTCCTTTTTATTCACCGGCGGCCTCATATCTAGGATAGCTTGAATCTTATCCGGGTTTGCCTCTATTCCTCGTTGCATCACCATGAATCCCAGGAACTTGCCCGCTGCGACTCCGAAGGCACACTTCCGGGGGTTCAGCCTCATCCGAAACCGACAAAGATTGCTGAAGGTCTCCATCAGGTCAGATATATGGTCGTTGGCTCGGACGCTTTTGGTCAGCATGTCGTCTACGTATACCTCCATATTGCGCCCGATCTAACTTTCAAGGCTTTATTCATCAGCCTCTGATAGGTAGCCCCGACATTTTTCAGTCCGAAGGGCATGACTTTATAGCAGTAGATTCCTTTCTCGGTCACGAATGATGTAGCCTCCTCATCTGATGGCTCCATTCTGATCTGGTTGTACCCCGAGAAGGCATCCATGAAACTGAGAGTCTCGTGGCCGAAGGTGGCATCTACCAACTGGTCGATCCTAGGGAGCGGGAAGCTGTCCTTAGGGCAGGCCTTGTTGAGGTCGGTGAAGTCGACGCACATCCTTCAGCTTCCATTGGCTTTTCGAACCATCACCACATTAGCCAACCAGTCGGGATAATGGACCTCCAGAATGTGGTCGGCGGCGATCAGTTTGCGGATCTCCTCGTCGATGGCTTTCTGTCGCTCGGGGGCAAAGCTCCTCTTCTTTTGTTGGACCACCCTACAGTTGGATTTAATGTTAAGTTTGTGAGTGATTACCTCCGTCGGTATACCTGGCATGTCGGTCGGCGACCATACGAAGATATCGGAGTTGGCTCAGAGGAAACCGAGGAGTCAACTCCTCGCCTCCTCAGGAAGAAAGGCTTCAATTTGGACGGTTCTCGTCGAGTCCTCTCCTAGGGAGAAAGTCAATAGATGCCCCGCGGGTTCTCCCCTCTTCTCAGCTTCTCTCAGGTCTATCAACTCAGGAGTCGGCGAATTGTCGACCGACTGAGGACTAGGGGCCGTGTGGTAGCAAAGGGGTGTCGGACTCCTTTTCCCCCGCATCTCCCCGATCCCATGATGGGTGGGAAATCGCACAAGTAATCTCTTCGTCGAGATAATGGCGTCCAACAGATTTAGGCCTGGCCTTCCGAGAATGGCATTATATGCCAAAGCGACTCTTACCATCAGGAACTTCATGAAGATCGTGCTCTGGCAGGGTAGGGTCCCAGCCATGACAGGAAGAGTAATTTCTCCCTCAACTTTCACCGAGTCTCCGGTGAAACCTACGAGAGGTGTCGTCACTGGCCGAAGGGAGTCCGAAGGCAAGTTCATACAAACAAATGCTTCATACGTCAAAATATCAGCTGAGCTTCCACTAATATTCTTTTTACAGGATGTTTAGCAATCGTCATAGACACGACGATGCTTCCATCATTTGGGTTATTTACCCCTCTATATCCTTTTCGGAAAAAGGGATTACAGGACTATCTCTCTCACCCCCCAAGGTCTTTTTGAAGTGCCACCCGCTCCCCAGGAGACAATTTCTATGGTCTTCTCGATCGGGGCATTGTCGATATTGGCTTGCTAAGCCGGTGGTGCCGACGGGCCCGGTGCTGTTGGATTCCCTCTCCGGACAAATTGACCGAGATGACGTTGCTGGATGAGCTCCTATATAGCCCTCTTTAGCTGTCGGCAGTCTTCCGTGTCATGGTCGTGATCTCGATGAAAACGACAATATAGATTTTTGTTGCGGGGAACTCCAGGCTTCAAGGGTGCAGGGCGCTTAAGATAGGATTCACCCTCGATTTCCATAAGAATATGAAAAATCGGGGCTAATAGAGGGGTGTAACGCTCACCTACAGGGGCGAAAGTCCGTGGCCGATTGTCTGGCCGACGAGGCGGCTCGGGCTTCTTTGCATGAGACCCACCAGACTCTGATCGGACTTGCTTTTTGCTGGGGCCCTCATCAGTTTCCCACCGAGAGGAGTCGGCCTCATCAGCGCGAATGTATTTCTGAGCTCGACTCAGCAACTCCACATATAAACTCGGGGGCTTCTTGTCCAATGAGTATGCGAAGCGGGAAGGACAGAGTCCACGCTTTAAGGCAAGAGTGGCCACCGAGTCATCGAGATGATAAACCTCCATCGCCGCCTCTTTGAAGCGGGCAACGAAGTCCCGAAGAGTCTCTCCACTCTTATGTCCAATTGTAAAGAGGCTGTCGACTACCCGAGGGATCCTTCGGCTCGCGTCGAAGTGGGCGAGAAAAGCTTTCTCCAACTGTCGAAATGAGCTGATACTGTGGGGAGGTAAATGGGAGTACCAAGCCCTCGCAGCCTTTCGTAGAGTGGCTGGGAAGGTGATGCATAAAAGCATATGATGCCCCCTGGACCTGCATGTGCACCTTATAACTTTCCAGATGGTCCAAGGGTCGGTAGTGCCGTTATAGGGATCTAGCTGAGGAAAGCGGAATCGGGAAGGGACGGGTTCTTCCATGATCCGCCTAGTCAGAGGAGGGGCGGCTGTCATACTTCGCCTTCGATTGATTTGTCGGTCGTCGGCTGAGCTCCTCCAAGCGCCGGTAGCGCTCCTCCAATATCTTCTCCATGCGGAGGTGGATCCTCTCGCCAATGGACTCTTCCCCTGATGAAGTAGAGAGAGGACCGGGAGAGGGATGGCGTCGACGGGCAACACCCTTCCCTGGGGCCTTGTCCCGGGATCGCCGGGGAGAGGGACTGTCGGAAGATCTCCTCCCCGCAGGGGCGTCCCGACGACGGTGAGCCTCCCGTTGTGGGTGTCGCCCATGGGTGGACTATTGATTGGGCTGTGCTGCAACTTCTCGCAAAGACTGGGGTTGCGGCAGAGGTTGAGCGGCTGCCGATTGTTGTTGAAGTTCATGGATCACCGCTGCAAGGGACCGCACCCTAAGCGAGGGCGGTGACCCTATCACCTTGGTGTGGTGGCGAAGGATGAACTGATGGGAGGGCCTCCGGTTGCTCGGCCCTCACCTGCTGCTCCCCAGCCAGACTAGTGGAAGCTTCTTGAGCACGGGTTACCACCATTTTTCTTTGGTTAGGAGGAATGGAGGGTCTTAAATTGGGAGCTTACTGGTTCGCGTCTGTTACTTTCTTCTCTACGCGCTGCGCCCTGCCCCCTACCTGGCGCGCCAATCTGTTGCTGCCAAATCACTTTTGAGGAGCGTCAGGCGACAGAAATGCTTCGTAGGCCTTCAAAGGAAGGACATGGACCGCCTCCTTCAGCCGGAAACCTGCAAGAAAAGTTTCGGACCGGTGGTTCCAGTGGGGACCCTCCGACGCTCAAGTCAGCGACTTGGAGAACATGGATCTGAATGAGAGAGTAGAGATTGAGTCCCCTCCTTGAGGGTTGGGGCCTTTATATACCTGTTCGGAGGATCCCTCTTACCCTTCGTTCATAACAGTCGAATCCTTTTTTAGATGGTTGTTGATTTCCGTCTTCAACGTGCCGCAAAGGACGGGTAGTGGGGCTGGACGTGGATGGTCACACCCGTCGTTAGTGGTGCCAGGGGAAGGCACGTTCATTGCACACGTTGCCAGGCATGTTCGTGGCAGAGTAACCCGCCATTCTTGGGGAAGTGGGCCACGCAGCTTGGTCGAGGGGGCGCTATGAGATCGACGGATAACTGAGTTGCTCCTAGGGCCGAGAGAACCGCCGAAGCCGACGTCGAGGCCTCGGCCTTACACAGAGGCTGAGATGGGCCGGGGCCGACGCCGAGGCGAAATGGGGCGACCGACGTCGAGCCGAGGCCGAAATGGGCTGCAGCCGACGCAGAGGTCGAGATGGGCCGGGGCCGACGCCAAGGCCGACGCAGAGGCCGAGATGGGCTGCAGCCGATGCAGAGGCCGAGATGGGTCGGGGCCGATGCCAAGGCCTGAGATGGGCTGAGGCTGGGATGAGCCCAATGCCAAAGGGGTTGGAATGCGCCAGACCGTGCAACGTCGGGTTCGTGGTCCCTTCATCTTGTGGGTCATGTGGCCTGATCAGCCACATCACAACCAAAATTAAATTTTTCAAAAACAAAGAGCCAACCCTTTTTCTTAGGAACAAAATTAGGAAATTCTAGTTTGACTAATAATAGGTTAAGGTGCTTCTCTTATAGATAAAAATATTAAAAAATTAATTTAACTTATAAATGATTAAACATAAAATATTAAAATAATATATAAAAATATAATTTGTAAAGCTTTAATCAATACTTCCAGAGTTTTCAAACTTAGATTTATAATTGTAGTCAACTTTTTACTAGCTTATGCCCAACTAATTTTATTTGATTTTTAGGGTAACATCTTCTTACAAAGTTTTATAAGAATTGTTCTTAAAAGATGAAAAAAGAAAGTTTTCTTTGTAGCTTTATGAATCTTTTCATTAGATAAACTTCATTTCTATTGGTTGATTTTCAATTTAGCACTTATTCCTATGCAACTTCAAAATTTTTTGCAACATTTAAACTAAACAATGTATCCGTTGTGCTTCACCAGATCTAGGCATATACTAGATATTTATAGTTACATTTATGCTTAAATTCAAAATATTATTTATTTATCATTATGAATTTATATATGAGATTAGATTTTTAATTAATGTTTTATTATCATTAAATTATGCATTATTGAATATTAAATTTAAACAAAAAATAGAATAAATAAAATAAAAAGAGAGGTGATCATCATAATGAGTACATGGTGACGTGGCAACAGAGCTGGTGTTGCCGCATCGCATGAATGGTTTTCCGAAATCAACCAGCCCATTATACGGTCGACCTGTCAATGCCTGGTCGGGTGTCGTGTGAACAAGTTGAGGTATCAGCAAGAATATTAGCTCAGGCTTTAAGCCCTATAAATCGAGTCAGGATCACTTTAGTTATTGTCACAATTACGACATTTAGAATCAATTTTAGTTGTCAAATCTAAAGTAGTGAAATCCAAAGATTCGTCATTGTCATGAGTCCCTTTCAGATGACATGCCTCAAGGATGGCAAATTGGTTGAAGCGTCAACCATTTCTGCCGGCTGACGAAGCCACGGGACCCAGATCAAGCTTTATCCACATCAATGCCCAATTATATATATATATATATATATATATATATATATATATATATATATATATATATACGAACAATTATACTATTCCAGCATAAATCAAATTTAATATATTAAAAAATAAAATTTATTTAAATATAAAAAGAAAAAAAAATTTGCTTTCAATTTTAGAATTCGAAGTGATAAGCTATAAATGCAGCAACCCCAATTAGTTGCTGAATTAATTTTTTAATAGATATATTCAATCTGGACTCTGAATGCCTTATGATTGATAAGATGTCTTGAATTAAGGGGTTAATTGGCTCGCTTGAGCATTAAATAATAAAAAGAATCATCCTCAATGAAAAGATAACGGACATCAAGAATATAATAGCATAAAAATATCAATCCAAATCATCATAAAGCTCTATCAAAAAAAATAAAGGAGCTAAGAAGATCGAATTTCTCACCGACTTCATCAAATTTTTGAATAATAAAAGCTAAATTGATGCCTATCCTGAATATTTCTATCGAAGTTGACTTTAATAAATTCTAAAGATGGGTTCCTAAGAGACAAAAATGTATACCGTGCGCTGCTAGCACCAAGAATCATTTTATACATGGTATGGTATGTCCATTTATACTAACAAGGATGGTATTATGGCTGACGTTTCCCTTCCTAGCACCGTGCACATCCGAATCGTGCTGCGTAGTAAATTCAGCCCATTTGTCCTTGTTAAATCTTGTCAATTCAGAAGTTACCATTCCTCTCCTTTCCCTTATCTGGAGGCTGGAGCTGTTTATTCGTGCTAATACTTATTCTATTCACATATCGAATGGAGCTACCGGACTCACCAGCCTGCATTTAAGCACTAACCATTTAGGCTTCAGTCCTTTATTTATTTATTTTATAGATTGTTGATAATATGATAATCTAAAAGTCCAACAATATATATTTTTTAATAATGATATATAAAAAATAATAAATAATTTAATGGACTTGTAAATTGCTGGGATATATCATATAAGTATTATAAAAGCAAGGAAAGGACGTCCTTTCTGTAGTAGTCGCTAGCTAGCACGATGAATTGAATAACGGGCGATCTACTCGCCGCTCAACCATGTCACAAGGTAAAAACACCACTAAAATTTGCGAGCCATCGGCTTGCCGCTCAAGCAACCACGGGGCACTCTGGATTCCTTCCAGTTCCGCGTTCACACTATATAGGAAGAGTGATATCTTACAGCCACAAAAAAGCTCGACTCAACAATGTGACCATCCAATGTGTCACATTATATCGTTATTTCTGAGGCCAGCCCGTGACTGACACGTTCAATTGAGTCCGACGTATTAGAAAAGCTTATGCTCCCAAACTGGTAATCCAAAAGGATAAGTTGACACGCGGCACTATGCTAGAGGAGGGTGGTCGCCGCACGGCACCAACAGCCCCAGAGAAGAGAATTAAGAGCGCTATATATAAGTAACCGCACGCCAAAGCCACCCTCCCCCCTCGCCACTCATACGCCGACGAATAGCTGCCGTCCGCCAGATGGAGCCCCAAGGAACCATCGTCTTCAGCACCGTTGGATTGCCGTACTACGGCTTCGACGTCTTCTCCACTCCTCTACCCTCCAACCTCGACGCCGGCGGAAACAAACTAACGGAGCGCCGCCACACTGATGGTGCCTCCATCAACTTCAACGCCCAATTCGTCGACGAGGGCGACATCGTCACCTTCGCGTCCGAGCGAACCGGCTCGTCCCGGCTTTACCTCGCCGAGTCGCCAGACCGCAAACCCAAACCGCTCCCGACTGTTCTAAAAAGCCTGTACCACGACCGCCCAACCGTTAGGAACGGGCGGGTCTACTTTGTCTCGGCCCACGAACCGCCACCTGAGCCGTTCAAGAGCTGGTCCGCGGTCTACTCGGCCCGGCTCGACACGGACGAGATCGTCCGTCTCAGCCCGCCCGGCGTCGTCGACTTCAGCCCGGCAGCGTCCCGATCAGGGGAGCTCATCGCCGTCGCATCGTACGGGTCCCGGCCGTGGAAAGGGGACTTCCACGAGCTCGACACCGAGATCGTCGTGTTCCAGGCCTCCCATCCCTCCCGCCGCACCGTGATCTGTAGCCGCGGCGGATGGCCGGCGTGGTCCGACGACTCGACCCTGTTCTTCCACCGCAAGGCCGACGACGGCTGGTGGAGCATCTTTCGGTCGGATCTGACAGCGGATCTTGAGAACTCCCGAGGGCCCGACGCCGCTCGCCGGATCACTCCGCCGGGGCTCCACTGCTTCACGCCGGCGGCGTCGCACGACGGGAAGCGGATCGCCGTCGCCACGCGAAGAAAGGGCACTGATTTCCGCCACATCGAGATCTTCGATCTGGAATCGGAGCGCTTTTCCCCAATCACGCAGCTTCTAAATCCTAATCTCCACCATTATAACCCCTTCTTCTCCCCGCAGTCGGGTCATCTCGGTTACCACCGATTCCGAGGGGAATCTGCCCCCGGTGACTCCATCATTCCCAATTTCAGCCCGGTGAAGTCCCCGGTGAGAGGGATTAAGATGCTTCGCCTCCACAGCACCTTCCCTTCCTTTTCCCCCGACGGCGATTTCATCGCAATCAATGGTGATTTCCTCGGTACCCCCGGGCTCATGGTCCTCAAATCCGACGGCTCCAAGCGGTGGACTCTTCTGAAGGAATCGGGGGCGTTCTACACGGCGTGGAGCCCCACCGAGAAGGGGGTGATCTACACTTCCATCGGCCCGATCTTCGAGTCCAGCAAAGCGACCGTCCAAATCGCCCGGATCTCCTTCGATCCCAACGATCTAACCGACGATCGGGAGGAGATCCCGGCGGCAGTGAAGATACTCACCCGGACCGATGCCGGTAACAACGCGTTTCCGTCGTGCTCGGCGGACGGGAAATCGCTGGTCTTCCGGTCGGGGCGAACCGGACACAAGAACCTCTACATCCTCGACGCCGTCAACGGTGAATCCGACGGCGGGGTGGGGATCCGGCGGCTGACGGAGGGGGAGTGGACAGACACAATGCCGAGCTGGTCACCGGACGGCAAGCTGATAGCCTTCTCCTCCAACCGCCACAAACCCTCCAACCCAGACGTCTTCAGCATCTACCTCATCCGCCCGGACGGCAGTGGCCTGCGCAGGGTCCACGTGGCGGGGCGCGCGGGGTCATGCCACGTGGACAGGGAGAGGATCAACCACGTGTGCTTCAGCCCGGACTCCAAGTGGCTCCTCTTCACGGCGAACCTCGGCGCCGTGACGGCCGAGCCGGTCTCATGGCCAAACCATTTTCAACCCTACGGAGACCTGTTTATGTGCCGCCTCGACGGTACCGAGCTGAGGAGGCTGACGTGTGGCCCGTATGAGAACGGGACGCCGGTGTGGAACTCGCGTGGTGGGCCCGACGACCTGGGATCTTGTTCTCTCCGATCTCCCAACGGAGACAAGCTCCGAGGCCAGTTTGAGGAGCCTCTGTGGATAACTTGTGACCTATAACTCTTTGCCGCTTACGTTGTATCCATGTTTGCTTGAACGTTGTTACGTTCATCAGTGTGCTATGTAACCGTTGGTGCCACGTTGGAATAAAGAAGACTTAATAAGTGTTCCGCCGGCACATCTTAACCGAATAGGACGTGACTGCGATCGTGAACTGTGACACGTGCTAGCAACCTACCGTAACTATTGCCACGACCCACGACGCGAGCCACGTGGCCCGCATGCAAAGGGACCGAGACCGTTTTAATAGAGGCCAGGGGGACTTCCCCCGGGGCGCATTCCAGGACCAGAGCGGGGGGATCGGTGGTGAATCAGGGCCGTTGAAGGATGCCGGGGCTAACGATAGGCGACACGATCCCGGACTTGGAGCTGGAGACTACCCAGGGGAAGATCCGGATCCACGACTACGTCGACGGTGGCTGGGCCATCATTTTCTCCCACCCCGGTATGATGTCGCTCTGTCGCACCTTTACCTTTAGGCATGGAGCTTAATTTGCTTCCGTTCTGATCGATGTACGTCTGATTGATCTCGCGTGCAGCGGACTTCACACCCGTGTGCACGACGGAGTTGGGGAAGATGGCGGCGTACGCGGAGGAGTTCGAGAAGAGAGGGGTGAAGCTTCTCGGCATCTCCTGCGACGATGTCAAGTGCCACGTGGAATGGATCAAAGACGTCGAAGCTTACGCGGTTCTCCCTCAACCCATGAGATAAGACTAAAATTAAAAATTCTCCAGCAAATTAAAGTCCCTCGATCCCTCTGACGTCAAATATTAGTCCTTAATTCTCGTGTGAAAATAATATTGTAGGGCGCCGGGTGTCGCGTAACGTATCCAATAGCGGCCGACCCCAATGGAGAGGTGATCAAGCAGCTGAACATGGTAGACCCTAATGAGAAGGACTCCAACGGGAACCAGCTCCCATCACGGGCCCTTCATTCGGTGGGCCCCGATAAAAAGGTTGCACATCATGATCATTAACTAATTCCGATCATAAATTTGTTGCTGACCAGATTTCTTTCCCCCCCCCCCCCCCCCCCCCCCCCCCCCCCCCCAACACACACACACACACACATATATATATATATATATATGCGCACGTACGGTTTTATGATGTGTATGTATGTATGGTGGTGGAGCAGGTTAAGCTGAGCTTTCTGTACCCGGCGTCGACGGGGCGGAATATGGACGAGGTGGTCAGGGTGTTGGACTCGCTCCAGAAGGCGGCCAAGCAC
>UESW01001632.1:322220-347127 GCA_900491605.1 Calamus simplicifolius
TCTCAAGACTTTTTGGTATCAAACCTTCGAAAGAGGGAGAGGAGCGAGCATGGCGCGATAGGGAACGAACCTAAAAAGCCCCGTCAGTCAGGATCGGATTGCCAGGCCCAGCCTCCGGCGGCTATTCCCGAAGCGACCCTGATAGAAGATAGCGAAGGAGAGATGAGTCCTCCAACGGGGATCCCGATAGGAGATCCTGTCGAGAGGGAGCTTCCGGAGGTCATTCCATCCCCCACTAAGGGCGCTGGGGGATCTGTAGGGAGTGCGGAAGCAGTCGAAATCGATTTGCCAGGTCCTTCATCGTCAAAGGAAGTGGGCGTTCCTGCCCCCGCTCCCTCAGATGCTTTAGGAAATCTGTCTCCACCTCCTCAACCGCCTAATCAGGGTGCTGGGTACAAAAGTTGCCTGTCAGAGACAATTCTTAAACTTGCGATCCTGCCCAGGTTCCAAGATAAAATGAGGAAGGTAACACAAGAAGAGTCATTTGACACCATGTTCACAGCTGCGCTTCAGGTAAAGTTTCAACTTTTCCTTTTGTGATTATCGAATTCGGGCATTCACTGAATGTATTTTGCAGATGTCTAATGGCCTTTTTGTACTGCGCGAAGACTTAAACAAGGCCAAGTCTCGGAGTGTGAGCTTAGACAAAGAGTTGGTGGAGACGAAGGCCCGAGAGTCAAAAGCACTACACGACCTTCGGGTTATTCGGGGGATTATCGGACCTGGGGGGAAAGGCGGAAATGGAGCTGCAGAGCTTAGATGCCCAACTATCTGAGGTTCGGGCGAAGTTGTTGCCAACGGAAGAGAGGTTAAAAGAAACTACTCTTAGGCTAGAACATACTGAAAATCGAGCAGATAACGCGGAAGCTACGGCTCGCGATGCTGTAGAAAAATTGGTTCTAGCCGAGAAAGACGCTAAGAATGCTCTCGACAGAGTTGCAACAGTGATGACGGAGGCCCGGGAAAAGATAGCTGCGGTCGAGGCCGAGGCCCGGGAAAAGATAGCTGTGGCCGAGGCCAAAGCTCAAGAAAAGGTGGCCACGGCCGAAGTCGAAGCTCAAGAAAAGGTGGCATAGCCGAAGCCAAAGTCCGGGATGCTATCAAGGAGTACAAGGGCTCCCCGGATTTTGAATCGGAGTTCCAGGAGGCCGCCCTAGACGCCTTTGTTCAAGGCTTTGAGAGGTGTAAACGGATGTTAGCCCGACACTTCAACTTAAAGAACCTTGAACTTTTCGACCTGTGGACGATGAAGAAATTCCTGATATGGAGGTCGAAGACGTGGCGGGTAGGGTGGCGGCGACCAAAGATTCTGCTGCAGAAATGCCCCTCTGAGGAGCCGGCTTCCGATCCCAATACAGAGAAGGAGCATTCAGAGAATTGATTGAGGATGCCTAAATTTATTTTGACTTTAGCTTTAGTTTTTCTATCCTTGACTTGGTCCTTTTAAAGGACCTTTTTTTGTAATGAATATCTGTTTATTGACGAGACTTTATAAAGTTTCCTAGTAGATTAACTTTAAATGAGCAGATGCTACCCTTTATTTATTTGGTGTTACTTAATATTTCATCTGCTTAATTCTTGATTCCTACTTATGGATTAGGGAATTCACGAGTTGGCAGGGAATCCGTCCACGAGTTGGCAAAATCCTAGTCTTCGGGTCATTTTCCGGTGTGTTGTATTAAGATGTAAGTCCTAGAATGTTGATAAGGCAGTTTAGGGGCCCCTGCAGGGGAGCTAATCCTGGGTTCAAGGAAGCACGAAGCTCTTGGGATTGTGGGGCCACTTAGTGTTTTTGTAGAATTGTACCTCGAGGGTAACCGAGTATCTGCCTATGGGCGTGACTCAAAACCATCTAAGTCAAGGCTGCTCGAGCCAAGGATTTATACCTTCTTAGGAGTGAGTCATACCGGGTTGGGGGCGTTCTTTGGACTGTAGGGCCGCCGAGCCGTCTATCGTGGTTCGGGGTCGCTTGAGTCATGGACTTGAACCTCCTCAGGGGCAAGTTATACTGGCCTGGGGGTGTCTTTGGACTGTAGGGCCGCCGAGCCGTCTATCGTGGTTCGGGGCCGCTTGAGTCACGGACTTGAACCTCCTCAGGGGCAAGTTATACCGGCCTGGGGGTGTCCTTTGGACTGTAGGGCCGCCGAGCCATCTATTGTGGTTCGGGGCCGCTTGAGTCACGGACTTGAACCTCCTCAGGGGCAAGTTATACCGGCCTGGGGGTGTCCTTTGGACTGTATGGCCGCCGAGCCGTCTATCGTGGTTCGGGGCCGCTTGAGTCACGGACTTGAACCTCCTCAGGGGCAAGTTATACCGGCCTGGGGGTGTCCTTTGGACTATAGGGCCGCCGAGCCATCTATCGTGGTTCGGGGCCGCTTGAGTCACGGACTTGAACCTCCTTAGGGGCAAGTTATACCGGCCTGGGGGTGTCCTTTGGACTGTAGGGCTGCCGAGCCGCTCTGAAGAATTATCTAAAATATGTGTTCAAATGTGCAGGCTCATTTAATATTTGGATAAATACATTACATTACTGGTAGTATGGCCAGAGATTGTCTGCATTCCACGTTCGGGGGATTAGTTGTCCATTTAGGTCTTCAAGCTGGTACGCTCCACGGTGAAGAACTTCTCTATCCGTAGGGCCCTTTCCAGTTCGGAGACAATTTGCCCCCTTCTGTTGGTTTGGATATCGAAGCTTTTCTTAGAACTAAATCTCCCTGACGGAAACTCTTCGAGCGGACGCGGGTATTATAATACCTCGCTACCTGCTGCTGGTATGCCGCCATCTTAATTCGAGCCCGATCTCTTGCTTCATCAATGAGGTCAAGATTGGCTCTTAAATTAGGGAGGTTGTCTGCTTCGTTGTACGTTTCCACTCGGCTACTTGGTAAGCCAATTTTGACGGGAATAACAGCTTCGGAACCAAAAACCAGGTTGAATGGCGTTTCTCCTGTCGGCGTTCTGGGAGTTGTGTGGTATGCCCAGAGTACACTCGGGAGCTCTTCTACCCACCTTTCTTTGGACGTATCCAGTCTGGTCCTTAGTCCCCGTAATATCATGCGATTTGTAACCTCAGCCTCTCCATTAGATTGTGGATGGCCGACGGAGGTGAATCGTTGCAGGATGCCGAGATCAGTACAGAAAGCTTGGAAGGTGTTGTTGTCAAACTGTCGGCCATTGTCAGTGATGAGGGTGTGTGGTATGCCGTATCGACAAATAATGGCTTTCCAGAAAAAGGTTTTGACCTTGGCTTCAGTAATTTTGGCGAGTGCTTCAGCTTCAACCCATTTAGTAAAATAATCGACGGCTACTAGTAGGAATTTGCGCTGTCCTGATGCGGAGGGAAAGGGCCGAGGATGTCCATGCCCCACTGAGCGAAGGGCCAAGGAGCAGAAAGAGAATTTAACTGAGAAGATGGTTGCCACTGAATGTAGGCGTACCGTTGGCATCGATCACATCTTTTCACTAGTTCAGTTGTATCCTCTTGCATGGTGAGCCAGTAATATCCTTGTCGGAGGGCCTTGCGTGCTAGAGATCGGCCTCCGGAGTGATTCTCACAGATGCCTTCATGAATTTCTCTAAGGATATAATCCGCATCAACCGAATTAACACATTTGAGGAGGGGCTGAGAGAAGGATTTCTTGTAAAGTTGGCCTTCTAGTAGCACAAATTTGGAAGCTCTCCGCTTAAGCAGCTTAGCTTCTTCACGACCAACTGGGAGAACGCCGTCTTTTAGATACCGGATATAAGATTCCATCCAGGTTTCTTCTTGGATAATGGGCAAAGCTTCTTCAGTAGCTTCGATGCTAGGTGTTTTCAGATACTCAATGTAGGTTTTGCCCATGGCACTATCCATCGAGGTAGCTAGTCGGGCTAACATATCGGCCCTAGCATTTTCACCTCTGGGTATATAACTGATGGCGAAGTGGTCCAATAAAGAAATTAATAGTCTGACCTTGTTCAGATATTGGAACATGATAGGGTCCCGAGCTTCATACTCTCCTGCCACTTGGGCGGAAATAAGCTGCGAGTCAGTGAAAACCCGGAGATTCTTGATTCCCATCCCATGCGCTAGTTTGATTCCGGTCAGTAAAGCCTCATATTCAGCTTGATTATTGGTGGCTTCAAAGAGGAAACGAAGAGCATATTCTAGTACTGCGCCTTCTGGGCTAGCGAGAATGAGGCCAGCTCCGCTACCCTATGAGTTAGAGGCTCCGTCGACGTGGAGGACCCATGCTTCATGATCCTCCTCCTCAGCATCTAAAAGGATCCGGGGGATTTCTTCTTGATGCGGCTCAGACCAGTGCACTCTACTAGAAAATCAGCCAAGACCTGGGATTTCAAAGATGCTCTGGGTTGAAATGATAAGTCGAATTCTCCTAGTTTGATGGCCCACTTGGCTAACCGGCCAGAAGTGTTTGGTCATGATAAAATAGCTCTGAGAGGTTGATCAGTGAGGACGACTATGGGATGGGCTTGGAAGTAGGGTCTGAGTCGTCGAGCAGAAACGAATAAAGCGAAAATGACTTTCTCCGTTTTGGAATATCTCTCTTCTGCACCATGAAGCACCTTGCTGGTATAATATATAGGTCGTTGAACGGCATGGTCGCCGATACGCACCAGAACGGAACTAATGGCCTCCGAAGAAGCCGCAAGATATAGGAAGAGCTTTTCTCCTTGCTCCGGTTTGGATAACAGGGGTGGTGTGGACAAGAACTCCTTAAGTTCTTCAAAAGCTTGTTGACAGTCTTCTATCCACTCGAAGCCATCTGCTTTACGCAAGACCTTGAAGAAAGGTAAACATCTCTCGGCTGATCTGGATAAAAATTGGCTTAACGCTGCTATCCTCCCGGTGAGTTGTTGCACCTCTTTCTTACACATAGCCCGTCTCATACTGAGAATGGCTTGAATTTTCTCTGGGTTTGCTTCAATCCCCCGCCGGGTGACTAAGAAACCCAAGAATTTCCCTGCAGTAACTCCAAATGCACATTTGCGCGGGTTGAGCTTTATTCTATGGAGCCGGAGGTTGTGGAAAGTTTCCTGCAAGTCGGCGACGTGGTCAGTGATGCAGGTTCTTTTTGTCAACATATCATCTACATATACTTTCATGTTGCGGCCGAGCTGGTCTTTAAAAACTTTGTTCATCAGCCTCTGATAGGTAGCTCCTGCATTCTTCAACCCGAAGGGCATTACTTTATAACAATAAATGCCCTTCTCAGTGATAAAAGAAGTATGCTCTTCATCTGAGGGGTCCAATTTTATCTGATTATACCCTGAGAAGGCATTCATGAAACTAAGGAGTTCATAACCAGAAGTCGAATCCACTAACTGGTCGATCCGGGGCAATGGAAAACTGTCCTTAGGACAAGCTTTGTTAAGATCTGTGTAGTCGATGCATATTCTCCATCCTCCGCTGGCTTTCCGGACCATAACCACATTGGCTAGCCAATCAGGATATCGTGCTTCTCGAATATGACTGGCCATGAACAATTTGTCTACCTCCTCGTCAATGACCTTCTGCCGCTCAGGAGCAAAACTCCTTTTCTTCTGGTGGATAGGGCGGCAGCTTGGGTTAATATTAAGTTGATGAGTAATCACCTCCGGAGGAATCCCGACCATATCCGTTACTTTCCAGGCGAAGACATCTGCATTCATTGATAAGAAGGCTAGGAGTTGATCCCGGACTTCAGGGAAGAGGAGCTCACCGATCTGCACGATCTTAGTGGGATCATCTCCCAGGGGGTAAGATATCAGAAGCTCCGCTGGCTCTCCTCTCCGCTCAACTTCCCTGGGGTCAAATGACTCGGCAACCGGAGGAATATTAGCCATCTGGGGACTAGGGGCTAAATGATAGCAGGGTCTGACCGAGTCTACCTCTCCGTGCATCACACCGACTCCTTGTCTGGTAGGGAACTGCACCAATAAGCGCTTAGTAGATATAACTGCATCTAACATATTCAAGCCGGGATGGCCAAGGATGGCGTTGTAAGCCAGGGGGACCCGAACTACCAGAAAATCCAGCATAACCGTGCTTTGACACGGCGGCGATCCTGCCGTAGCTGGCAAAGTAATCTCGCCCTCTACCCGATGGAGTCTCCAGTGAAACCAACTAGAGGGACGGCTATGGGCCGAAGAGAATCTAGAGATAAACTCATCCGAAGAAATGCATCATAAGTAAGCACATTAGCGGAGCTTCCACTGTCGATTAAGATTCTTTTTACATGATGCCTAGCAATCGTCATCGAAACGACGACGCTATCATCTTTTACAACATTACTCCCCGCTATATTTTCCTCAGAAGGGATTACATCATCTAACTCTTCGCCTCCCCTCGGTCTTTTAGAAGATGAAGCTTTTCTGCGGGAAATCATACCCACCATCCTTTCCGTCGGGGTGTTATCAATGCCAGCTTGAGCGGGAGGAGGTCCCATCAAGGCTGGTATGGGAGGAGCCTCTTTCTTCTGGACGTATTGCCCAAGGTATCCCTCTGAATTAGCTCTTCGATGGCCTGCTTCAAGTTCCGACATTCTTCAGTGTCGTGGCCATAATCCCTATGGAAACGGCAATAGCGGCTTCTGTCGCGGGTAGTGCCCTTCTTCAACGGGGGTGGACGCCGTAGATAAGGCTCATTTTCAATCTCATAAGGATGTGAGTCCGGGGTGCTAAGAGGGGTGTAAGATGGTCCTCTCTGGGAGTCTGGCTCTTGCGGCGATCAATTGGCCGGTGCAAGGGCTCTGGTTTCTTGGAAGGAGGTCCATTCAACTCTGGGCGAGTGGACCTTTTGCTAGTCCTCTCTTGTGCACCTCTCCTTGACGAGTCAGCCTCGTCGGCGCGGATGTACTTCTGTGCACGGCTCAGGAGATCAGCATAAGAAGAAAGAGGTCTTTTGTCCAAGGAGTAAGTAAAACGGGAGGGTCGGAGCCCCCGTTTTAGAGCCAGAGTGGCAATGGCATCTTCAAGATGATAGACTTCCAGGGCCGCCACTTTGAAGCGGGTTATAAAGTCTTTCAAAGATTCTCCTTCTTGCTGTTGTACGGAGAATAAGCTATCTGCCACCCGAGGAATTTTTCGAGAGGCGTCGAAATGAGCCAGAAAAGATCTCTCCAGTTGTCGAAAAGAGTCAACACTGCGTAGGGGCAGACGAGAATACCAAACATGGGCCGCCTTACGGAGGGTGGCCGGGAAGGCGACGCATAAGAGGGCATCTGTCGCCCCTTGGACTTGCATGATAGCCTTATAGCTCTCCAGATGATCTAGGGGATCAGTAGTACCGTCATAGGGGTCCAGTTGAGGAAATCGGAACCTCCTTGGAATGGGTTCCTCCATCACCCGTCGAGTGAGAGGGGGGCGGGTGTCGTAATCCGACCTCGGTTGATTATTAATCCTTTGACTGAGCTCTTCCAGCCTACGATCTTGCTCTTCCAGACGCTCTTCCATTCTATCAGTTATACGTCCTCTGGCAGGTTCAGGGGAACGGGAAGGAGACTGACGACGCCACCGGCTATGCTCCATATACGGTTCCTTCCCTCGTCGTCGTCCGGTAGGTGGGCTGCTAGGGGAATGGGACAGAGAGCGCGAACCGTCATGGAGCTTTGGGAGCGCCGTCTTCCTGGAGAATAAGGGCGGAGAGGTTTTGTCGGAGGAGATCTTCCTCGAGCTGATTGTCGGCTAACAGGAGTAGCCGACCCAGGTAATAGAGGTGGCTTGGGCCGTAGCCGGGCTCCTCGAGAGTGTTGCTCTTGCATCTGTTGAACCATCCCGACGAGAGTTTGGACTTGTTGGGTAAGGATCAGCAGTGGATCTTGAGGAATAGCCGGAGCCGGCGGCGGTGGAGAAAGAACCGGAGAGTTTGGTTTTGCCGGCTGAGAAGGGCCAAGAGTTGTGAAATCATGATTGGGAGGCGAAAGATGCCCCCAGACCAATCAGTGGGATCTTCTTCCAGAGATCTGGAGCTCATGTTCGTGGAATCGTAGAACAGGTATATCTCACTGCTCTGACGACGTTCCCCTACCTGGCATGCCAATCTGTTGATGCTGGATCACCAGATTTTTCTCTTGCTATAAGATCTCTTTTTCTCAAGGAAAAAATCCCCCCTCTGCCTCCTCCTTCCTCCTTTTTATCCCCTTCTTTTATTTATTTTATTATTATTTTTTGTTTTAATTCCAGAGGTCCACGTGTAGGATAAGTGTTCATCTTTTATTCAGTGATAATTAATAATAAGGGTATTAAGAAACTTGCTCATGAAGATAAGGATTTTCATGATGACCTTGATTATCCCAAGGGAATGTCAGGGTTAGTGGGGATGTCAAAGTCCGGGAAAAGGCATCTGGCTCTAAAATAGAAGTTCAGTGTCTTCTTTTTCTAGATAAACGGCGGTGTTTCAGTGCTTGTCTTATTCGAATCATTTAAAGCATTATGACGTTTAACATTTCTCGATTTCTGTTCCGAATATGACGGTTTATCATGTTTAGTAGTTCTGGCATGAATATTATTCTCAATTTGGGGGCCACCCAGGATTGGGGGCCGTCCAGGACTGGGGGCCGTCCAGACTCTGGGGACCGCCCAGGACTGGGGGCCGCCCAGGACTGGGGGCCACCCAGACTCTGGGGGCTGCCTCAGACTCTGGGGGCCGCCCAGGACTGGGGGCCGCCCAGACTCTGGGGACCGCCTAGGACTGGGGGCCACCCAGACTCTGGGGGCCGCCCAGGACTGGGGGCCGCCCAGACTCTGAGGATCGACAAAGACTGGGGGCCGCCCAGGACTGGGGGCCGCCCAGACTCTGGGGACTGCCCAGGACTGGGGGCCGCCCAGGCTCTAGGGGTCGCCTAGGACTGGGGGCCGCCCAGACTCTGAGGGCCGCCCAGGACTGGGGGCCGCCCAGACTCTGAGGACCGCCCAGAACTGGGGGCCGCCCAGACTCTGGTGACCGCCCAGGACTGGGAGCCGCCCAGACTCTGGGGACCGCCCAGGACTGGGGGGCCGTCCAGACTCTGGGGACCACCCAGGACTGGGGGCCGCCCAGGACTGGGGGGCCGTCCAGACTCTGGGGACCGCCCAGGACTGAGGGCCACCCAGACTCTGGGGGCCGCCTAGGACTGGGGGCCGCCCAGACTCCGGGGACCGCCCAGGACCGGGGGTTGTTTAGGACTAGGGACCAACTTTTATTTTCTAACTGTTTTATTTATTATCTATATCAAGATCCATGCTGTTTGCACACCGAACCCAATAAACAAATCCAGTCAATTTCGGTTTTCAGATGCCATAAGCATGCACGCATGGGACAAGGTGCATTTATGTATTATTTTTATTTTGAGTTATAAATTCACTGGAAGATCTGGCCCCACCATATTAATACATGGCATGAATTCATTTAGATGCACCAACAGATGTATTGCATTAAAAAAAAAAATCTGATAGTCATCCATTTCCATATATGTTAATACTCATGATTTATAGAATGAAACATTCAATTCTCCTTCCCTTGCAGTTCCCTGAAACCTGGTCTCTGGACTTGTAGTTGGTCTGTGTATTCTCAAATTCACAGTGAGAGAATACAAAAGAAAAATATTGCTAGGTACAGATATCAAAAAGAGACAAGCACACAAGGACCCAATACTATGAACCAGGATCTTCCATGGAACCTCTTAATACCATTGCCTTTCCTTATTGGGGTAAAGGACTTGCAGAATAGGATATCCAAAAATATATGTTGACCTAACATGTTCGAGATAGGATACCATTAGACCCTAACCAACACGGTTACCAAGCAAACCAGTAACAACAATGATCATAACTAACAGGAAGAAGGCCATGTAATCTAAACCAATTCATGGCATATTCAAACATGAAGAAACAAACCTACAACCAACATAAAACAACCATTCTCAATCAATAAGATACGCAGGCATTACAACACGATGACAAATTCAGACCAACTAGACCCATGCATCGAATACCTAGGTTAATGCTTAGAATATAAAAGCACTAGGTTCATAGTATTCCTTACCATATCATAAGAGTGAGCCGGTATAGACTTCGATCCAGTGAGAGCAGCATATGGCTGCAATTCCCGATTAGATTTATTTGTTTCTAATTTTTTCTACATCAAAGAATTAATGAAAATGATTACATGAGTTTATAAAAAATATAAACTATTAAAATATTTGTATGGATGTATTTACCTTATACTCATATGAATAAAAGTAATCACATAGAAAGTCCCAGTCACTCTGCGAGACACGAGATGGCTTATTTTGTTTTGCTAAGCTCACACTTGTGTCCCCACCATGACTAATGAAGTGGATATGAAGCCGATATCTAAATTCTCGATAAACTTTATTCATTTGAAACTCAATACCTTTTTTAATATGATCTAAATTCATATCAAGATCGAACTTCTCCTGCAAGTATATATATATATAAATTATAAAAGTTATAAGGTATATTAAGTACATTAAACGTAATCTAAAGTAATCTAATACAATTATACTGACCTGAAGTCGATCGATCATAGATGCTTTCTGTGCATCAGTGATCTCACTCCACTTCCTGACCGCAAGTGGTGCCATGTCACGTACAACCACTCCTATCTCGGTCAGAAACTCAGAGTGAAACTCACCCAATGGTCGTCCAACCTCAGGTGGCAGAAGAATAGGCAACTTCTGTCCACGACGCGTATCAATCAGATGTGCGGACTTGTATTTGCGAGCAGGACCTCAGCCCTTCTTTTTTGATGATGTAGCTGCAAAACATAATGAACTAAATTAGTGCAAAATAACATAAAGAAACATAGCCAAATAATATAAGTTTAAAATAGAGTTATTACATGATGCGCCGACAGATGACCCCTCTGTCAGAGCTGGAATGTAAAGAGAATCATCTCGCCTCGATGTAGCAGGAGTATCTCTCGAAGACATCTGCAAACAAACATACAAACTAGAATTAACAAATAAGAAAGTATAAGAATATATAGTTATAATAAGTAAAAAAAAATGAATGCTACCAAATTTATCACTGTCATCACTAATATGCTCATTTTCTTCATCATCCTCCATATCAGAACTATGTATAGATCCCTCACTGTCATAATCAGCTAGTGTGTCGTCCTCCTCAACATCTTCGCATATAAAGTCTTCTTGACCGACATCACTATGACCTCTAATGTTTTCTTGAGTTGCAACTATTTCAGCATCAGTGTCCGTACGCCGAGATGTTATTAAGTCCATGTTAGGTTGCTCACATGTGAATCGAAGGGCTGCTGAATCATCTTCTTGATATACTTCTTCCTGAACATCATCATCTTTTTTTGGAATATCCCACAAATGACGATGACTAACCTTGTATACCACTTTCCAATTAGAATTGTTCTTCAAATCATCCAAGTAGAAAACCTTTTCAGCTTGTGATGCTAAAATGAATGGCTCATGTTTGTACCATTCCGAACTTATATTTATACTTGTAATATTATAATGTTGTTGCATTCTCCTGTGCTTTGGTTCAGTTTCAAACCATTTGCACTTGAACATTATCGCCTTACAACCTTTAACAAAATGAAATTCAAGGACCTCTAATAATATACCATAAAAGTTAATTTCTTCTCCTAGATGAGTAGAGGGAACACAAATGCCACTATTCTGTGTTTTATGGCCGACATCCCGAGTAACAGTGATAAATTTAACGCCGTTCACCACACAGCCAGTATACGAGAACACACGACTGTCGGGACCAATAGCCAATGAATAAAGCTCATCAGTAGCTTCAGATGCCCCAGCAAAATGCTTATTTAACATCTGGATAAACCAAACATCAACGTCATTTGAAATAAAGACATATGATATATTAATTGACAATATAAATGAATCTACGGGCTTACTTCATTTTTAAACCACTCCAAAAATCTTTCCTTTTGTAATTGGTCCAGTTGTTCCGGTCCAGTTGGATTTAGCTGATCAATGTGTTGGCTATAGAGAACATTACGCTAATGAGCACTATAGAAAATTGCATGATATGAAGAAATAATTTTACAAGTATACTTACTTGAGAAATGGTTGCACCTCTGGACAATTATTGATGAGGTACCAATGTACTTGTTTTAAAGTTTTATCATCTAAATGCACCATTCTTCCTTTTCCAAGAGGCCGCCAACGAGTTGCAAATATATTTAATTGCTTGTCCAAATGGCTATCCGAATCAAAATTTCGTTCGGACGATTGAATTTTGTTTCTATGCCTCGAAGATACATTGAACAAAATGTTAGAGACTCGTTGACAACATAAGCTTCTGCAATTGAACCTTCCGGACGAGCCTTATTACGTACGTATTGTTTATACGTACCAAGTGCCCTTTCAAAAGGATACATCCATCTACTTTGAACAGGTCCGGCAAGTAAGGCCTCGTAAGGCAAATGAATTGATAAGTGCACCATAACGTCAAAAAATGCTGGTGGGAAAATTCGTTCAAGCTTACATAAGATCACCACAATCTGCTCTTGTAACAACTCCAAATCCCTAACATACAATGTCCTTGAACAAAGTTGTTGGAAGAAATTAGAAAGCTCAATTAAAGTACTACTCTCATGTTTCTGCAAGAATGGTTGAATGCCAATAGGTAACAATCTTTGAAGTAGTACATGACAATCATGTGTCTTCAAGCCGGATATCTTTCCATCACCTTCATTTACGCACCTTGAAATATTGGAAGAATATCCATCGGGCACCTTCACAGATTTTAGCCACTTACAGAATTGTCTTCTTTCATCTAATGTTAAGGTGTAAGATGCAGGAGGCTTATAAACTCTATTACCTTGAGTTTGTAACCACAACTCCCTTCGGATCCCCATTGAAGCCAGGTCCTCTCTTGCTTTATATGTGTCTTTTGTCTTACCTTCGATGCTTAATAAAGTTCCCACGACATTGTCACATATATTCTTCTCAATATGCATTACATCTAAGTTATGTCTCAATTTTAATGATGACCAATACTCCAACTCGAAGAAAATGCTCTTCTTATACCAATTCAACTCATTTGGTGCACGCTTTCGCTTTCGATGTTTATTGTTTGGATGCTTTCCGGACTGTTCAGCAGCTATGTGTTCTAATTGCATTAAAATTTCTTCTCCGGTCAACATTTTTGGTTTGACTCCATGCTCTCTACTTCCATCATGGAGTCTACTATTTCGCCACTTGTGATAAATAGGCAAGTAACGGCGATGTCCCATATAGCAAATCTTGTCTTTCAGCTTTTTGGATGAGGTTTGCTCATTACAAACTGGACATGCCTTATAACCCTTTGTGCTCCAACCAGATAATAATGAGTATGCTGGAAAATCATTTATAGTCCATAAAACAGCTACGTGCATCGAAAACTCTCTTTGGTAGATGCATCATATACATCAACACCTTCGGTCCATAAATGTTTAAGTTCATCCACTATTGGCCTTAAAAATATATCCATATCCCTTCCTGGAGATTTAGGACCGGGATAAGCAACGACATCATAAAGAATGTCTCTTTCATATATTTCCATGGAGGCAAGTTATAAGGTACTAAAATGACGGGCCACATACTGTATGCATTACTCATGTTCCCAAATGGATTGAATCCGTCTGAAGCAAGACCTAACCTTACATTTCTTGGTTCACTGGCAAAATTAGGATACTTTTGATCAAAATCTTTCCATGCTTCTCCATCTGCTGGATGCCGTAACACCCCATCTGTGATCGGTCGCTTATCATAGTGCCACCTCATATCTTCAGCTGTATATCTTGAGGCATATAGACGTTTCAAACGAGGTGTGAGTGGAAAATACCGCATAACTTTATAAGGTATCTTCTTACCTTTGTCTTCAACCACTTGGTACCTAGGCTCGTTGCATACCGGACATTTTTCTAAATAGGCATTCTCCTTCCAAAAGATAGCACAATCATGCTTGCATACATGTATGTTCTCGTAGCCTAAACCCAACTCATTCATCTTCTTTTTGGCCTCATAGTGCGAAGATGGTATTCTAGTACCATTCGAAATGCCTCTTTTAATAGTTCAAGCAACATATTGAAAGACTTATTTGTCCACCGATTGAGGACCTTAATGTGCATTAACTTCACTAAGAATGTCAAAGAAGAAAACTTTTCACATCCAGGATAAAGCTCGGATTCCACCTCATTGAAAAGATCATCCAATTTCTTACTGTGATCGGTCCTTCCATGGTCAGACATCATCGGATTGTCATCATCATTGCCAACCTCAGTGTGAGCACCACTTGGGCCAGCGATGTCCTGCAATGCTTCGACCATCTCATCTTGTTCCCTTTCTGGGTCATCATCTTCATTCTCATTTTCATCTGAGACATTGCTTCCAAACTGTTCTCCATGAAAATACCACGTCTGATACGTCTTCGAGAAACCCTTTAACATACAGTGTAATTTAACTAAATCAGGCTTATGCCATTTGCCATTATAACACCGCACACAAGGACAACGTATCTTCCCTTCTTCATTAACATGAAGCCTTGCCTTTTCTATGAACTTCTTAATACCGGCATCATATTCTGGACAATTTCGTTTCTTATGTATCCAACTCTTATCAATCGGCATCGTTGGTGACGTACAACAGCTGTTTGTTGCAAGGATATGTTAGTGATAAAATTTCCCTTTTTTTATTCAGTGAATTGTCCTACTATAACATCATGAATCCAAACAGTAAGTATGCTGAATTTTCTTAAAATCAAAGGCATAAAAACATAGCAATTTAACAAATCCCCTCCCTCCTCCTACATTTATTCCCTGCTTACTCTCATTGAAAAGCCCTACAATGTGAGGGCAATTCACTAAGTTGATGGTTTTAATCCCGTCATTATGGGAGCACAAGAGAGCTGAACAACGGTTTTAAACCACCCTCCTACTGAAAATTAGAGAAACAGTGGAAAATAGTACAGATTTGGAACTTTGGAATGATTTTGTGAAAGAGAATATAATTACCACATGATGCACAGAAGTCATAAAGAAAAGAGACCAAATCTATGCAGAAACGGCAAGCATGGAAAAGGCAACATCGATTAAGAATAACAACACACACATATACAGCAATTTAATTCATTCAACAGATCAATAGACCAACGAAGTTCATCGAGAATATGGAATATATCTGAAAGAACATGATAACCATGCATAAGACACCAAAATCCTGAAGAACTTTTGGAACCAATTAAAGCTGTATATATGGAGTTTGTGAAAGGACAAAACTTAAGAACAACCTGCTAGTGTTTGCCATCTGGTTCCCCACTTAATAAGCTACATGTGCACACCAATCTCACTTAACAAGCAATACATATTGTCATCATTAAGTGGAAAAAGGCAGATGGTCATCCACATATTGTTTATTAATTAGGGAACTGAATGACAAACACCCAGCGAAACACACCTAAATTTCATCCTTTGTGAAATTTTTTTTTTGCACAAGCAATGTTCTCAATATGCGTAGCAAAGCCTCTGCAATCTCAACTGCAACTAATCTGCTCTCTCTTGTAAGGCTAGAGAGGTTCAAAGTGATGCTCAAAGCACTGCTATACAGCTTCTGGACCAGCTGGGATCGGTTCATAACCATTAGGCTTATCAGCAGTCTGACCAGGCTCCACTGGTATGCACTTCAAAATTATGCCAACAAGCAAGCTGATTGACCCTAGAAGGACGCTGACCAACCACAATTCCCAGCTCAGTGGTACAGTGCTTGCAAAAGTACCAAGGAATTCCACTATTATTACTTGAAATATGAATGTGGCAGCTACAATACCCACAAAGATCAAATTGCTGAACAATCCACGAAAAACATTGATCTTGTCCATCTCCCGGCTGTTTATTTCATTAAACACCTGGTTCATTAAGGCTCAGAGAATATGATTATCAATTGTGGATATCACTATTGGTTGCCAAACAAAACCTATCATGAGAAAAATCTGGTGTGGGACTATTTCAATGCCACGAGCAACTACAAAGTTACAAGTAAAAATAATCTATAAAAACAAATAAATATACTGACGTCAAGCATGTGCCATGCTAAGTTGCATGGGGTAAAGAAAATGCTGGTGGAATGGGAAGTAGATGAGACATGGGTAAGCTCACCAAGGTTATATACCACGCACCAAGCCCAATTCTCCGAAATCCTTGACTCGGACACACAGCAAATGTTAGCAATCCAACAACAAAGCCATGCGTAAAGGCCTACATTTCCTGTTTGAGACCTCTTTAAATAT
This sequence comes from Calamus simplicifolius, assembly GCA_900491605.1. Classification (NCBI taxonomy): domain Eukaryota; kingdom Viridiplantae; phylum Streptophyta; class Magnoliopsida; order Arecales; family Arecaceae; genus Calamus; species Calamus simplicifolius. The sequence goes on from UESW01001632.1 coordinate 338,463, forward strand.
GAACTATTGCAGCATTAGACGGTGCCAAAAGCAACTCAATCGACAGAGCAGACATAACAAACATGCTCACATCTGCCGTGTGAGACACTCCTCAGCAAGCACACTGCTTGTGTTGCAAGATTCATGCAGGAGCTAGTTGGCTATAGCAGTCCAGACTCTTGGACTCAGTTAACAAAGGTGGCTACACTCCCTAAGAACCAAAACTCTGTACCACATTGGTAATTAAAAACCCTGTAAGACTTAGGAAGTTCTTTTGATATCCTGTGTGAGCATTCCCCTAAATATGCTGTAGATTAAGATGTTTTCACTAGCGATTTGTGGTTTTGGGGAGACTAGACAAGGCTCAATATCCAAGTACATTAGCTGGAAAAGACGTGTGGAGACTACTCACACTGTGTAAGCATAAATGGTGATACACGCCTTAGCCCATAAATTTTGTTGGTTCATTGCATGAAACAGCACCAAGATATCCAGATCAGAAAATTACTCCAACTCAACTCACCTCACCTCTGCAAAGTTTTCTTCAGTCTCAGCTCCCTACTGCCAATTATTCAAATTGTCTTTCCCATCCTCTTGTCACCAGGATGACCCTGAGCTGTGTAGCATGTCCAGTCCAGTCCAAATTGAATGGTGGGCTTCTACTGTCCTCAATTGCTTTCAATCCTAATTTCCCTTAGTATAAACTTATTTTATCTCAAGCTCTTCATTTTACCATCTATTAACCTCAGCATTTCCATGCATTCTAAACATCCTACAGATGCCCTTTGCATTGTGCAACTTCTATTTCATAGCCTTGGTCTATGCAAGTTCACAAAATTAGCATTCACAAAAGGTTTCAACATTATTAGGTAATTGATTAACACTCCTAAGGTGTATCCCCATTCTTGTTGATCATATTCAATCTCTTTCTCTCTCTAGACCCACGCTCACTCCCCCTCCCCTCTCTTCCTCACTCCTCCCCTTGCCAACAATGTTTGCAGAATCTAGAATAAATCTACGGTAATGAATAAAAATGGTTCACAATTTTTTATTTTTGTTTCAATATTCGCATCAAAATTATCCAAGACACTACATAATTACCAAATAAGTGCCCTATGTCAATGGAATTTGCATTGACATATATACTCAAATTACGAATGAAACTTACATTGAACCGAGGGATGATATAGCTGCTGTCCTTTAATGGAATGGACCCCCACCGACCTCCCGATAATAGCCACTACAGCAGCCAATGTGGCTTTGACATGACTGTTGATCTGATCCTAAAAAGGAAAAGTAGAACTTTACACAGCTAATTAAATATAATTAAGTGACTCAAGTAAATAACAAAATATACAAGAAAGCACAGGACTAAGTGACTCAAGTAAATATGGCTTATAAGATATAAAAACAAACTCGAGTAAATATAGGTATTTTTCATGGGTAATCCAGGATCTTATGAAATAATTATAATTTATTATATTAATCATCTTTTTGTTCTTTTTTTATTTTAAGTAAAAATGGAATATTTATTTGAAAAGGACACTTTAATGATTAGGTGTTTTATCCATAAGCATAATTATGTAAATTTCTTTCAACATTGAAGAAACTTTGGCTGCCTTCCTTTTCATGTTTTTACGTTATTGTAAATCTCATGAGTCAAGGTAGTCCAAGGTAAAATGGTTTGATAGAACAAATCATACTATTCTTACCAATTCAAAATTTGGATTTTTAAGCAATATTAGTTAGGTTGAAGGACTTCGTGTCAAATGATTGGGGTGCAGACTTTGGAAAGGAGCAAACTATCATGAAAAACGAACTTTGGCCTGGCAATTTTGCATATCCTTGTGTGTTTGCTATAAACTTGTGTATGGAGCTGTACTAATTGTCAATAGGCTGAATTATATTTGATATTTAAGCCCTCAAAGCTAGAGCATGTAAATAAAGCGAAGGGTCAGATATTAACACATGTTGCAAGCAAAAAGGTTTGCCTTATTGACCAATATCTACTATATCATACCATTCCAGAACAGTACCAAGGTTCGACTTGTTATGAACCGAATTAATTTGAGCTGAGTCAAACCATGATGTAACATCTGGTTCAATAGGTACTATGGCTAGGAGTGGGAAAGAGTATCATCACCTTATCTTCGAACGTAATGGGTACCTACCATATGGAGCCGGTAAGTACTGATAGGGTTCTCAATACCAGTTTTGTAGAACTCAGTTGCAAGTTTATCTACTCCTAATTCATATTTGTGATATATCTATGATTTCATATTTCAAGAGGTTGAGAGGGAATATTAAGATTTTGATACTCCTTGCAGCAGCGAATATTTGGTGTTTAAGAGTTTACCGGTAATAACTTTCAATTGAACCTTATAAACCTCCCAAATCATCAGAAAACAAGAGAAATCGAGAAAAAAAATCCAAGTGAAACAAGAATCGCGAGCAAGAGGGTTTTATAAAGCCCTTCTTCTCACCTCGTCCGAAGGCTGACAGAGAGGAGCTCGCGTCCGCAGGCGGAGAGGAGCTCGGAAGCTGACGGCGTCGGGGCTGACGACGGAGACGAGCTCGGGGGAAGACGGCGGGAGGAGGGTTTCACAGAAAAAAAATCACGCGAGGGTTTCACAGAGTATTAAGGGGACCTTATTACGACGAAATTAACTTTCATCGTAATAAGGTCCCGTATGAAAGATTTTTTTCACTATATTACGATGAATTTTTAATTTCATCGTAATACGTATATTTATTACGGCGAAAATTATTTCACCGTAATAAAAGAAAGAAAAATTAAAAAAATAAAATCGTAAAATAAAATGTGGACTTATTACGATGAATTATAAAATTCGTCGTAATAAGTCTGTTAATTACGGCGAAAAAGTATTTCGCCGTAATAAAAAAGAAAGAAAAATTAAAAAATTTAAAATCTTAAATTAAAATGTGGACTTATTACGACGATTTTTAAAACTCGTCGTAATAAGTCTTTTAATTACGGTGAAAATTATTTCTCCGTAATAAAAAGAAAGAAAAATTAAAAAAATTAAATTGTAAAATAAAATGTGGACTTATTACGACGAATTATAAATTTCATCGTAATAAGTCTTTTACTTACGACGAAAAAGTATTTCATCGTAATAAAAAGAAGAAAAATTAAAAAAATTAAAATCGTAAAATAAAATGTGGACTTATTACGACGAATTATAAATTTCGCCGTAATAAGTCTTTGAATTACGACGAAAATTTATTTCGCCGTAATAAAAAGAAAGAAAAATTAAAAAAATTAAAATTGTAAAATAAAATATGGACTTATTACGATGAATTATAAATTTTGTCGGAATAAGTCTTTTAATTACGGTGAAAAAGTATTTCGCCGTAATAAAAAGAAAAAAAAATTAAAAAATTAAAATCAAAAAATAAAATGTGGACTTATTACGATGATTTTTTAAACTCATCGTAATAAGTCTTTTATTACGGCAAAAAAGTATTTTGCCATAATAAAAAGAAAGAAAATTAAAAAAATTAAAATCTTAAATTAAAATATGGACTTATTACGATGATTTTTAAAACTCGTCGTAATAAGTCTTTTAATTACGGTGAAAAAGTATTTTACCATAAAAAGAAAGAAAAATTAAAAAATTTAAAATCTTAAATTAAAATGTGAATTTATTACGACGATTTTTAAAACTCATCGTAATAAGTCTTTTAATTACGGTGAAAAAGTATTTCGCCATAATAAAAAGAAAGAAAAATTAAAAAAATTAAAATCGTAAAATAAAATGTGGACTTATTATGACGATTTTTTAAACTCATCGTAATAAGTCTTTTTATTACGGTGAAAAAGTATTTCACCGTAATAAAAAGAAAGAAAAATTAAAAAATTAAAATCTTAAATTAAAATGTGGACTTATTACGACGATTTTTTAAACTCATCGTAATAAGTTTTTTTATTACGGTAAAAAAGTATTTCGCCGTAATAAATAATTGTTATGACGAATTTAATTTTTATTTCGCCGTTATAAATAAACCTATAATGACGAAAATATTTCGTCATAATAGGTTCGCCACAAATACTATACTTTCTTGTAGTGTACCTAGAATAGGTGAGCCAACTTGGAACACAACCCAAAATCTATGCCTCTTCTTCAACCACCCCAAGGTCCCCAGCTCGGTTTATAAGCCAACAGTGATCAATCATCCACCAGCCAATGGGGAGAGGAGGAAGGAATGAAGAAAACAAGGGTGGTTTCAATGGTAACGCATGATGGGCCATCGATCCGGCGCTGCCCATCAGCTTAAGGATGAAGTGTTATGGATGGAGATTAATTTCATCAAGAGGAAGCCCCAAATCAGAGTTCAGGAAGGAGTTGGCAAATCAGTCATTATCCAAAGTAACAAACATGAGATTTGGATAGATTTTGGGGAGTTAGTTGAGGATGTTTTGGCGATTATCCAAAGTCACCGTAGGAAGCTTTTGGAGGAGGATTTGAGGCATCATCTTAGCTGCAACCGCTAGCCACAAAATCTCGTGTGTGAGTTACGAACGTGAAAAATAAATTGGAGGTTCGGTGAGGACCTCTGTGTGCTGCAAAGAGAGAGAAAAAATTGTGAGATCACAAGAGTTTCTGAGAGAGAGAGTTTTGAGGGCTTGTACCTGATTCAACTCTTAGTGAAGCCTTGCAGATCCTGTGCCGCCGTGGACGTAGCCCAGTTTGGGTGAACCATGTAAAATCCTCGTCTCTCGCTGTTTTCTTTTAGATTTTGGTTCCTATTATTATGTGTTTTTTGTTGATTTTATCGCAACTGTGTGCTTGGCCGTACTAATAGCGATCATATTAGAGGAATATTTGTTGTATTCCCTATCAAATTGGTATCAGAGCTTGGTTTCTTTCATATTATTATGGCGGACAAATCAACAAAGAGATGGCAGAAGACAAGATCAAAATCGAGAAATTTAATGGTCATAATTTTGGATGGTGGAGGATGCAAATTGAGGACTACCTATATCAGAAGGATTTTACCTTCCATTAGAGAGAAAGAAGCCGGATTCAATGAGCGACTCAAATTGGATGATTCTAAATAGGAAAGCCCCTGGCCCGATCAGATTGTCATTGACACCTCAAGTGGCATATAATATTGCAAAGGAAAAGACTATCGTGGATATGATGACCGCTTTAACAAAGCTGTATGAAAAACCTTCCACCTCAAACAAGATATTTCTCATAAAAAAGCTCTTCAATTTGAAGATGGCTGAGATAGTTCTGTACGGAGCATCTGAACGAGTTCAACTCGATGATTAATCAATAGGAGTCGGTCTCTGTTGTTTTTGATGATTCATTCAAGGCGCTTCTTTTCTTATGTTCCTTTCTAGAGAGTTGGGACAATCTTGTGATGACAGTCAGTAACTCGGAATCAGGTATTCTTACATTCAATGATCCAGTTAGTTGTATATTGAATGATAAGATGAGAAGAAAGGTTGTGGGGGACTTCTACAAGTACTGCACTCATGGTGGATACCAGAGGAAGATCACAGGAGAGAAGAGTCAGAGAAAGGCCTGTCCAAGAGTAGAGGAAAGTCCAAAGGGAGATTTCCCATGAAGTGTTGGAACTGCGGGAAGAAAGGTCACATGAGCAAGGATTGTTGGGGTAAGAAGAAGGAAAAAGGTGCAGAGAGCAAGATAAAAGGTCAGGAAGCAAATGTTGTGAGCACTATTGAGCGAAATTTTGAGGAGTGTGCCTGTCAGCCGGCGATGGGGCAAACTCAGATCTGTTTTGTAGACTCAGGGGCTTCTTACCATTGTAGCTCAAAGAGACACCCATTTTGGATTTGTCCAAGAAAATTTTGGTCATGTCATAGTTGGCAATGGACAGTAGTGCAGAATTGTTGGTAGAGGAACAATTGTACTGAAGCCAATGACAAGCGGAGAATTGAGACTTGCACAAGTCAGATACATCCCAGAGTTAAAGAAAAACCTAATTTCTATCAGTCAGCTTGATGTTGAGGTTATGTAGCCATTTTGGTAATTCTCAGTGAAAATTACTAAAGGGTTATGGTTGTTGTCAAAGGGAAGGGACAGGCACTCTCTACTTCTTGGCAGACAGTGAGAGTTCAGTTTCAGTGGCAGCAAGAGACACGGGTACAGTGACTACATTATGGCACAGGAGGCTCGGACATCTTAGTGAGAAGAACTTGAATATTCTACATAGGAGAGAGCTTCTACCTGGGCTAAAGAAGGTGAATCTAGAGTTTTGTGAAGGGTGTATCTATGGTAAGCAGAAAACAGTGAGTTTTCAGTTAGCAGAACTCAGAAGAAGACTGAAAGGGGGAGTTAGTTCATTCAGATGTCTAGGGTCCAGCACCAGTGGCATCATATGCGGGCAATAAGTACTGTCACGTAATAGATGATTTCAGCAGGAAAGTCTGGGTGTTTGCTGAAGGAAAAGTCTGAGGTCTTTGGCATCTTCAAGAGATGGAGAGTCATGTGTGAAAGCAGACTGGAGCAAGTCTCAAGTGTCTCAAGACAGATAACGGTGGCGAATATTGCAGTAGAGAGTTTGATGTCTACTGCGCAGAGCATGGATCAGAAGGATCAAGACCGTCCCAGGGACACCAGAGCAGAATGGTGTGGCAGAAAGAATGATATGACCATTCTTGAGAGAGAGAGGAGTATGAGGTTTGACTCAGGTCTACCTACATATTTTTGGGCGGCAGCACTGGACACCGCAGTGTATTTGATCAACAGGAGTCCATCCAGTGCATGGATGGTGGGATTCAAGAGGAGGTTTGGACAGGAAAACAGGTAAACTTTCTTTCTTAAAGTATTGGCTGCATTGCTTATTCTTTGATGAGAAGAGAAGAGGAGTAAGTTAAACTCTAAGTCTACAAGTGTGTTTTCATTGGATACGGTGGCGATGAGTATGCTATAAGCTCTGGGATTTCCAGAACAATAAGATCATTCGAAGCAGGAATGTGGTTTGATGAGAGCATACTTACAAAGATAGAAGGATGCAGGGAAGAAAAGAAACAGGAGTTTATAGAACTCGATCCTGTCAGAGATGGAGAAATTCCCCGAGTGCAAACTGAAGATGGAAACTCCGAGGATGTGGAGGAGGAAGATTGGTTTGGAACAGACAGCCACATGCATACATCGGTACCTCAGCCGGTGTCCCACAGTTGAGGAGGACACGAGGGTTTACCAGGCCATCACAGAGGTATTCTGCTAATGATTATGTTTTGTTACACAGATTCTGGAGAGCCAGAATGTTTTGTTGAGGCCATGCAGGATGAGCTAAGGTCAAGTGGGAGTTGGCTATGAAAGAGGAGATGGACTCTTAAAGCAAAATAAGACTTGGGATCTTGTGAAGTTACCCGCTGGCAAGAAAGCTCTATTCAACAATGGGTGTACAAGATGAAGAATGAGGTCGATGGTACCAAGAGATACAAGGCAAGGTTAGTTGTAAAGGGTTATGCACAGAAAGAGGGAATTGACTTCCAGGGAGATCTTTTCCCCAGTAGCAAGATGACATCCATCAGGGTGATCTGAGCATGGTAGCGTGGAGGATCTTCATCTAGAGCAGTTAGATGTGAAGACAACATTTCTTCATGGAGATTTGGAAGAGGAGCTGTACATGCACAGCCAGAAGGTTTCCAGGTCAGGGGAAAGGATGACGGTCTGCAGATTGAAGAAAAGTTTGTATGGTCTGAAGCAGGCTTGCGGCAATGGTACCTCAAGTTTGACAATTCATGTTAGAAAAAGGCTTCACCAGATGCCAGTCAGACATTGTATGTACTTTCAGAGGTACATTACAAATGAGTTATTATTTTATCCTTGTATGTGGCCAATATGCGTGTAGCAGGTTCCAGTATGAGGAAGATAGAAGAGCTCAAGAAACTGATGGCAAAGAAGTTCTCAATGAAGGATTTGGGAGGGGAAGCAGATTCTTGGCATGAGGATCAACAAAGATAGGAAGCAACGGAAGCTGTGGCTATCTCAGGAGGACTATGTAGAGAAGGTACTGAAGAGGTTCCATATGGAGAATGCAAAGGCAGTGTCAACACCTTTGGCAGCATACTTCAAGCTCGCAAGCAGTTGGTCCAACAACTCAGAAGGCAAGGGATGAGATGATTAGAGTTCCATATGCCTCAGCCGTGGGAAGTCTAATGTATGCAATGGTTTGCACAAGACCGATATCGCACAAGCAGTAGGAGCAGTCAGCAGGTACTGCAGAATCCAGGCAAGGAGCACTGAAATGCAGTGAAGTGGATCTTAAGATATCTCAGGGGTACATCAACTTTACAGTTTGTGCTATGGAGGTGATAGTCGTCAAGTACAGGGATTTGTAGATGCCGATCACTCTGGTGACAGAGATAGTGGAAGGAGCACCACTGGTATGTTTCACTGTCGGTGATACAACAGTGAGCTGGGTATCTCAATTGCAGAAGATAGTGGCATTGTCAACTACAGAAGCTGAGTATGTGGGATCACTGAAGCTAGTAAAGAGATGATCTAGTTACAGAGGTTGATGGAGGAGCTCGGCAAGGAGCACAAGTAATACATTATGGAGCGACAGCCAGAGCACAGTTCACTTGGTAAGGAAATCCAGCATTTCATGCAAGAACCAAGCACATTCAGCTTAGGTATCATTTCATAACGCAATGCATTGGATGAGGAGCAGTGAAGCTGGA
>UESW01001632.1:358284-385543 GCA_900491605.1 Calamus simplicifolius
GATAGAATATGATGCTCTATGGGTTAACCTATGTTTTTCTTTTTAAAGGGAGTTCCCTGTTCGCTATCTGATAGTCTGGCCAGCTTCCGTAGCTTTCCTTCCTTTCCTTATTGAAGAGAGGCTTTCGCTTTGCTTGTAGTCTTCGATTTCAGTGCTGTATGCTTTGCTTGCTCGCTGGAACGGAGTGCTCCCCAGGGCCCAAAAAGGGGAAATAAAATTCCAATCAGACGGAAGTGAACCTGATCAGCAGAGGATTGATCGGCCACTCCAGAAAAACGATTGTTGAGACTCAACAACTGGAACAGGATCCCATAGAGAATAGAAGGGATTTAGATCTTCCGTTGGCACAGAGGGAAAGCCCACTTAGGGAGGTGACACAGACCTATCAACGAAGGCGGTGGTCGGACAGCAACAAACCAGCAACATACGAACCAGAAGGAGGTTGAAATCAACTCAATCAATGAGAAAAAAAAAGACCAAAGTGAAATGTTACAAGAAGATCTACCACTACATCAGGTTCTACAATAAGGAAGACAAATTGATTGACAAAGATGATGCGAGTCCACTCGGAACTGAGAAACTCACAATCAGAAAGTGAGTCAGTGAAAACTCATTCCCAACCAGAAATGAGGAGTCAGAGGATCGGTCGAAATGGCTAGTGATTCCAACTGATACATCGAAATTGCCCCCTACGTTACCCGACGAGACAAAAAAGACCGGGGTAAGGATGAACCGGTTATCTTATGAAGAAACTGAGAAGATATAGCTATGTTGCAACGTCAATAATGAAAAAAATAGGCGAGAATACAAATAAACCGTTTGGTCTCGGTGATGGCAAAGGCGCCCCATTGAAGCTATGTTATCCTCATAAGAAGGAAAGGCCTTGCGGACAGGAGAAAAATTGTCGGAACACTACCACAGGTTAGGATATAAACCTGTCAAGATCAGTATAAAGCCTAAGCAGTGCAACGCATACCAAGTCACCTTCACTGAACCAGATGAAGTGGAGGCTCTGCCCTTTGCTTTGCCCCGTGCTGTCTCCCTCCAGTTGCCCCCACCCACTGAGGACGAAGTGAAAGACGTGTATGGTAGTCTTTTCTTTGATGAGAACGGGAACGGCAATTGACTGCAACCTTTTCGGAAGCCTTGATTGACCCTTAATCCCTAACCGTCGGAAGCAGTAAGCTCGACTAAAAGAAGATTGGGAACGAAGATAGTTATCACGTAAGTAAGACATGGAAGGACCTTCCTTCTCTAAGGGAGGACTGAAAATAGCTCTTAGCTTGATTCCAGGTTAAAGGTGGATTTGCTTATATAGATAGAATAGAGTAGGATATAGATAGGAAATGGAAAATTCTTTCTCAATTAGAGAAGTTACGAAATGATCAGTATCTGCTGCTAGCTTCACCGCTACTGTGCCATAGTTCCATAAAGTAAAGACCGCATCATCAAAGGCCAGTAGCGCTTTCCTTGGTCACCTATCCTTGCACTACATAACCTCGTACCTTCTCAGTCGAGCGACTCCGTACCGAGGGCTAGGTTCAAGGGGTCGGTCTTCGCATCTTCGTTACCTCTCTTTGCAGTCGATCATACTAGCTCTCCTCTACCGGGTCGAACATCTTTTATTTAAGCGCAAAGCTTTCAGTCGATCTCCCGGCCTTCCCCTCTACTTACTGATATTCTCCCGTCACTCCAAAGGCCTGTCTTCCTTGCTGGTGACTGGGCTTTCAGTTTAGAGAAGGTTGGTGGCACAGTCGATAGATAAGAGGCTGAAGGAAGGAAGTTCGCTATAAGATAAGTGCTATCCGCTTTTCCAACTAATATGGATGAGGGCTTTACTCAAATCCAATCTAGTAAAAAAAAAAGATGTAAATACAGCAAGAGTAGGATGCTCATATCTAACCAATGCAGTAAAGGAAACATCAACCCTACTTTCGTCCATCCAAGACTTAACTGTCAAAGGACCAGAAAGTTTAGTGAATGAGATGCCATTGGCCATAGTTGTTGTCTGTCTCGTTTAACTCTTTTGGGACTCACCTTTTCTGCTTTATGTATGCTGAGTTTTCTATTGTATGTAATTGCTCGGCTGAGGGTTGATTGCTCAGGTTTGGACCCAGCGACTTTCGACCCTAAGATTTAGTGAACTGTTTAAGAATTCATGGTCTGTAATCTAGGCATAGAGGGTGCTTCTCTGACGCTCTTTCCTGATCACATCCCAATGCTTTTCCTTCCCATTACGCGTTCGGTATGACCCACACCACCTGTGACTCTTTGAATGCCTTTTTCTCTTCTTTTTTGGCCTGGCCTTTCTGACGAACCTTCTTCTCGCTCGAGAAACCCTACTTCCCCTCCTTCCTCCTTATCTTCTTTCTTGGCCTGCTCGTTTTCAGCCAGTCCATCCCCATTAGATAGTTAGCTCATTAGAACGGGGGATCGCGAACCTTGCATCTGATTTTTTGTAGGAGTACTATATCATGATTACACAAGAGCCCAACTCCACTCGCCACCTAAGGAAAGTGAAGGGATGCACAGATAGAGTACCGCTTGGTGGAGTTCCGAGGAGGACAGAGACGATCTACAGCTGCACAGCAGCACATTCACACCTCCGTCCCAAAGAAGTAGCAGCATGGCGCAAAGCAGTGAGTTCCAACCCCCCTCCACTGAACGAAGTGGAAAACTTCACCAAAAACGCAAGCAGGGATGGCTGCGAAGCTTGACTTTACTTGTACGGGCGATATGCTTCTTGCTTCATGCGGCGGGAAGCAAAAAATACGAACAAAGACTTGGTTTGTTGGCTGTTAGCGCTTCCTTCCCCACCTACGCCCTTGCTTCGACCCATTTTTCTCAGCATTTTTCGGTAGCGGTGACGACTGCACCCACGAGATGCGCTCCGCGTGTCAAGGAACCTACGAAATGGATGCCCCAGCCTTCCTCCCTTTACCTTAAAATGCGGCGTCAAGGGCATATAGACTTTAGGACCTGGCTTCCCGGTCCTCTGGGAGGCGTCGCACGCCCGCACAAAATCCTTCACATTTGTCGTAATGGTAGGCCACCTACGTCCTGCCAATAGAATCTTTCTTACTGTGACTTCAGGCCCGCCCATGGCCTCTGGCAACTCCTGGTGTGCCTCTCGCATCACATCAGAGGCTTATTCCAAATACACACACGGAGTACTCCGAACCCATTCTAGAAAGTACTCCATTTATCAGCTGAAAAGGCACCGATGTGAATTTCTCCTTCAGGGCGCCGCGAAGAACAAACTGACTACCTTTATTCAATAACAAGCAAGTCTAGGATACATAGATAAATCATTTCGAAAACACCAGTTATAACGTGTCCCAGAAGGATCTGACTCCTTTCACATTCACAGGCATCGTCATTTCCAAGATCACCTTCACGGGTCCCCTTGTAATCCTTAACGGCTTTGTGTCCTAGCAGCCGTCCTTGGTTCATTAAGAACTGACACTTCTATGGATTCAGGGACAAGCAACATATTTGATTCGAACATTTCCTTAGAATGATCATTCCTTTTCTTTTTCATTAACATAAGTATCTAAGTGATCTGGCTCCTCACTCAAGCCGGCTCCATCGGCACTCAAGCCCGACTCCGCATCGGCACGCAAGCCTGGCTCCGCATCGGCACGCAAGCCCGGCTCCGCGTCGGCACTTAAGCCCAACTTTGCATCGGCATTCAAGCCCAACTTCGCATTGGCATCAAGCCCGGCTCCACGTCGGCACTCAAGCTCCACGTCGGCACTCAAGCCCGACTCCGCACTCAAGCCCGGCTCCGTGTCGGCACTCAAGCTCGGCTCCGCATTGCATTTAAGCCCGGCTTTGCGTCGGCACTCAAGCTCGGCTCCGCGTTGGCATTCAAGCTCGGCTCCGCGTCGGCACTCAAGCCCAGCTTTGCGTCGGCACCAAGTACGGCTCTGCGTCGGTACAACCCGATTCCGTGCCTGCTCTCGAACGAACCCTTAAATACCTTGCAGCCTAGTCGTTAAAGTTCAAACCCAGGACAACACTTGCACTCACCTACAGGTGACCTGAGCCTTGGCTGTTCTTTATAATTTGCTTGCGCCCGCATACTCGCGTCATCTTAATCGCTAAAAATTTATTGGCCATGATACAAATCAAAGGAACAATCGGGCTTGACACAAATCAAATCAAACCAAATTAACAGTATGAATCAAAAGGGGTTTTCATTGAAGGTAAAGAGTTTACAAAATCGCCGATCAAATTGGACTTGATACAATGAAGAGAAAGCTAAGATTCGACCGGGTTTGAGCCATCATCCTCAGGGACTATCTGGCTCCAGCTCTTCAATCCCCTCGAGACCATAAAGTCTTTGTACCTTCTCTTTACAATCTTGGAAGCCGCCATCATATACAAATGCAGTTGTCTCGGCCAGCTCCTTGTCGAAGGCGTCGACTTTTGAAAATCTCTACGGCCTCGATGGCCCTCTTCTCCTCGGCGGCCCTCTCCTCAGCCTCGGCTACTGTGACCTTCAGATTAGCCATCTTGACGTCAGCTCGGTGGGTGATTTCCTTGGCATTTTTGGCCCGCTCTTCAGATATTCCTATCTCGATGGAGGCAGAGTGCAGTCGCTGCTTCAGTAGTAAACCTCCGCTTCAGCAGCTTTCTGTTTCTCCTCTACCACTTGAGCATTGTCTAGCTCGTGAGCCGCCTGGTGCTAAGCCACTTCTAGCGCCTCCTCAGCCTTTTCAGCCTGGCAAGGTCCCTGATTTGGGCAGCTTCGGCCTTTCACGCCCGGGCAGTCTTTGCTCGGGCCTCCTCCAAGGCTGCTTCGGCCTTCTCTGCTCTAGCCCGGACTCCTCGAATTTCCTCCCACAACTGATCGAGGGTGACCTCGGCTAGGACCAAAGGCCCTCATGGCAGTCATAGAGTTCAACGCCTGCTCAGATCAGTTGGTTTAGATGAAGAAATGGAATCCAAAAAAAAAAGAAGAGAGAGAGTTAACGGAACAAACTTACCCAGAGGTGTGCCACAGACGCCTCTCGAAAGAATGTAGAGGTCCCCTGATGTTGAAGGAACCTCTGTAACTCGGGCATGGAGGCATGGGCCATGTCCGCTCGGCCCAGTGGCTATAGCGTGACAAGATCGACTGAAAGGAGAGATCGATATTATCTCCCTCCGCTGATCTGGCGGCTACAGGCGAAGGGTTAGCCTCCGATCCTACTTCTTCTGGCTCCTTAGCCGGTGAGGACGCCTCGGCTGTCGCCCCTTCGGTGGATAGGGCGGCTTCTGAAGTCGGCCTAGTAACTGAGCCAATCGGTTCCACTTTGGGAGCTGTGGGCAGTGGTGATGGCGCCTTAGTCCCCCGCTCCGGAGGAGTGTCGGTCAGATCGATGGGAGATGAAGGCGGTGACCGTAGAGGCGAACGAGGCCGTTCTAGCGCCGATAGAGGCAAACGAGGCTGTTCTCCCTCGGTCTCATTTCTTCTTGAAGCCTCTTCGGCCTTGGTTCTGTTGACAACTTCGATGGTGGCCCTCTTTTCGGCAGGGGCCCATCCGCTTTGGCCTTTCTCTTCTTCATGGTGGCTTGTCTTATTGTTTGAAGTGAAGGTGCCATACCTGCGGATCAAAAGAACTTGTAGTTATTACAAAAGGAGAAGGAAAAGAAAGTAAAGATGAAATGATTGGCTGCTCACCATTGCCAGGAATAAGGCTCGTTAGTCGAAGGTTCTCCTCGGCTAGCAGCCGGTTGCATCGAGGGACGTCGGCAGTAATCAACTGTCCGAACGCCTCTTGATCTCCAGGAAGAATTCTGGGGTCTTTATTGGCCTTGGTGTTAGGGATACCCCACTCTGTCTTCACTCCCTCTACTTGGGCAAAGAAGAATCTATTTTTCATCCCTTAACAGAGGTAGGGAGGTGCAACTTAAGAGCTCTAGTGGGCCTAGGGGCGAAGGACCACCATCCGATTGTTTCCTAAGGGTATAAAAGCAACGAAAAAGAGAAATTCTAGCCTCTATCCCATGGATATGGCATAACACTAAGAAACCCACAAGGGTCCGAATGGAATTTGGGACCAGTTGTGCCAGAGCCAAGGAATATCTGTCTAAAACATTAAGTATAAAAGGATGAATGGGAATACGAAGGCCAGCCTTAAAATAATACTCGTAAAGGGCAACTCTACCAGGATAAGAGGAGGTTACCCTATCCTCGGGAAGAGGCCGGTACAGGCGGAGGTCGGTGGGAATCTGGTAACAACCCCTAAGGTTGATAATCTCCTGAGCAGTCATGACAGAGGCGGTCTTCTCGAGAGACTCCCCCGCACGAGAGGAGGGGCCAGCAACAGCCGGACGACGCCGGACGATGGCCCGTCCACGGCTAGGCGATTCTCGGTGGGAAATCGCTCGACCACTCGCTGCTGCTCCGCTAGGACATCCTCCGCAGAGGAGGACCAGCTGGGCACAGGAGAGGAGGAGGGCTGTCGAGGAAGATCGGGGGAATAACCCCTGGAATCCGAAATTGAGCACGAAAGGGACGAAGAAGCCATGAAGACAAAACTGACCTGAAAGGTTCGAAGACGAAGAATCAGGGACGAAGAATTCGGGAAGAGGAAGATGAATAGGTTCGGATAGGTCCGGAACGGGGAAGAAGGCGTAGGCAATAGAGGCGGCTCCAGTCCAGGATGATTCCCTTTTTATAGCCCCGTCTTTTCAAAATCATCTTGCCTAGCTCGCTTCGGGCACATGTTCGCTGGCTATTGAGGATGGCTATGGCAACCGCCTAGGGCGGAAAGCACGGAGGTCACTGCCAATGAAGGGACGGCGGTGACCTCATCGTAATGATGCGCCTGCCCGATACTCAGAAAATCCTCCTCGATCCCAACAACCGAGATGGGCGAGATGATGGCACTGCAGCGTCCGATGCATCATTAAAGGAAGGACGGCCCTCGACGCGTGGTGCATGGAGATTAGCCACCATGTGATAAAACACCCCCTTTTGATGGTAGGAGCATGCTCACCCATCTCGGAGGCGGAAGGGCATCTGATGTGGCTAATCACACAGTCAGGCAGCATGATAGCAATCCGAACGATTTTTTTTGAATGTAAGTAGCTTCGGTCGGCTTGGCCATGGCTTCGGCCTCGGATTCGGCTCGGCCTCGACTTTGGCCTCGGATTCGGCTTGGCCTCAGCTTTAGATTCGTTTCACCCTCGGCTTTGGCCTTGGATTCGGCTCAGCCTCGACTTCGGCCTTGGATTCGGCTCAGCCTCGACTTCAGATTTGTTTCAGCTTCAGCTTCAGCCTCGGATTCGGCTCGGCCTCGACTTCGGCCTCGGATTCGGTTCGGCCTTGGCTTCAGATTTGTTTCATCCTCGGCTTCGGCTTGGCCTCGACTTCGGCCTCAGATTCGGCTCGGCCTTGGCTTTAGATTCGTTTCGGCCTCGACTTCGGCTTCGGATTCGGCTCGGCCTCGACTTCGGATTCGTTTCGGCCTCGGCTTCGGCCTCGAATTCGGCTCGGCCTTGGCTTCGGCCTCGAATTCGGCTCGGCCTCGGCTTTGATCTCGGATTCGGCTTGACCTCGGCTTTGGTACTTGTCTCGGCCTCAAGTCTCGCCTCGGCTCCGGTCTTGGCCCTAACATCAGTTCATACCACGCGCACTCTACCCTCATGAAACCAACTCCGAATATCAAGCTCGGTGATCTAAACCACCAGCTGCAGCATGGCTGGCCCGCCTATCATTGCCAAAATCACTGGGTAGTTGCCAGCGCACCTAATAGTTGCTGGTATTTACGGTGCCCGCTCGGCAACGGCGTACCTACCACCGTTCAAGAGCTGATCCTGAGGGATTAGACGGTTCTAGCGAGGGAAAAAAGGGATCCCCGGACAGGTATAAAAAAGACCCTAACTTGCAAGGAGGAGGTAAGCAAAAATTCTTAATCTATACTCTCTCATTAAAATCTATGCTCCTCAAATCGCTAACTTGAGTGTTGGAAGGTCTCGGCCGGAACCAACGGTCCAAAACTTTTTTTGTAGGTTTTCGGCTAAAGGAGACGATCCTGTCATACCTCTGAAGGCCCACGAAGCTTCTCTTTCATCCGATGCACCCAAAAGTGATTTGGCGGCAACATGATGCATATAAGTAAAAGACCGCTTACAATGCAAATTTATATGATAAAAATCTCTTATATAATGAAACAGAATCAAAGATCTCTCGTACTAAAATATTATATATATATATATATAAGAAAATATAATAATTATGGAAAAAAAAGAAATTAAATAAAATAATTAGAAAACTAATTCATACTATAAAGCTTGATAACTGAAGCAAGAACAAACAGAAGACCGATAAGATCTATTATGTCTCACTCATTAGTTTCATATCAAAAAATTAGAAATTGATTATATGATTTATAATTAAAGAAAGATGGATAAATATTAATTAATTTTTTTTTTTGAAATGTAATGATTTAAGTTAGTATAAATCTTGTATATCTTAATTTTTTTTAAACGAAATAGATTCGTAAATTTATGGCCAGGTCGTTACAGGATCTAAATAAGGTAGTCCGTTAAAAAAACCTAAGTTTGGACAACTAGTTAGATTTCCGCTAATCTAAATAGGGTAGCTCGATCTAAAAGATAATTAGAAGCCAGAAAAAGTAGAAACGACAAGACCTCAAAAAGATGACAAGGAAACATTAAAAAAAAAAAGGTGCACATAACTTTAGACCGATGCTGATTGAACCCCTCGATTTGATAAGGGCCATGCCAGCCGTCAACAAAGCTTCCCACAATTCTAACAACATGACATCAAGGTAGAGCTTTTCAAAGCCGCAACAGGAAAAGAAGATCCTTTAAAATAATGTAAAAATTATTGTATGAGGAAGTAAGGTAAAGTCACATCATAAAAATATTACAGGGAATTTTGAAAAATTCAATTCATTATGTATTCTTTAGTAAACTTTTTTAAACCTTTCTAATTCTTATAAAATATAAATAATAAAAATAAAAATAAAAAATAATTTTTAAACTCAATATGAACTCTAATTTCTGTAATAAACATTTTTAGAACAAATAAACAAACAAGACAAACTAAATATACCAAAAAATTATCCTTGCAACGATTGTAAAATGACAAGTTTATTGTAAATTTTTATGGGTCTCCAATAATTTATCTAGCTTTCTTATTTGTTCTCAAATAATTTTTTTATATATCTTAATTTAGCTTGATTAAAAAAATACTGATCTATGGATGCAATAAAATTACATTTTAAAATTCTATCCATGCTATTTTAGATAAAATTTTGAAATTAGTGGTATCTATAAAATATTACTAAAAATTAAGTTCTTGAGGTACCAATCAATCAAGCACGACCATACGAGTATGACAGGTTATCACGCCACTATAGAGGTTATTATTGTCCATTTACTTCTGGCATAAATCTTAAAACATCACTCTTCAAACTTATCCTAACATATTTTTCAATGCATTTATGTCTTCTTCTTGAACCTGGGCTTTTTTTTTTTTTTTTTTTCCCTTCTAACTTTCATAAAACACTTAATTCAGCTACATACTAAATAAAGGGCTGTTAGAATAGTCGTAACCATCCAGCTCGCTTCTAACATTATCAAGAAAAATCAATAGTGGATGAAGGGGTACATAGATAAAATGAGAAACATGAAAAAAAATCTTAAATTTTTACATCATTGAAGAAAAAAAAATCGTACCTTTTTTTCTTTTGGCTTTTTAGCATGCTCTCTCCCTCTTCTTCCTACCTTTTTTATTCTTTTTATTAATTTAAAACCTAAAATTTAAGTGTAGTTTGTTTGATGTTTGCTATTCATTTCTTAAATACATATGCAATTTTGTATTTTGATAGCCGAGTAACATTGGCATCCAATTGGCATATGACTAAGCAACATGCGGCCATCTATCTTATGTCATCAAGGTTTACAATGATGGAATAATATTAGGGCGATGAGGCCGATAGAGTTACTGGCCATGCATATCTAGCAGGATATTCATGCACGATGAGATTGGATGCGCACATCTTTTGCTACCATGCAATGACTTACAAAAGGTGCAGCCCATATTAGCTAAGATATTCCCATCCAACAATAGATTTTATCGTAGTGAAGCATGTGACCACAACTTGAACAGCTCTTATAAAGAGAGATCCTGTTTAAAAACAAAAGGCTTTTTCTTTCTTCTCTCTCCTCTCCTCCACCTACTATAAGCCTTTGAGTCCCCTACTTTCCTCTATTTGTTCTCCATTAGTACAGTTACAAGGCATGCCTTTGATCTTTTCTCTTCTTTCTCTCATTGACTTGAGCATCAAAAGGCCTTAGTTAGGTAGCTAGTAGCATCTCTCATACTCATCTTTTGTCCATACAGAAACTCTAACTCAAATACATGGGCATTTCTTATCAGACTCTTAGCCACCTTCATATTCAATTTATTATTCTTATCATTATTACTATCGACGCATGGGATTCCTTAAGTGAATGTGCAAATTTCATTCAAAAAATTGTGACAAATACGCATCACTTGTTAAATAGAATAACTGTATAAGTGTTACTTGTTAAGTGAGGAACCAAATGTGTTGCTTGTTAGTATTTTTCTTTTTGTGGCCCATATGGATATATGATTGATTTATCATTTATTTATTCTAAATGATAATTATGATATCTGATTTTATCAAATATTTAAATTTAAGTGATATGATGGTTTAATAGTCCTCTTTTTCTCCTATATATATATATATATATATATATATATAGTCTATTTGACCATCAAAACAGATTAGAAAAGGAAAAGAATCTCAATATGTCGTTAACCCATACGTAGTTTCATATTAAGAAATGTCAATGGATCAAGGTATGCTTTCTTTTTTGATTTAAGTTTTTATGTAAAAATCATTTATTCTAAGATCTTGGCCATTATATTTATTAAAGAAAATCCTTCAATGGATCTTATATGTGGTATCAGAGCCTTGATTGAAGAATGTTGGCCCAGATGGCAACCCAAGAGGGGAGGATGAATTGGGTTCTTAAAAATTTAAGACTTTTTAGATGTTTTAAACAGATTTGCTCAAGATGTGCAAGTGAGTAAAATTAACTAAGAAGCAATGCACAAGTTAATAAAGAGAGATAGAGAGAGAGAAAATATAGCACGGCAAACACAAGATAATTTTATAGTGGTTCGGTGCAACCAACACCTACGTCCACTCCCAAGATTCACTTGGGTCCACACTATAATCTCTCTAGATTACAGCCGAGTTGTTTTCCAAGCTCACAACTCAAACTTGTTGTTTTTCCGGGTGAACAACGAACCCAGCTGGTTTTAACTCGGGCTTACAGCACAAAACCCTACACGTTGTTTTTCACGGGCTCACAACTAACCCAACACAAGCACTCCGGCTTGTAACGAGGTATATCAACCTCCACTGATTCAATCCACTGATTGAATCAGCAACCAATTAGAATAAAAGTGTTTGGATAATGAAATGCTCCCCTTGAGCAAATATACAAATTAAGTATGAAAGAATAAAAGGTTAGAAAAGCCTGATAAGAGCATGGATGTGGCTTTGGCTTTCTTCCTTCTCCTCTCTAACTCCTCTTGAAGTGTCGAATCAGGCCTCAGCAAGATCCTTGACCGTTGAAGACTTTGGAGTTGAGATGAAGCTTTTTCTCCCTTTTGAAAGAAAATCCTTCGATTTGATCTTTGAAAGCTCTTGGATTTTCTTTTGACTTTTGTGGATTGAAGATCTGGAGCAGACGAAACTTCCTCTTGGATTTCACTCCTTTTGAATCACTCTCCTTTGAGCTAGAAGATTTTTCCAATATGCTCTGTTTTTCCCTCTTTTCAAAAGATATTCTTTTCTCTCTTTTTGATTTTTCAAAAACTTTGTGATTGAAAAGAGCTCCTCTATTTATAGATTCTGCAAAAATATATCCGTTAGAGACAAGGAAAAATAGCCGTTATTCAAAAATCTTACCGTTGGAGTGACGTGTCATCGTGAAAAAATATCGCCC
This sequence comes from Calamus simplicifolius, assembly GCA_900491605.1. Lineage (NCBI taxonomy): Eukaryota > Viridiplantae > Streptophyta > Magnoliopsida > Arecales > Arecaceae > Calamus > Calamus simplicifolius. Next base: position 370,291 of record UESW01001632.1, read on the forward strand.
AGATTTGCTGGAGTCGACTCATGCTTTTCCCGAGTCGGCTCGAGCTCGATTACCAAAATAGAAATGTTTTAAAGGTTAGGGGTCGACTCGCCAGAAATAAAGTGTCGACTCCTGAAAGTCGGGAGTCGACTCGAGAAAGGCTTGGGGTCGACTCGCGAAGTGCTCAGAAAAATACTCTTCTGGTGTCTGAGCGGAGTCGACTCGCACAGTCCAGGAGTCGGCTCGACAGAATCAGGGGTCGACTCGAAATTTCGTGGGTCGACTCGACACAGATGCACATTTCTGTACACTGAGGGAGTCGACTCTGAAACTCAGGAGTCGGCTCCGGAACGTATCAAAAATCAGAAACTTTTCTGATTGACTTAAAATCGTTCCAGATTCATTTTAATTCATTGTTTTGACTTGAATACAATAAAATTGACATTTAGAGTTGATTCAAGAACTATTCCAAAAGCTCATTGATTAAAACATGAATTATAACATTTCTTTTCAAAAGTTTGAATAAGCTTAAAGTCACTTTCAAAATTGATTAAAGTTAAACTTGAGCATTTCATTGATAGTTCAAAATAAATTTGTTGCTCATTTATAAACTCATTACATCCTTTAATAAACTCATGGCTTTTGTAATCATCAAAATCAAAAGGATTGGGGCATATAATTTTTCAATAATCTTCCAACAATCTCCCCCTTTTTGATGATGACAAAAACATTGAGTTTGTTCATGATTGATTAGTGAATTTATTTTGTTTTGTAGTTAGGCTTAGGCTCCCCCTTAATGAGGTAGCTCCCCCTATGAAACTTAATTAAAATCTCATTGTTTATCTCATTTTATCACAATCATAGAACTATAAAATTCTCCCCCTTTTTTGTTATCAACAAAAAGGTAGAGAATCATAAACATTCATTCAAATTTCATTCATTCATTGAAATAAGGAAATAGAGAATTCATTTCATTAAAGGTCTAATACATCAAAATGTTCAGTACATTGATTTCAAAATGAAAGCATAATAAAAACTTCAGTACAAAACAAAATTGAAACTCTAGTAACTCAAAAATGAGTTCTTACAATTCTAGTTAATGATCTACTATATTTTTCATTCCTTCAGATTGAATTTTACATATTCCTTGAGTCTTTCATCAACAAAGGTGCAAGCACTCTGAATTTTGTCTTGAAGCTCTGCGTTGCACTTGGCATATGTCTCTCCATCTCCGCATATATCCTTAAGTTCTTCAAAAATATTCTTTAGATCACCACTTAAGGATGCCGAAGAAGAGCCGAGAGTGGACTCTATCTTTGAATACGATCATCAAGTGAATAAAGAGTCTCTCTCAAATTCATAAATTTATTCTCAAAATCAGTTTTAAGCTTATCAGATTGATCTTCAAGTAAGGCTTTGAGTTGCATAAGTTGTTGATCTGAAAAACTAGCAGAAGATGAAGTTTGAACAAAAGTTGGAACTGGGGCTGGAGCAGAGGCAGAAATCAAAGGGCTCGGAGGTGCAGGCGAAGGATGTCTAACAGAGGGTCCTGCAGCCTCAGTATCTGTAGCTCTATCTTCTGTCACTCCTTTCCTTTCCCATTTCCATTCTTTTTGATAAATCCCATCCGATGAATTGTTGCCAACTATAAAATCAGTGTGTCTTAGATTCTTCATAGGCTCATTATCAGAAATCACTACCCTTGGCTAAAAATCATTGTAAGGATCATGCCATAGGCAGACTAGATTTTCTTTTCCCTCCACAATCTGCTATGTACCAAAATCATGCTGGGAAGATTGATAGGCTTGCCTGTCACATGGCATCCATTACAAAGATATCTCTCTCCGAAACATAGTCAAATCTACCTGTTTTAGGAAAGAGTATCCTACTGCAAATATTGTGTAGTAATCTCAATTCTAAAGAAAGCTGATTAGCAAAGACCTCTTCAAATCCAACCAATCCCGGTTTAATAATCTTGATAAAGCTGGGGCGCGGTCTCAGAAGAAAAGGTGGAGGTGCCAGACAAGGGTAATTCCAACAATCTAGAAAGAATCTCAGAGTAACAGATAGTCTGATCCTCTCACATTGCTAATAAGTCCATGGTCTCCTCTAGACAGATTCTTGTAAATTCTTTAACCAATGAGGGATAGTCGGGCAATCTAGAGAACAAATTTTCTCCCAACCCATCTCGATCAGCTGTCTCCCAACTAGAAAGCCCTCAGCCTCAAATAATTCGAAATCCACCTTCCTACCCGTAGTAATGATCCTATCCGCTAGACGATCTACCTGGGAAGAAGTGGCAGGAGCAGCAGTCGGAGTAGAAGCAGATGAAGTGGAATCCGTGCTTGGAGAAGGCTCACGCACGGACGCTTCACCGTTTTCCTCACGGCACGCTTCCTTGGCCGGCCGCCACAACACTTGATCCTCTAGTTTTAGGTGCCATTTGATGATTGGAGGTGATAATCAGGGATTATTGGAAGTTTGGAAGGTTTGGAAGAACGTGGAGAGAGTATTTTGAAGATTGGGGTCGAATGGAATGAGCGGCGAGTCGACTTGCCCTAGATAAATCAACTTGGGACCACCTCGAGTCGGCTCGCGCAAAAGGTGTCGACTCGGCACAGACACAGAAATCCCGAGGAGTCGACTCGCGCAAGAGGGGTCGACCCGAGTTTCAGTCGAAACTCGAGTCGACTCCGATACGCATCGAGTCGGCTCCGAGACCATTTCAGAGAAAAACATGAAATTTCTGAAATGTGTCCGGAATATGATCATAAAAATTGATAAATAATCATTGGATATGAGTGAATCAATTAGATATGAATTCTAGATAAGATTTCCTTAAGGATTGAGGATTTGAAAGAATCTTAGATAAAATTTCCTTAGGGGTTTCAAATTCATTCTAAAGGATCACAAATTCCTAACTCTCCTCTAAGATAACAAATCTTCTTCATTTAAAGGTTTAGTGAATATGTCAGCTAATTGTTCTTCAGTGTTAACATAATCAAGACAATTTCATTATTAGCTACATGTTCTCTTATAAAATGATATCTAATTTCTATGTGTTTAGTTCTTGAATGTTGAATTGGATTTTTAGTTAATTGATTGCACTAGTGTTATCACATCTTATGGGTGTTTTATCAAGTGTGATACCATAGTCTTCAAGTTGTCGCTTAATCCATAGGATTTGCGCACAGCAACTTCCAGCTGCTACATATTCAGCTTCAGTAGTTGATAATGCAACTGAATTTTGCTTTTTGCTAAACCATGTGATTAAGTTACTTCCTAAGAATGGCATGCACCACTTGTGCTTTTTCTATCTAATTTACATCCAGCATAATCAGAATCTGAATATGCAATTAGGTTTAATGTGGAGTCTCTAGAATACCATAAACCTACATTTTTTGTTCCACTTACATATCTTAGTATTCTTTTAACAGCTATTAAATGTGATTCTTTAGGTTCAGATTGAAATCTAGCACATAAACATACTGAAAACATAATGTCTGGTCTACTTGCTGTTAAATAAAGAAGGGATCCGATTATACCTCGATAATACTTTTGGTCAACCTTTTTACCTTCTTCATCTTTGTCCAGCTTGCATGAAGGACTCATTGGAGTTCCGAGGGGTTTCATTGATTCCATACCAAACTTTTTAGGATTTCTCTTGTGTATTTTGTTTGGTTGATAAGATTCCCTCTTTGCTTTGTTTGATCTGGAGTCCAAGGAAGAAGTTGAGTTCTCCCATCATGCTCATCTCGAATTCTCCCTGCATCAACTTTGCAAATTCTTGACAAAGAGAATCGTTAGTAGCACCAAAAATAATGTCATCTACGTATATTTGTACTACAAGTAAATCTTTACTTTTTCTTTTCAAAAACAAAGTTTTATCAACATTTCCTCTTGTAAAATCATTTTCTATTAAGAATTTACTTAACCTATCATACCAAGCTCTAGGTGCTTGTTTCAAACCATATAAAGCTTTGTGCAATTTAAAAACGTGATTTGAAAATTCGTGATCTTCAAAACCTGGTGGTTGTTCTACATAAACTTCTTCATTTATAAATCCATTTAAAAATGCGCTTTTTACATCCATTTGAAATAAGTTAAAATTCATATGACATGCAAATGCAAGTAATAGCCTAATGGCTTCTAATCTAGCTACAGGTGCAAAGGTTTCATCAAAATCAATACCTTCCTCTTGATTATATCCTTTAGCAACCAATCTAGCTTTGTTTCTAATTACTATGCCATTTTCATCTAGTTTATTTCTAAAAACCCATTTTGATCCTATTACTGAATGATTTTTAGGTCTTTCAACTAAGTCCAAACATTATTTCTTGTAAATTGATTTAGTTCTTCTTGCATTGCTAACATCCAATTATTATCTTTTTCAGCTTCTTCTATAGTTTTAGGTTCAATTTGTGATACAAATGCAAGATGATTACTAATATTTCTCATGTATGATCTAGTTCTTATTCCTTGAGATGGATCGCCTATAATCAATTCCTTAGGATGACTATGAGCATATCTCCAGTCTCTTGGAAGATCTACATCATTATGATCAATATTGACATCATCGTCCTTATGTGAATCATCATCTTTAGCTCTTGTTCATGATCAGAAGATACTTCAATATTAAGTTTTTCAAGATCTTTTTCAATTATGTTTGTATCTTCCTCATCATCAATTTTCAGAACTAGATGCTAAAGACTCATCGAAAACTATATGAATGGATTCTTCAACTACTAAGGTTTTCTTGTTAAATACTCTATAAGCTTTACTAGTTGTTGAATATCCTAAAAAATTCCTTCATCAGATTTAGCATCAAATTTTCCTAAATTGTTTTTACCATTATTATGAATGAAACATTTACATCCAAATGCATGAAAGTATTTTATATTTGGTTTTCTTTCATTCCATAATTCATAAGGTGTTTTCTTTAATATTGGTCTTATTAAAGCTCTATTTAAGATGTAACATGCTGTGTTAATTGCTTCCGCCCAAAAATACTTTGGTAAGTTGCTTTCGCATAGCATGGTACGGGCCATGTCTTCTAGAGTCCTATTTTTCCTTTCAACTACACCATTTTGCTGTGGAGTCCTAGGGGCTGAAAAATTATGATTAATTCCATTTTCAGTGCAGAAATTTCAAATAAGTGATTTTCAAATTCTGTTCCATGATCACTTCTTAGAGATACTATAGTAGTGTTTTTCTCATTTGTGACTTTCTTGAAGAATTTCAGGAATATCGAGAAAGTCTCATCTTTGTGAGCTAAAAACATTACCCAAGTATATCTAGAATAATCATCTACAATCACTAGACCATATTTCTTTCCTCCTAGACTTGTGGTTCTAGTTGGTCCAAAAGGTCCATGTGAAGTAGCTCTAGTGCCCTAGAAGTTGAAACAATGTTTTTAGATTTGAAAGAACTTCTAGTTTGTTTTCCAAATTGACATGCATCACATATTTTATTATTTTCAAAATCTAGTTTAGGTAATCCTTTAACTAAATCCATTTTAATTAGTTTTGAAATAAGGTGTGTGCTTGCATGACCTAATCTACGATGCCACAACCAACTAATTTCATTTATGTTAGCATTGTCAGCAATTAAGCAATGATCACTCAAAGATAATTTTTCTAAGTCAACTAAGTAAACATTGCCATGTCTATAACCAGTAAATACAATGCTATCATCAATAGAATTAGTTAGTGCATATAGAAGATTTAAATGAAACATTAAAGTTTTTATCACATAATTGACTTATACTAATTAGATTATGCTTCAAACCATCAACATAAAGTACATTATCAATAAATGTAGATGGAGTTATACGAACTTTACCAAGGCCCATAATTTGACCTTTACCGTTATCGCCAAACGTAACAACTCCACCTTTCTTTTCTTCCAGGGTGATGAATTCATCTTTGTCACCCGTCATATGTCTTGAGCAGCCACTATCAAGGTACCACTTTTTCTTTGATCTTTTGGCTACAAGACATTCCTGCAACATAATCAAACTTTATGTTTAGGTACCCAAGCTTTCTTGGGTCCTTCATGGTTAGCAGCAATAAAAATTGTTCCTTTCGGAACCCATATTTTCTTAGCTTTAATATTTAACTTGTTGTTATTATTTAATGTTTTGCATTCAAAAGATTTATGACCTTTTTCATTACATTTAAAACAAGTTATATTACTTTGGTTGGCTTTTACAAAAATATTCTTTAAAGATTTTGTTTCCTTAATGTGTTATATCCTAAACCTGCTTTGTCAAAAAGCTTTTTGACTATCTAGATCATGTTAAGTTTAGTTGAACTTAAGGTGAATTTCTCAACAATGTCTTTATATTTTTTAACATCTTTCTTAAGAGAGTCATTTTCTTTAGCTTGCTGTTCTTTTTAAGCTAAAGTTTCTAATTGATCTTTTAAATCTTTAGTTGAGTTTTAGTTTCAGATTTTAACAAATCTTTTCTTGATTAAGATTATCTCTTTCTTTCTAAGTTCTTCTTTTTCATTAGTTAAATTCTTAACTTCTAAAGCTAATTCATTTTTACTTTTAGCTAAACTAATATTTCATTTTTCAAAAACTTATACTTCTTTTTCAAGATTTAAAATCAATCATCAATTCATTGAAAGCCTCAAACATTTCATCAAATGTAAATTCATCATCGGGGGTTTCGGTACTTACCTCATTATCGTTGTCGTCGTCGTTGGCCATGAAGCAATATTGCAACTTCTTTTTGTTCTTCTTCTTCGGAAGAAGACTCTTCACTTCAGTCCAAGTTGCCATGTAGGCCTTTTTCTTTTTCTTGTAGGCCTTCTTAAGTAAAGGACAGTCATATCTAAAATGCCCTGGCTTTTTACATTCATAACATACTAAGGGCTCTTTCTCTTTGTCCTTTTCCTTTTCTTATCCTTTTCTTTTCTCCTTCCATTTTGAAACAAATTTCTTTTTATGGAAGGGCCTCCTTCTTTCATAAATTTCTTGAATTTCCTTGCAAGGAGGGCTGTCTCATCATCATCATCCTTTCATCACTGCTGCTTATTTCCTTTTCCGCAGCTTTGAGGGCGATGGTCTTCTTCTTTTTGACTCATCCTCATTGACATGTTGTTTAACTTGAAGCTCATGAGTCATCAGCGAACCAAGAAGCTCTTCCAATGGTAGGATGTTCAGATCTTTGGCTTCTTGTATGGCGGTCACCTTGGCTTCCCAAGTCCTTGGAAGTGACCTAAGAATTTTGCGAACAAGCTCAGAGTTAGTATAAACTTTTCCAAGACTTTTCAAACCATTCACAATATCAGTGAATCTAGTGAACATGCATGTGATGGTTTCATTTTGTTCCATAGTAAATAATTCATATTTATGAACCAAAATATTTATCTTTGATTCTTTTACTTGGTTTGTTCCTTCATGTGTAATTTCCAACCTATCCCAAATTTCTTTTGCGGAATTACAAGTTGAGATTCGGTTGAATTCATTTGAGTCTAAGGAACAATATAAAATATTAATGGCTTTAGCATTTAGTTGTGCCATTCTCCTATCATTATCATTCCAATCCCTTTCGGGTTTAGGAACAATAGTGCCATCATAAGGTGTGTGGGTGTACTAGGTCCATTTATTATTACTCCCCAAATCATAGTCAGAAGCTTGAATGAATATTCTCATTCTAGCTTTCCAATATGAATAGTTGGTTCCATTAAATAAAGGAGGTCTATTCGTAGAATGACCTTCAGCAAAACTTGAACCAATTTGTGTTGCCATATGGATCTTTAGCCCTTGATCGTGAGATCAAATTCTAAATGAGCACTTGCTCTGATACCAATTGTTGGCCCAGATGGCAACCCAAGAGGGGGGGGGTGAATTGGGTTCTTAAAAATTTAAGACTTTTTGATGTTTTAAACAGATTAGCTCAAGATGTGCAAGTGAGAAATTAACTAAGAAGCAATGCACAAGTTAATAAAGAGAGATAGAGAAGAGAAAATAGCACGGCAAACACAAGATAATTTTATAGTGGTTCGGTGCAACCAGCACCTACGTCCACTCCCAAGATTCACTTGGGTCCACACTATAATCTCTCTAGATTACAGCCGAGTTGTTTTCCAAGCTCACAACTCAAACTTGTTGTTTTACCGGGTGCACAACGAACCCAGCTGGTTTTAACTCGGGCTTACCAGCACAAAACCCTACACGTTGTTTTTCACGGGCTCACAACTAACCCAACAGGCTTGCACTCCGGCTTGTAACGAGGTATCAACCTCCACTGATTCAATCCACTGATTGAATCAGCAACCAATTAAATAAAAGTGTTTGATAATAAATGCTCCCCTTGAGCAAATATACAAATTAAGTACAAAGAATAAAAGGTTAGAAAAGCCTGATAAGATAGCAGATGGAGTGGCTTGGCTTTCTTCCTTCTCCTCTCAACTCCTCTTGAAGTGTGAATCAGGCCTCAGCAAGATTCTTGACCGTTGAAGACTTTGGAGTTGAGATGAAGCTTTTCTCCTTTTGTTGAATGTGAAAATCCTTCGATTTGACTTTGAAAGCTCTTGGATTTTCTTTTGACTTTTGTGGATTGAAGATCTGGAGCAGACGAAACTTCCTCTTGGATTTCACTCCTTTTGAATCACTCTCCTTTGAGCTAAAGATTTTTCAATATGCTCTGTTTTTCCCTCTTTTCAAAAGATATTCTTTTCTCTCTTTTGATTTTTCTCTTTTGATTTGAAAAGAGCTCCTCTATTTATAGATTCTGCAAAAATATATCCGTTAGAGACAAGGAAAAATAGCCGTTATTCAAAAATCTTACCGTTGGAGGACGTGTCATCGTGAAAAAATATCGCCAGATTTGCTGGAGTCGACTCATGCTTTTCCCGAGTCGGCTCGAGCTCGTCTTACCAAAAATAGAAATGTTTATAAAGGTTAGGGGTCGACTCGCCAGAAATAAAGTGTCGACTCCTGAAGTCGGGAGTCGACTCGAGAAAGGCTTGGGGTCGACTCGCGAAGTGCTCAGAAAAACACTCTTCTGGTGTCTGAGCGGAGTCGACTCGCACAGTCCAGGAGTCGGCTCGACAGAATCAGGGGTCGACTCGACAATTTCGTGGGTCGACTCGACACAGATGCACATTTCTGTACACTGAGCGGAGTCGACTCTGAAACTCAGGAGTCGGCTCCGGAACGTATCAAAAATCAGAAACTTTTCTGATTGACATTAAAATCGTTCCAGATTCATTTTAATTCATTGTTTTGACTTGAATACAATAAAATTGACATTTAGAGTTGATTCAAGAACTATTCCAAAAGCTCATTGATTAAAACATGAATTATAAATTTCTTTTCAAAAGTTTGAATATTAAGCTTAAAGTCACTTTCAAAATTGATTAAAGTTAAACTTGAGCATGTTCATTGATAGTTCAAAATAAATTTGTTGCTCATTTGCATAAACTCATTACATCCTTTAATAAACTCAATGGCTTTTAGTAATCATCAAAATCAAAAGGATTGGATCATATAATTTTTCTATAATCTTCCAACAAAGAATTTATGATTTTTCATTATGAATCTATCTTTGACTGTTGTTATATATATTCTTTTATTACGATAAGATGATTAGAATAGCATAGTGATAAGATGCTTCATCATTATACCTCTATTTTTTCTTCCTTTCAAATTAATTCCCCATTGTGCATCTCTCTTTACACGCAAATTTCTGCAAGAGGAAAAGGCGAAAGAGCCTCTTCATGCATGCAAATCTCCGCAAGAGGAAAAGGTGAAAGAGCCTTTTCACGGTGGACCTTGGGATTCCACAGCTCTTTCACGGTGGACTTTTTTTTTTGGTACAGACGGATGATCACACCAATTTAGGGTGAGCCAAACCCAATATATCAGAATACAAAATTTGAGAAAGGACAGAGGGGTAAGGGTCACCCTGCTTTCAGCTCCAAGTACCCGAGTCATTGGCCACCCTGGCTACGATCCAGTCAGCTGCTGAGTTGGCTTCTCGGTAGATGTGCCTAATCTGGGTGCAATAAATTCTCTGGAGGATAGAACGAATGTCGCCAATCAAAGGGATGGTAGGTAAGTGGGCACATGACTCCTGCTAGATTTATCAGATCACAGTAATAGAATTCCCTTCAAGGATAAGACTGCTTGCGCCCAGACTCCGATGGCACAAGAGATACTAGCCCATGCCGCATACAGCTCAGTAAAAGGCATCGAGGAATCAAGAAGGCTGAATCCTTTTATCGCCAACATCTGACCATCCAACCCACGAATCATAAAAGCCGATCCAGCACATCTACCATGAACACTCCCATCAAAGTTGATTTTAACAAACCCTAGAGGTGGGGGCTCCCAAGATATGAATACCGTGTGACGATGCACCGCTGAAGCAGCAGGGGAGTCCCAGTGGCTAGGGCTAGTAGAATCAAGCACCCTCTGATGAAAAGTATACTCAGCAGATAAAAAGGACGCAGTCCTGACAATCCTATGGGCAGGAGCAATCTCATTAGTGAAAACCAGCCGGTTCCAGGATAACCACACTTGATAAGCTATGTAAGCCCTGGAAGAAACCAGCTGATGGATACCTCTTCCCATGTCCTGCCTGATCAGTCTCAAAAAAGAACTACAATGAGAATCAGAGCCACTACTCCAAGGGTAGTCACCATAAACTGCCATATCAAACTCACTCTGGGACATGTGAAAATAGCGTGGGCAACCGTCTCCTCCTCAAGGCCACAAATCGGGCAAGTAGGCTGGATGCTCATCCTGTTGGGAATTGTATCCTAAAGCCAATCATTTGATGATTGTGTTAATGTAAATTATATATAAATTGATATATTAATAAAAGTTATTTGGCAGTTTATTTATTACAAGAACATCTTCTTAAAACTCCTAATAGTAATAAACCCTCAGGATCTTCCTTCATGATAAAGGAGGATTTATCTTTGAAGGTCCTCAAAGAGTTCGCGACCAAATGATATACTATGATAGGGTCATAGTACTATCAATTATAGAACGTTGTATATCATATTTGTTGGTTGTCCTCTTAACCAAGGAGTGTAGAGACACTGGTATGACATACAGGTGAAAGTATAGGAGTACATTTCACCGAATGTGACTCATTTTCGGATACTCTGCTGTCAAGAGTTAATCCGAGAAGACATAGGTATAAGTATCCTTTAGACCTGAAGATCACAACAGGTGACTTGCAAGCAACTCATTGTACTTAGGTGCCGGACCACCTGGATTTCTAATCCAACTACGAAAGGTTACTGGGTGCAGTCAAGTACTTGTGGTAGTTAGTTATGGATCAAGATGGAATTTGACCTATCCCGTTAAAAGAAGAAATGCTTGTGTTTCAATTTAGCAAGACCTTGGCCAAGGCACTTCATGTGAAGGTCACATGATCACTAAAGTTGAAATCATTTTATGGATTTGCTATTTAGAGTTGATAGGCTCTTAAGCCATCCTTAGCATTTATGGTCAAAAGGATGAATTATACGGTAACTGTTTCTTAGGGTTCTTGGAGTTTGCTCGGCAACTCTTCGACCTATCCGGACGTTGGGTTCATTGCTAATGGGCACATTGATTAGTATAAAAAGTTATTTCTATGCTACCGGCTTAGGTTCGAACCTAGAGAGTCACACACATAGAAGTTTCCTAGGATGATCTATTTGCTGATCAATGATTGAGAATCGTACATGACTCAATTAATCAATTTGGTTGATTGAATTATCTCAATTGGGTTAAGTACAAGTGAATAAGATTCAATTTGGTTTAAGTCTATTAGAAGGACTAATCAATTTCAAATATTGATTTAAAATTAGATTTGGATTTAAATAGATTCAGGACTAGATAAATTTGATTTGGACTAGGACCATGATCTATGTAGGTTCAATCCAAAATTCAAATCAGCTTAAACCAAAACCCGAACCCAAACCCCTCGCATAAAGATCTCACATGATGAGATAACTTGATTAAATTCTTATGTAGAATTTAATATATTAATTTAATCTTCTCCAAACCATTTTTGTTGGAATTCTAAGTGTTAGAATTCATGTAGAATTAATATACCTCTTTGAATTAACCAACGATAGAATTCTAAGTGTTAGAATTTACATCTCTTTGGTTTTCACCGAACTTCGGAATTAACAATACATTGGAATTCTAAGTGTTAGAATTCACAGGTTTTTACCGAACGTCGGAATTAATCAAACGTTGCGTCTCTTTGATTTTCACCGGTAAAATTCTAAGTGTTAGAATTCAATAGGCTGAAGGCTGAATTAGCCTATAAATCAGAGGACATTCTTTACCAGATTACAACACAACACATGATATGTTGTGGATTGAAATTCTAAAAAGTTAGAACATAAAATTATGGTGTGATTTTGGTGTTAGCAAAAGTTTGGTGGATCTTGAAGGAAGATTCAAGTGGAAGGATTCAAGATCAGCAAAGTTATTTTTCTGTGAGCTAGCACTCTCGAAATCCAATCATTCGGGGGCTTCACGTGGACGATACTAGAGGCCAGACGATTGAACGGCTGTAGAGCACAAAGGATTTACCTACTGTTCTTAAGGTAAGTGATTTGATATTTAGATCTTAAGGCAGGCTTCAAGACAAGTAGTATGACTTCTTACCTTGAAGATCAAGATATGATCTTGATAATTTTATTTATATGCATAATTTAGATCAAATGATCCTATAGTATAAGGTAAATATGATCTTGATGCATGTTACATAGATTAATATTTAATCTTTAAGATTCCGCATTGATAATTGTTATCAAATTATTAAAATATACATGCCTCGGAGGTTGTTTCTCCTATATATCCCACACCGAGAGAGCAAGGAGCAGGTAGGAAGAGCATTCCAAGCAAGCTTCCAAATAAATAGTCGCACCTTCGGGTGGATAGGAAGATGCCAGATCCAAGCCAACTCCATTGAGTGCTGAGGTCATGGTCTGAAAATCTCAATGAGGTCCTTGATAGGCGCACGAGCATACAAGATCTCCTCCAGACCCTAATATCAAAAGTGGGACCCGGAATGAAAGGAATAGAGAGAATGCGACGAGATAGCTCGTCCCCGAAGAAGCTAGACACCAACGAGGAAGACCAAGCCGTGTGATCCTGACCGCATAAATCAAAAACTCTCATTCTGTTAGGGATGTTAGTGCAAACAAAAGTCGGCTAGCAAGACAGAGGGAGGTCTGCAATCCACCTATCCAACACAATATCCACTGAAGCTCCATCACCTAACATCCATGAGATGCTGTCCAAAATAGCCGAGCACGCTGGTAAACTTCTTTCCAGAAGAAAGACTGCCCACGAGTAGGCTTAGGCAGAGAGGAGGAACTCCGATCACCATATTTGGCCCGCATAAATAAACTCCACAAACAGTGTGGATCCAACAAGAACCTTGTGGCATGCCTAGCAGTCAGCGCCTCTCTTCTAACAGCGAGAGACTGAATCCCGAGCCCACCATCATCAATCGGCATACATATAATGTTTCAAGATAGAAGGTGGATACCATGACCATCCTACGTGAAATCCCAAAGAAAATTCTGAAAGTATTTCTCGATCTTCCTCAAACAAGTCAAAGGGATGACAACATTAGATAGAAGATAGAGAGAAAGAGAAGACAGAACATTAAAGAACGTGACTTGGGATTCCATGGAACGTGAAGATTTGAAAACAGAAGGGGTCCATTAAAGAACAAAAAAAAGAAAAGAAAGGAGAGTGGACCTTCTAGCGATCTTTTAGTAGGAAAAAAAATAAAACAAAGCTGCGGTGGTTAAGGGCAAGCACATTACTATTCCACCACCAATATAATTGTATAAAAGCATAATATTTCTTCCACAAGAAGATTTCTTTGAAATTTATGTTTTACACTTTTACCTTTTAATGTTTAATTACTAGATCAATGTTTTGAAAATATTATAGTAAAATTATATGGATACGTTATAAGACCTCAAAGTCTTTTGTATTCATGCATGATATTATTAATTAAATTTGATGTCTATATTATGTGTAATTTGTTAGTCATCAAAGTGGCCAAATTCAAAATTTATAGATATCAAATTAAATAAATTTATTTACTCATAATTATGTAATGTTTATGAATGAATGACATGATTGTTTATTTGTTATGAGTATATTGAAGTTCATTGATTATAAATATTTAAGGGTCGCCTAAAGGTTGACTAGTCATTTATAATCTATAGTCATTATATGGTCAATTAATATGCTTGGGTAGGTATGTTTAGCATATTCAAAGATAGCAAACATATCTAATTTGAGTATATATAATTCCAAGTATGAAAAATTAAATTTAAGCATCAATTATATTTATTGTTGCATATTGTTGTATCGCTCAAAGGAGAACTTCAATATGCACTTATTGTTTACTTGATGGAATATAAATATTTATTTAACTATATTACTCAAAGCATTAATGTGTGAGCATATTCTCTATATTTGCATTATCTATTCCTATTGCTCTTCATTTGCAAGTTATGTCTGTTCAAACTTATAATGGGCTTAATTTCTCTGAATGGCGCGAACAAGTCCAGTTTCACCTTGGTGTTCTGGATCTTAATTTGGCACTCATAAATGAGAAACCCACTGCTTTTACTAACTCTAGCAGTGCTGAACAGAGATCTTTCCATAAGACTTGAAAAAGATCAAACAGACTTAGCCTGATGTTCATGTGAATGACTGTAGTAAATAATATCAAGTCCATAATTCATGCTACTAAAAGTGCTAAGAAATTTATGAAGTTTGTGGAAGTACGTTCCCAATTTGACTCTACTGATAAGTTACTTGCTGGACATTGATGAGTACTTTAACCAACATTAAGTTTGATGGTTCTCGTACTATGCACGAGCATGTTGTTGAAATGACAAACATAGCAGCAAGACTGAAGACTATAGGATTGGAAGAGAATGAGAAATTTTTTGTGCAATTCATTATCAATTCCTTGCCTCTTGAGTATGGTCAATTTCAAATGAGTTATAACACTATGAAGGATAAGTGGAATGTGAATGAATCATAAAGTATGCTCATTCAAGAGAAAGCAAGACTTAAGAAATAAAAAAATCATTCTATCGATCTCATGGGTCAGCAAGGAGCTAGAAAAAAATCAAAGAAAGATAAGAAAGGAAAGAGCAAACAATGACTACTAAAGATAAATGGGTCATCTGCTCAAATCCATAAGAAGGAACAAAAGGATGATAAGTGTCACTTCTGTAAAAAGCATGGACACTATCAGAAAGATTGCCTAAAA
>UESW01001632.1:385622-425245 GCA_900491605.1 Calamus simplicifolius
CTGGTTGTACCACTCATGTTTCTAATACGATGCAGGGATTCCTTACGATCCAAACCATAAACCCAAATGAAAACTTTATCTCAATGGGAAACAGAGTCAAAGTTCAGTTGAAGCTGTTGGAACTTATCGTTTGATTCTAGACACTGGACATCATTTAGACCTTTTCCAAACACTTTATGTCCCTTCTATTTCTCATAATTTAGTTTCTTTATCCAAACTTGACTCAGTTGGATATTCTTTTAAATTTGGAAATGGATGTTTCAGTTTGTTTAAACAGAATCATCTTATTGGTTCTGGTATTCTTTCTGATGGTTTGTACAAATTTAAGCTTGATAGTCTTTTTGCTGAGACATTGTTAACCTTGCATCATAATGTTGGTACTAAACGTAGTTTAGTGAATGAACAATCAGCTTACTTGTGGCATAAATGTTTGGATCATATATCCAAAGAAAGAATTGAGAGATTAGTAAAGAATGAAATCCTTCCTGATTTAGATTTTACTGATCTTGGGATTTGTGTGGATTGTATTAAAGGAAAACACATAAAACAAACAATCAAGAAAAGTGCCACAAGAAGTAAACAGCTCCTTGAAATTATGCACACCGATATATGTGGGCCTTTTGATGTTCCATCTTTTGGTGGAGAAAAATATTTTATCACCTTTATTGATGATTTTTCGTTATGGCTATGTCTATTTGTTGCATAAAAATCTCAATCGGTAAATGCTCTAGAAGTGTTTATCAATGAGGTTGAAAGACAACTAGATAGAAAAGTAAAAATTATTAGGTCTGATAGAGGTGGTGAATATTATGGAAAGTATGATGAATCTGGACAATGCCCTGGTCCATTGTCAAATTCCTTGAAAAGCATGGCATATGTGCTCAATACACAATACCTGGAAGACCAGAACAAAATAGTATTGCAGAAAGGCATAATCGAACTCTAATGGACATGGTTAGGAGTATGTTAAGCAATTTATCATTACCCTTATTATTGTGGATGCATGCTTTAAAGACCGCTATGTATTTGCTAAATAGGGTTCCTAGTAAGGCAGTTCCAAAGTCTCCTTTTGAACTGTGGACAGGAAGGAAACCCATTTTGAGACATTTACATGTTTGGGGTTGCCCGGCGGAAGTAAGGATTTACAATCTATATGAAAAAAATTGGACTCAAGAACAACCAATGGTTTCTTTATTGGTTATCCAGAAAGATCAAAAGGGTATAAATTTTATTATCCTAACCATAGTACAAGAATTGTTGAATATGGAATGCAAGGTTCATTGAGAATAATGAAATTAGTGGGAGTTTGGAACCACATAAAGTGGAAATCCAAGAAGTTAAGGTACAAGTTTCTTCACCTATAACTTCTTCTCAAGTTGTGTTCCTAGAGTTGTTGAACCTTTAAATAACTTTTAGAACAACAAATTAATGATCAAACACCATAGAATGATGATATTACTAATGAACTTGCAATAAAGAACCCAATGAAGTAGCATTAAGAAGGTCTCAACGACAAAGAAGAACTACTATTTCTGGTGATTATGTAGTTTATCTACAAGAATCAGATTTTGATTTGGGTATTAATGATGGTCCAGTTTCTTTTTCACAAGCCATGCAAAGTGCTAATTCATCAAATGTTAGATGCCATGCAAGATGAGTTAAAATCAATGGATTACAATGCAGTCTGGGATCTTGTTGAATTGCCTTTGTAAAAGAGTTGGGTGTAAATGGGTCTTTAAGACCAAACGCAACTCAAATGGCAATATTGAACGTTGTAAAGCCAGACTTGTTGCCAAAGGTTTTACTAATAAATGCGGCATTGACTACATAGAGACCTTTTCTTCCGTCTCTAAGAAAGACTCATTTAGAATTATTATGGCGCTGGTAGCTCATTATGATTTGGAGTTGCATCAAATGGATGTGAAATCTGCCTTTCTAAATGGGAGTTTGAATGAAGAGGTTTATATGGACCAACCTAAAGGTTTTTTTATTTGAAGGAAAGGAACACATGTGTGTAAGCTGAAGAAGTCAATATATGGACTTAAGCAAGCTTCCGACAATGGTATCTTAAGTTCAATGATACCATTACATCCTTTGGATTTAAAGAAAACACCGTTGATCGGTGTATATATCTGAATATCAATGGGAGCAAAATCATATTTTTGATTCTGTATGATGATATCTTGCTAGCTACTAATGACCTTGGCCTATTGTATGAGACCAAGAATTTTCTCTCTAAGAACTTTGAAATGAAAGATATGGGTGAGGTAACCTATGTGATTGGAATCAAAATATTTCGTGATAGATCACAAGGAATGTTAGGTTTGTCTCAGAAGGCATATATTAATAAAGTTCTTGAGAAATTCAACATGAACAAATGCTCTGCAAGTGTTGTCCCAATTCAGAAGGGAGATAAATTCAGCCTTATGCAATGTCCAAAGAATGAATTGGAACGCAAACAAATGGAAGAAATACCTTATGCATCAATTGTTGGTAGCTTGATGTATGCTCGACATGTACCAGGCCAGACATCAGTTTTGCTGTCGGGATGCTAGGCAGATATCAAAGTAATCCAAAATAGATCATTGGAAAGCTGCAAAGAAGGTACTAAGGTATTTACAAGGAACGAAGGATCACATGCTTACCTACAGAAGATCTAATAATTTGAGGTTAAGGGATATTCAGACTCAGATTTTGCTGGATGTGTTGATAATAGAAAGTCCACATTTGGCCATTTGTTCCTTTTAGCTGGAGGAGCGATATCATGAGAAAGTGTGACACAGTCTGTCATTACTGCATCCACTACGAAAGCTAAGTTTGTGGCATGCTTGAGGCCACAATTTATGGTTTATGGCGAAATTTTATTTGGGACTTGGAGTTGTCGACAATATTGCCAAGCTGAAAATTTATTGTGATAACTCTGTAATAGTCTTCTTTTCTAAAAACGATAAGTATTCAAAGGGTGCTAAACATATGGAATTGAAATACTTTGCCGTTAAAGAAGAAGTTCAGAAACAAAGAGTGTCAATTGAACATATTAGCACCAATCTCATGATTGTAGATCTGCTGACTAAAGGATTGCCGCCAAAGACATTTTATGAACATGTCAAAAGAATGGGCATTATTGAAAACCATTATGATGTTATGTTTAAAGCTTTAAGTTCCTTATGTATTTGACACTCTGAGCTCAATTAATTATTATTTCTGAATCACTTTAGATCCTGTTTAATTATGCTGGTATATATACATAAATAAATTATGAAAATGTTAACAAGATTCATCTTTGATAAATATATTATTGTTAGACCTTATTGCAATTCCCATTATAGGTCATGTTAAGTATAGAACTAGTAATGTGATACATGGAAGGAGTACGTCAAAATAATAGCATACAACCGCCATGATCCTTATTAGTTTTTGCTTAATGATGATTTCATATTTGACCAATATTATGAAGGATTTTAGCTTCTGTTATGCACATTATGATTGATTATTAAACCAGTACGTTTAATATCTTACATGGGCCAAGTGGGAGAATGTTAGTGTTTCCTTTTATGTGCCCACGTGGATATATGATTGATTTATCATTTATTTTTCTAATGATAATTATGATATCTGATTTTATCATATATTTAAATTTAAGTGATAATGATGGTTTAATAAAGCTAATTTTTATTTGTTTATCTTTGGAAGTTGTTATCTGATAACCTCTCTTTGATGGAAAGAGAAATTTATCGTATTATCGGATTGGTCCTCTCTCTCCTATATATAGTCTGTTTGACCATCAAAATAGATAAAGGAAGAGAATTAGGAAAGAAAAAAACTCGTTAACACATACGCAGCCTCTCGTTCCTCGTCAACGAAGAACGAATATCAACAAAGAACGAATATCAATGGATCAAGGTACGCATTCTTGATTTATATTTTCACGTAAAAATCATTTATTCTAATATCTGGCCATTATGTTTATTAAAGAAGATCCTTTAATGGATCTTACAGGATGTTATAATATTTTAATTAGGGTGTCATACTTTTTGAACTAGGATGTCATAATCCTATTTCGGACTATATCAGATATCTTTTAGCATCCATAGCATATTATGACACTCCGAGAGTCATAATCCAAGCCATGTATGATAGATATTACAGGTATTAGAGGATGGAGCCTTTGCCTTAACATTTTCTAAATGGGTGTCATAGATTTTTTATTAAGGTATCATAATTTTATAACTGGGTGTCAAATTTTTTTAACCTATATCAGTATTCTTCTAGCATTCGCGGCATGTTATTATATTCCGAAAGTCATAACTCAGTCCTAAAGTCATAAGTATTCCTGCTAGGGGGTTAATACCTTTAGTTTTATATTTTTTGCATAGATGTTATAATCTTTTAACTAGGGTACTATAATTCTTAAACTAGGGTGTCATAATCCTATTTTGGCCTATATCAGTAATCTTTTAGCATACGTGGCATGTTATGACACTATGAGAGTTATAATCCAAGCCACGTATGATAGATATTTCAGGTATTAGGGAATGAAACCTTTGCCTTAACATTTTGAATGGGTGTCATAGGTTTTTATCTAAGGTGTTATAATTTTATAACTGGGGTATCATAATTTTTTTTAGCCTATATCAATAATCTTCTAGCATTCGTAGCATGTTATGATATTTCAAAAATCATAACTCAGTCCTAAAGTGATGAGTATTCCTAGTAGGGGGGTCAATACCTTTAGTTTCATGTTTTCTTCAGGAATGTCATAATCTTTTGATTAGGTGTTATATTTTTGAACTAAAGTGTCATAATCCTATTTTGGCCTATATCAGAAATCTTCTAGCATTCGTGTCATGTTATGATACACAGAGAGTCATAATCCAAGCCACGTATGACAGGTATTCCAGGAATTAGGGGATAGAAACTTTGCCTTAATATTTTTGAAATGGATGTTGTAGGTTTTTAACTATGGTATCATAATTTTATAACTGGGGTATCATAATTTTTTTTGGTCTATATCAGTAATCTTCTAGCATTCATGGCATGTTATGACATTCTGAAAGTCATAACTCAGTCCTAAAGTAATAAGTATTCCTGGTAGAAGGGATCAATACCTTTAGTTTCATGTTTTCTACAGGAATGTCATAATCTTTTAACTAAGGTGTTATAATTTTTGAACTAGGATGTCATAATCTGTTTCAGCCTATATCAATAATTTTTAAGCATTCGTGGCATGTTATGACACAAATGGAGTCATAATCCAAGCTACATACGACATGTAATCTAGGTTTTAGGTGATAGATCCTTTGCCTTAACATTTTTTGAATGAATGTTGTAGGTTTTTAATTAGGTGTCATAATTTTATAACTAGGGTGTCATAAATTTTTTGGCCTATATCAGTAATCTTTAGAATTTGTGGTATGTTATGATATTCTAGAAGTTATAAGTCAGTCCTGAAGTGATGAGTATTCCTGATAGGAGGGGTCAATACCTTTAGTTTTATGTTTTTTGCAGGGATATCATAATCGTTTAACTAGGATGCTATAATTTTTAAACTAGGGTGTCATAATCCTATTTTGTCCTATACCATAAATTTTTAGCATTCGTGGCATGTTATAACATCTAGGTAGTCATAATCCAAACAACAACAGATATTCTAGGTATTAATGGATGGACCCTTTGCCTTAACGTTTTCTGAATAGGCGTAATAGGTTTTTAACTAGGTATCATAAATTTATAACTGGGGTGTCATAATTTTTATTGGCCTATATCAATAATCTTCTAGCATTCGTGGCATGTTATGATATTCTGGAGGTCATAACTCAGTCCTGAAGTGATAAGTATTCCTGATAGGAGGGGTCAATACCTTTAGTTTCATATTTTTTGCAGGAATGTTATAATCTTTTAACTAGGGCATTATAATTCTTGAATTAGGGTGTCATAATCTTATTTTGGCCAATATCAGTAATCTTTTAATATTCATGGCATGTTATGACATACAGGGAGTTATAATCCAAGCTACGTATATAGGTATTCCAGAAATTAGGGGATAAAACCTTTGCTTTAACGTTTTTTGAATGGCTATTGTAGGTTTTTAATTGGGGTGTCATAATTTTATAACTAGGTGTCATAATTTTTTTTGGCCTATATTAGTAATCTTCTAGCATTCATGGCATGTTATGATATTCTGAAAATCATAACTCAGTTCTAAAGTGATGAGTATTCCTAATAAGATGGGTCAATACCTTTAGTTTTATGTTTTCTTTCGGAATGTCATAATATTTTAATTACGGTGTTTTAATTTTTAAACTAGGGTGTCACAATCCTATTATGGCCTATATCAATAATATTCTAACATTCGTGACATGTTATAACACACATGGAGCCATAATCCAAGCCACTTATGACAGGTATTCCAGGAATTAGAGGATAGAATCTTTACCTTAATGTTTTTTGAATGGGTGTTGTAGATTTTTAGCTAGGGTGTCATAATTTTATAACTGAGGTATCATAATTTTTTTTGACATATATCAATAATCTTCTAGCATTCATGGCATGTTATGACACTTTGGAAGTCATAACACAGTCCTAAAGTGATTAGTATACCTGATAGAAGGGGTCAATACCTTTAATTTCATGTTTTCTATAGGGATGTTATAATCTTTTTTAACTAGAATGTTATAATTTTTGAACTAGGGTGTCAAAATCTTGTTTTGACCTATATAGTAATCTTCTAACATTCGTGGCATGTTATGACACACAAGGAGTTATAATTCAAGCTACGTACGATAGGTATTCCAAGTATTAGGAGATAGAACCTTTGCTTTAATGTTTTTTGAATGATGTCGTAGGTTTTTAATTAAGGTATCATAATTTTATAACTGGGGTGTCATAATTTTTTTTTGGCCTATATTAGTAATCTTCTAGCATTCGTGGCATGTTATGATATTGTGAAAGTTATAACTCAATTTTGAAGTAATGAGTATTCCTGATAGGACGGGCTTTAGTTTTATGTTTTTTCAGGGATGTCATAATCTTTTAACTAGGATATTATAATTTTTAAATTAGGGTATCATAATCTTGTTTTGGCCTATATCAGTAATTTTTTAGCATTCATGGCATATTATGATACATAGGGAGTTATAATCCAAGCCACGTATAACATGTATTCCAGGTATTAAGGGATGGAACCTTTGCCTTAACGTTTTCTGAATGAGTATCATAGGTTTTTAAGTAGGGTATCATAATTTTATAACTAGGGTATCATAATTTTTTTGACCTATATCAGTAATCTTCTAGCATTCGTGGTATGTTATGATATTTCAGAAGTCATAACTCAGTCCGGAAGTGATAAGCATACCTACTAGGAGAGGTTAATACCTTTGGTTTCATATTTTTTACAAGGATGTCATAATATTTTAACTAGGATGTTATAATTTTTAAAAAATGTCTTATAATCCTGCTTTGGTTATATCAATAATCTTTTAACATCCGTAGCATGTTATGACACTTTTAGAGTCATAATCTAAGCCACGTATTACAGGAATTCTGATTATTAGGGGACGGAACCTTTGCCTTAATGTTTTTGAATGGGTGTCATAGGTTTTTAATTAGGGTGTTATAATTTTATAACTGGGGTGTTATAATTTTTTTTTGGCCTATATAAGTAATCTTCTAGCATTTATGGCATGTTATGATATTCTGATAGTCATAACTCAATCCTGAAGTGATGAGTATTCCTTGTAAGAGGAGTCAATACTTTTTGTTTCATTTTTTGCAGGGATATCATAATCTTTTAAGTAGGGTGTTATAATTTTTGAATTAGGGTGTCATAACTATTTCAACCTGTATCAATAATCTTCTAGCATTTGTGACATGTTATGACACATAGGGAGTCATAATCCAAGCAATGTACGATATGTTTTACAGGTATTAGGGGATAGAACCTTTGCTTTAACATTTTTTGAATGGGTGTCATTTTTTTTTTTGATCTATATCAGTAATCTTCTAGCATTCAGGCATGTTATGACGTTCTAAAAGTCATAACTTGGTCCTTAAGTGATAAGTATTCCTAGTAGGAGGGGTTAATACCTTTAGTTTCATATTTTTGTAAGGATGTGATAATTTTATAATTAGGGTGTTATGATTTTTGAACTAGGGATTATAATTTTTAAACTAGGGTGTTATAAACTCTTCTTTGAAACTCCACAAAGCCAATTTAAATCTTAGGTCAATCTTATCCAACTTCTAAGCATTCCAGAATGTTATAATATGCCACGAATGGTAGAAGATTACTGATATAGGCCATAAAAAATTATGACACCCAGTTATAAAATTATGACACCCTATTTAAAAACCTATGACACCCGTTCAGCTAATGTTAAGGCAAATGCTTCATCCCCTAATGCCTAGAGTTCTTGTCATACGTGGTTTTGATTATGACTCTCAGAGTGTCATAACATACCATGGATGCTAAAAGATTACTGATACAGCCGAAATAAGATTATGATATCTAGTTCAAGAATTATGATACCCTAGTTAAAAGATTATGACATCTTTAAAAAAAACATGAAACTAATGGTATTGACTCCTCCTATTAGAAATACTTATCACTTCAAACTGAGTTATAACTTTCAAAATGTCATAACATGCCACGAATGTTCAAAGATTACTGATATAGGCTCAAAAAAATTATGACATCCTAGTTATAAAATTATGATACCCTAGTTAAAAACTTATGACACCTATTCAAAAAACGTTAAGGCAAAGGTTCCATCCTCTAATACCTAGAATAACTGTCATACATTCTTGGATTATAACTCTCAGAATATCATAACATGCCACGAATGCTAAAAGATTACCGATATAGGCCGAAATAGGATTATGACACCTTAGTTCAAAAAGTTTAACACCCTAGTTAAAAGATTATGACATTCATGCAAAAATATGAAACTAAAGGTATTGATCCCTTCTAGCAGGAATATCCATAACTTGTAGACTGATTTATGACTCCTACAATGTCATAACATGTCATGGATGCTAAATGAGTATGATATGGTTTCCTAATGCATTAACTTTCTTTAACTACCAAAAAATTTATGTAATAAGGAACTATAAAATGATATATAAGCAATATTCTGTGAAGGCATTTTTACTTCTTGCTGGGGATGATATTTTCTTCTGAAGTTATTGAAAAAATCTTCAGTGGCTTATTCCAACTTCGGATCAAAATTATTTTCTTATATCCGAAACTTAGAACACTTTTCAAAGCAATTTTTTAGAGTCGGGAAAAAACTTATATTACCATTCGAAAACTGATCCCTTAGATCGAACTCTCGGAGCACATTTCAAGCGAAAGAGAATCTTACTTAACCTTGGACCGATTCCTTATATCCGAAAGCCAGAGCCAGGAAGAATGCTTTAGAATCCGAAAGAGTTTTTCATTAAAATCAAGCAAGATAGCAGATAGAAGTAGGTTGGAAAGAAAGAGCATTTTGGTTTGCACATAAATTTTTTTTAAAAAAAAGATTGAATAAATATTAATGTACGTCACGTTCAAAACTTAAGATAGTATCCTAATATCTCGTTTGTGGCATCAAGCCACATAGGAATCAAATGGATCAATAAAGAGGAATGATGCAGTCATATAGAATTTGTTGCATATGGATGACTTTTCCATGGGTTGCCGTACTTGATGGTTGTGATGGTTGCTAGCAGGGAGTCCAGCTGTCTACGGTTTTCTTTTGTCTAGTTCTTTCGAATCTTCAACCAAGCAAAAGGCCGTGTTACTGATCCTAATGCTTGAGTATGGTTTTTTCTAAGTTAAAATCAACCAACGTACTATGCTACCTTCTCGCTGTCCAGGAAAGAGTTTTTAATGGAAAAAGGAATGGATGCAGGCTTGGTGCACTGTACTAATCATGAGAAGGAGCTACATAGAAGAAGAGCAGATAATCGACGGGTGTGTGCACGGAGATTTTGCTCTCGTACGTGGATCAGTGCATCCTAAACAACAACAGCCCACAAGCCTGTCGTGCTGTTGCTCTCGCGGGCCAAGCATCGGGCCCATTACAGATTATAGATTTGTGGACTTTAGGCTCCACCGAAGCCGCTGCCACTTGGGTCGCGCGACCCAGCGCCTGAATCCAAAACAACCTCACCACGCCCTCACAACCTCTCCTCTCCAGTGCTCTCGGCGACCCACCTCCTCCGCCTTGGTGTCTTCGTCACTGCCGATGGTGCTCCCGTCGACCCCCGAACCTTTTATGCTTTCTCCTTAATGCCTTTTTCCACTCCGATCTATTCGACTCCACCATCTCGATCCGCCCTTGACGATGATGTCGAGGAGACCGCCGACCTCAGATTTGCCTCCGCCCTCCTCCGAATGTCTCGGCTCGCCCTCGCCATCGGCCTCAACGTCTTCACATGATGCAACGAGCTGCTCGTTGCCTTGAAAACGAGAACGGGAATGAGTTGCGAAGGTTGTTTGATAAATTATCCCAAAGAAGCTGGTGGAGTAATGCGCGACCTGGACTTGCGGAGTTGGACGTACCTTGGTAACCATGTAATTTCTCCGGTTACCCTACCCTAGCACAAGGACGTTGGAATCCTTTGGTGTTAATGTCTCAGATATATATCCTATTTAAGTTTCTTTGGATTTTAGATTATGGAATAAATGAAGTAATTTAATTACAAATGAAATTAAAAATATAATTAGTAAATTTTATAAATGAAATAGCAAATAAAAAAAAAAAATCAAATTGCAGACATTATGAGGGCTAACTTTATTAGGGATAGCAATTTTAATATGACCCAATGGAGGTTCATCGCGATCAATTGGGCCTTTAAGCTTTGGTCGGTCAAGTTTGAAGTAGGTTTTTAAGAAAAATAAAAATCTTGTGGTTGGATAATATGGGGGTTGTACCTATGCTTTTTGTCTTGAAATCCACTTTGATCTCATCTCAAATTTAAATTTTTTAATTTTTTTAAAAATAATATTTTTAATATATATTTTTTAAAAAAGTACAAGCATGGAGTAGGTAAGAATATAGGATTACACAAGAAAACTGATTAAATCAGAAAACCAATTCAAATAATGATTTCAATTTGGTTTGAATTGTTTTTTTTATCTTTTGATTTTAATTTAAAAAATTTTGAAACTTTTAAATCAAAGTTAGTTCGATTTCGATTCGAATTTCTAAAACTAATATAAACTGAAACAAATATATATATATATATATATATATATATATGTGTGTATTATACTATTGTTAAATAAAAATTTATTTTTATTTTAATATATGCATGCATGCATTGTGCGTCAATCATTGCACACGATGCGCTTATTCTGCATACGCATGGTACAACAAGACTCTTTCATTATCAAGAAGGTCGACCAACATCTACGCCAGTCCGCATCAAAGAATAATGATAAACTCCCTCCAACTTATCCTGCAAAATGAAAAAATAATAAATTTTTATCCTTTTTATCTTACCCTACTCTAATGATATACATAATTTTTTGATAAAATTTATAAAATTAATAATATAACTAAAAAAATTCTTATCAAGTATATTAATAAATTTAATCTTTATTTATTAGATTTATACTTAAATATTTAGTAGTATATATATAAAAAATATATGAGGATATTATAATATTTAAATATTAAGTTATAGGATGGACAAAATAATAACATATTTATTTGTCTTTTCTTGGGTTCATTTGGATGGAGTTTAACATTGGAGTTGAAAGAAAGGAAAGGAAAAGAAAAGAAAATTAAAGAAAAGAAAAGGGCCTTTAAATTCTTGTTTAGAAGAAAAAGAAAAAAATAAAAAAGAAAAATAAATATTATTTATTTTTTTAATTAATCTCAAAAGATTAAAAATCTTTTGAATTAACTATTGATCCAGCTATTGGTCAATAATTTTCTTTATAATTCTTGGTCAACAGTCACTTAAAGGTATTTTGGCAACTTTGAAGAGCTGATGATCCAAATATGCCCTAAATCTCTTTATCTTTGAATTAGGGGTAACAAAGAAAATAAATAAGTTTATAAATTTTACACCATTTTTATAATTTTATTGCAAATTAATTTAAATTTTTGTCTTAATAAAATTATATTTATAGTTTTATAACATAATTTTTAATCAAAAAAATAATAGTCTTTTTTTTTTTCCTTGTTTCCCTCTTTCCTCATTCGCCATTCCGTTCTTTTTCCTCCGAGATGCAAACAGACCTTGAGATAAAAATAACCTACATGCGATGGGGGCAAGGCAGGTCCCACCGTACGAGTCCAAATTGCCATCCTGCTCAAAGCCAAGTCAAGCTCAGAGGCGTAGCACAAGAGAGGTAAATAGATTCCAGAGTGAAGACGGTTAGATCTCAAACGCAATAACAAAGAAAAAATCTTCCTGCACTGCTTCCAGAAGGAAGACAGTTAGATCTCAAATGCAATAACAAAGGAAAAGTCTTCCAACTGCAATAATAAAGAAAAAGTTTTTTTTTTTTTGCATCGAAGGTGATGCAAAAAGTGCACACCGAATGCGCTCATTGATCATATACCCATACAGACGGACGTATGTGACGCGCCATAACCCATTGGACCATGATCGTGCATCCGTGCGGGTCATCAATTATCATCAGGCTTTCGATCGGTATGTGCAAGCACTTCCTATGACCATTAGGTCCTTACATCTACCGGTGATGACATTAGAAGATTCCTCTCCTAATCAGCCTATATCCCACAACAATAAAATAAAATCCCAAGCCAAGTTCCATAAATACAGCGATATACGAGAAGCAAAGTCTTCCCAACCAAAGAACTTTCCACTAAGTAACTTTAGATATAATGAGGTTGCCCATAGGCCAAACACTTCTCTTTATCCCTTACAAAGATCACTCAAAGTACCCACCCCAACCTTATTTAAAAACACGAAACTGACCTTGGTGCCTCGCACCTGCGCACCTCCTGTGCGTACCAGCTTAGTCTCGTCTGTGTCCAAACCCATCTGGCCTAGACCTCTGCACGGCCTTGATCTTTGCTGGTCAAGCCGTATGATCAAAATTACATGCTAGATGCTTGCTGAATTTTCTTCTATGAAGATCGCTGTCTTTCTTTTATAGGTGGAAAGCCGCTACCCATCCGTGTTGAATTGCATAGAAATCACCATCTCAAAGCACCACCTAAGAGTCCTTCACGTAAGCCTCTAATGTGTGCCACCTTCTTGACCATTGGATGCTTGATGAATGGCTGAGATAGGCCTAATGCACCGCTCAAAGAGAACTCCAAGAAAAATATGGTTGGCAAATCCATCCAAGGTTGCTGCCAGGCTGGCAGCCAGCCTGGGCATGGAGCGCATTCTCCGCCTGGGCTGAGCGGTGACATGTGTCCATACAGATACGTGGCCAATAACTATGTCTGATACCCGCATTTATGTATGCACAAAGTTGTTCCACACAAGCCAAGGCCAACGCTCGGTGCGTGGTGCGCCCCCTCGGTGGTCCTGCAGTGAAGAGCAGCCCCATGGGCCATGGTTCATCCATACCGAGGTCTTATCCTGAGTGTGCCAAGTTCTCAATGTCTTCGCGACCCCAAACAACGGGCCGACCTTAAACTCGTTCCTTCCATTACAACAAGAACGAAAGTAACGGCTGGTATCCATTTAATTTAAGTTGGATTTGACTTTAAAGTAAAGATATTGACCACAATGACAGCCACTTTTAGACATTATAATAATGAAAATATAGTTTTTATGCCGTATTGATGTTGGTTAAATAAAGTTTTTTTTAGGCTAGCATAAAGACGTTTCAATCTAAATTAAATTTTTTTGACTTCAGCCTTTGCAAGAAAGGATTGATGCTCGATCGGATTCTTAAAAATTATGATATTTATTCTTATCAGAAAGGATCATATTGTTAGGACTTTTTTGTTGGTTTTTAATATATATATATATATATATATATATATATATATGTGTAGCGGAAGCATGCATACTGTTTAACATGCATAATATTAACATTGTCATATAAAAAGGAAAAATTATCATATAATTTTTCTAAACATAAAAACCATACCGATATGTTGAGGTCTCGAAGGAACAGACGCGCTCTACTACCGATTCGAAGCTATGGATGAAGAATCCCACGGTAGAGTTTACGGACCGAGGTACTTCATAAAATACCTGCAAATTAAAACGAAACCAGAGCCTTCCTCACCTTTCTCAGGATCGGTATCGAATTATGAGAGTGGGCTCACTCTTGATTTTTATATTTCTCACAATTCTGGTGCACATGAAATAAGAGAGAAAAAGGATGAAAGAAACTTTTCTTTCATTTTTCCTTCTTTCCTTACCTTTCTGAAAGTCCACCTTATGCCGCTCAAGGTGAATCAAAAATTTAATTTAGTTAACGTTCACAACATTTAATTTAATAATGTTTATTTGTTACAACATTTAGATAACATTACAACATGTGATGTAGATAACGTTTATCTTTTACAGCCTATTTTGACCGCATGGGAACAATTCTCACATGCACGTAACTCCTTGATCATATCAAAGAAAAACTTGTTTTCTTATTTGCAACTAATTTACAAATGATATCTAAATTAAATATAATATCTAATAAATCAAATTTATTATTTTATTTTTAATATTCTTAATAATCATATTATCAAAAATATTAAAAACAAATAAAATTTCTCTCTCTCCATCAACTCATAATATGCGCACTTACAAGAGCAAAATTTGTTGTATGATGTTCCATAATAACACTTATGTGCAACCATTCATATCAATTATTATATGAATAATGTGTCTTATACACATTTTTATTTTTCAATAACTAATTTATTGTTCAAAATAAATGTGAGAAAAATAATCAATCAAATTGATTAATTTATCTTCATAACAAACTCTTTATTATAAAGTAAAAAAAATAAATAATTAATCATATTAATTATTCAATCTAAGAGTTTTCGATGCGATTAACCTAAGACAGTGTGGGGACTATGGACCCATAATTTCAAGCTCCAATAAACTTGAATAAACTCAATTAAAACTCTTTAATTATTTATTCAGTTTATTAATCTCGAAGTTATTCCACTAAAAGCTTGAGACTGCACTCTTGAAAATTATAGATTAATTTTACTCCAAAACTTGAGTTGTCCACTGATATAACCATTACATGTAATTTAACCCTCCATAATTAGTTCATAATTAGAGCTAGGTGAAATAACTGTTATACCCCTCCAATTTTCTCTTATTCCCATTGATTAACTAGTTAAACAAGTTAATTTATGATCGAATCATAAGTTGCACGCATAACTGTTTAGCCCCATAATCAACACTTAAGGGAACTAATTTTAAGCTTTTTTTCAAAAGCCATAGATTCCATATCTTTAAATCACATTCCTAGCCCAATGCATTATTAAACCTCCAAGATGTAAGTATTGGGCCCAACATCAAATGAGCTTTAACAAACAAATCAAAAGATCCAATAGCACAATCAAGGAGTTTGTGATTAAATCAGGATTAAGGTTGATTTACATATGATCATCTTGTGACATAAATTAAATTTTTTATAACGGTCTTAAATAAAGATTCAAATTATATCGGTTCTTGTCCTATATAATCTTATTATATATAATACCTCCACTAAGTGTCTCTACACAATAATCCGGATAAGATTATCACATTCAGAATGTTCATGGACCGTATTAGAGATTAGCGATAGAAGATCTTACTCCTATCAATCACGAACATGTTTAAATATATTAGCTGTAATTTTAATCCTCTTGTATACATTATACTAAAATTACAACCTCGTAATATATTTTGGATTTTCATATAAACATTCATCTTTCATATAAATGAGGCAAAATTGAAGAAAAATGCTTCTTTTATTAATTCAGAAAATCAAAAAGTATAAATACATCTGATTTCAAGGGTACTATTCCTAACAATCTCCCACTTGCCCTAAAGCAGATGTGACATATCTTTTAATCCCATTCCCATAATTTGTTTGTTGAACATCTTCTCAGGCAGCATCTTTGTGAACGGATCAGCCAGATTTTGTTCCGATACTATCTTCATAACATTGACATTACCTCGATGCACGATCTCTCTGATGAGATGGTATTTCCTCTTGATATGCTTGCCCCTTTTATGGCTTCTGGGTTCTCTTGAATTAGCCACAGCACCACTATTATCACAAAATAATATTAATGGCATATCCATTCCTGGAACAACTTCAAAGTCAGTATAGAACTTTTTAAGCCAAACTGATTCTTTAGCTACTTCACAAGCTGCTATGTACTCAGCTTCCATGGTAGAATCAGCAATGCTAAATTGTTTGATACTTCTCCAAACAACTGCTGCACCACCAAATGTAAACACTGATCCAGATGTCGACCTTATAGAATCTTTATCTGATTGAAAATCAGAATCAGTGTATCCTAAGGGGTTCAGGTCTCCACCTGAATACACAAGCATATAATTTCTCGTTCTCCGAAAATACTTGAGAATGTGCTTTACTGCCACCCAGTGCTCTATCCCAAGGTTTGACTGGAACCGACTAACAACTTGTAGGGAGAAATAAACTCCGAGGCATGTATATTTTTAAAATTTGATAACTATTATCAATGCAGAAGCTAAAAGATTACATATTAATCTATCTAATATGCATCAAGATCATATCTTTGCTTTATATATAGGATCGCTTGATCTAAAATATGCATATAAATAATCATCAAGATCATATTTTGATCCTCAACGTAAGAAGTCGTACTCTTGCCTTGAATCATGCCTTAAGGTTTAGGGATCATATCACTTACCTTAAGGGTAGTTGGTAAATCCTTTTGTGCTCTGCAGCCATTCAATCGTCCGGCCCCTAGTATCGTCCACGCGAAGCCCCGAATGATCAGATTTCCAAGAGTGCTAGCTCGCGGAAAAATGACTTTGCTGATCTTGAATCCTCCCACTTGAATCTTCCTCCAAGATCCACCAAGCTTTTGCTAACACCAGAATCACTAGGATTTTCAATTCTAACCTTTTTAGAATTACAATCCACGACATGTCGTGTGTTGTTGTTCTATGTAATCTGGTGAGGGATGTGCTCTATTTATAGTCTCATTTCAGCCTGCACATTGAATTCTGACATTAAGAATTCCATCGTTTGGCAAAAAGCAAAGAGACACCGAACCAAAAAGCCGCGGCGCTTGGTTAATTCTGACGTTCGGTGAAAACCAAGGAGACATGGCATTTTGTTAATTCCACGTCGGTGAGAACTAAAGAGATGTGAATTCTAACACTTAGAATTCCATCGCCTGGTTGATTCAAAGAGGCACATTAATTCCACTTTAATTCTAACATTTAGAATTCTGATGGAAATGATTTGGAGAGGATTAAATTAATACATTAAATTCTAAATGAGAATTTAATCTCTTAGACATTAGTTATCTCATCATGTGAGATACTTATGCGAGAGGTTTGGGTTCAGGTGATGGTTTAATCTGATCTGAATTTATTGGACTGAACCCACATAGATCATGGTCCTAGCCCAAATCAAATTTGGCTAGTCTTGAATCTATTTAAATCCAAATCAAGTCTAATTTCAAATCAATATTTGAAATTGATTAGTCCTTCTAATAGACTTAAACCAAATTGAATCTTATTCACTTGTACTTAACCCAATTGAGATAATTCAATCAATCAAATTGATTAATTAAATCAAATATGATTCTCAATCGTTGATCAGCAAATAGATCATCCTAAGAAACTTCTATGTGTATGACTCTCTAGGTTCGAACCTACGCCAGTAGCATAGAAATAACTTTCTATACTAATCGATGTGCCCATCTAGCAATTGAACCCGACGTCTGGATAGGTCGAAGAGTTGCCGAGCAAACTCCAAGAACCCTAAGAAACAGTTACCGTATAATTCATCCTCTTGACTACAAATGCTAAGGATGGCTTAAGAGCCTGTCAACTCTAAACAGCAAATCCATAAAGTGATTTCAATTTTAGTGATCATGTGACTTTCACATGAAGTGCCTTGGCCAAGGTCTTGCTAAATTGAAACACAAGCATTTCTCCTTTTAACGGGATAGGTCAAATTCTATCTCGATCCACAACTAACTACCACAAGTACTTGACTGCACCCAGTAACCTTTCGTAGCTGGATTAGAAATCTAGGTGGTCCGGCACCTAAGTACAATGAGTTGCTTGCAAGTCACCGGTTGTGATCTTCAAGTCTAAAGGATACTTATACCCATATCTTCTCGGATTAACTCTTGACAGCAGAGTATCTGAAAATGAGTCACGTTCGTGAAATGTACTCCTACACTTTCACCTGTATGTCATACTAGTGTCTCTACACTCCTTGGTTAAGAGGACAACCAACAAATATGATATACAACGTCCTATAATTGATAGTACTATGGCCCTGTCATAGTATATTATTTGGTCGCGAACTCTTTTAACGACCTTCAAAGATAAATCCTCCTTTATCCTGAAGGAAGATCCTGAGGGCTTCATTACTATTAGGAGTTTTAAGAAGATGTTCTTGTAATGAATAAACTGCCAAATAACTTTTATTAATATATCAATTTATAAACAATTTACATTAGCACAATCATCAAATGATTGGCTTTAGGATACAATTCCCAACAAACTCCCACTTAGCCTAAAGCCACTCATTACAGTATCTAATACCCATCTTCAATTTATAGTCATCAAACTCCCTGATGCTGAGTGCTTTAGTAAATGGGTCACCTAGGTTTTCCTTTCCATCAATCTTCTGAAGATTTATGTCACCTCGGTCTACAATCTCTCGTATAAGATGAAACCAGCACAGTATGTGCTTGGTGCACTGATGTGCTCGTGGTTCCTTTGCTTGAGCTATGGAACCAGTGCTATCACTGTACAACAGGACTGGTCCATCTATGAAAGGTGCCACTCCAAGCTCGGAGATAAACTTTCGCAGCCACACAGCTTCTTTTGTAGCATCTGATGTAGCGATACTCTGTCTCGCATACAGAATCTGCCACTGTATGTTGCTTGAAACTTTTCCAGCAAATAGCTCCACCATTTAGGATAAACACGAAACCTGATACACTTTTGCTATCATCATGATCTGATTGGAAACTAGAATCAGTATATCCAACAAGTTTCAAATCAGTCTCTTCATAGACTAACCACTGGTCATTAGTATTTCTTAAATACTTAAGGATTGTCTTAACAACTTGCCAGTGTTTTTCTCCTGGATCAGATTGGTATCTACTTACTACTCCTAGTGATTATGCCACATCTGGTCTTGTACATGTCATGGTGTACATAATCGATCACACTGCCGAAGCATATGGAATTCGACTCATACATTCTCTTTCATTAGGAGTTATCGGACAATCCTTCTTAGAAAGATGAATTCCATGGCCTATCGAAAGATAGCCTTTCTTAGAATTCTCCATGCTAAACCTCTTTAGCATGGTGTCAATGTATGTAGATTAGGATAAACCAAGCATCCTTTTAGATCTATCTCTATAGATCTTCATCCCTAGGATGTATAATGCTTCTCCCAGATCTTTCATGGAGAATTGTGATGATAACCATATCTTTATTCCTTGTAATGTAGGGATATCATTCCCGATTAAGAGAATATCATCCACATATAATACAAGAAATACAATAACGGAATCGTTAGCCCATTTATAAATGCAAGGTTCTTCTTTATTCTTAATAAAGCCATAAGATTTGATCACTTTATCAAATTGTATGTTCCAACTCCTAGATGCTTTCTTAAGTCCATAAATAGACTTTTGTAGCCTGCACACTTTAGACTCGTCTTCAGATATAAAACCTTCAGGCTGTATCATATACACCTGTTCTTCTAAATCACCATTTAGAAAAGCGATTTTAATATCCATCTGCCAAATTTATAATCGAAGTGTGCTGCTATAGCTAGCATAATCCGAATGGATTTCAGCATTGCCACAGGAGAAAACGTTTCATCATAGTCAATACCATAACGTTGACGATACCCCTTAGCAACCAGTCGTGCTTTATAGGTCTCAACCTTTCCGTCTGCGCCTCTTTTCCTCTTGAAAACCCACTTACACCCTATGGGTTTTATCCCTTCGGGTGGGTCAACTAATGTCCATACATTATTGTCCTTCATGGAATCAAGTTTGTATTTCATGGCCTCAAGCCATTTATTAGAGTCAGTCCTTTGCATAGCATCCATATAGGTGATCGGATCCTTGTTGTTCTCATCGAGTTCAATAGGATTTTTATTCTGGACCAAAAAACCTAAGTATCTATCCGGTTGATGTGGTACTCTACCAGATCGCCTTAATGGTGCATCTAGAATGGGTTTTAAGTTTGATCTAATCAACTCAGATTCTAAGGGTTCACTGGTTTGTGTTGTTCCTTCTACTTGATGAACTTCCTCAAGTTCAATATTAGAGCTATTTGTTCCCTTACTAAGGAACTCCTTTTCAAGAAAAACTGCTCTATTACTAATGAACAACTTTTGTTCTTTGGTATTGTAGAAGTAATATCCTTTGGTTTCTTTCGGATAGTCGATGAAAAAACATTTGTCAGATTTGGGTTCAAGTTTGTCTGATTTTGCACGTTTCACATAAGCTAGACACCTTCAGACTTTCAGATAGGTGATAACCGGTTTATGTCCATACCACATCTCATGTGGAGTTTTAGAAATAGACTTACTTGGAACCTTATAAGAATATGACAAGCCGATTCTAATGTGTATCCCCAAAATGATATTGGCAAGCTTGCAAAACCCATCATGGACCGAACTATGTCTAACAGAGTTCGATTCCTTCTTTTTGACACACTGTTATACTGCGGTGTTCCAGGAGGAGTCCATTGGGAGAGAATCTCATTCTCTCTTAAATATGTCACAAGTTATTGGAAAGGTATTCACCTCCTCGATCTGATCAAAGGGTCTTAATACATTTTTCTGTTTGTTTTTTTACTTCTTTATGATATAGTTTGAATATTTCAAACGACTCAGATTTATGTCTCATAAGATAGACATAACCGAACCTAGAAAGGTCGTCTGTAAAAGTAATGAAGTAGTAATATCCACCTTTGGCACAAGTGCTCATTGGTCCACATACATCAGTATGTACTAGACTCAATAGCTCTTTGGCTCTTTCACCTTTTCCAATAAAAGATGACTTGGTCATTTTACCAAGAAGATAGGATTCACAGGTAGTTAATGATTCACAATCATCAATTCAAAGGATGCCCTCCTGAGTTAACCTGTTTAATCTGTTCTTAGTGATATGACCCAGCTGATGGTGCCAAAGATAAATGTCTATGATATCAGTTGTTTTAGGGTGCTTACTTGAGTTGTACACTACATTCACAGGCTGTGATAATATATAAATGCCATTAGATAAATGCCTAGTCATTACAGTCACTCCATTCATAATGATATTCAAAGTAACATCCTTTATTGAAATTTCATAATACTTTTGGCTAGAAGGCCTACAGAAATTACGTTCAACAAGAACGTTGGGCAAAAATGATAATCATTTAGTATATGACATTTCTATTGAAAACTATTTCAAGAACTCCTAATGCCAGTACTGGAACTAATCTTCCATCGCTGACATTAAGGAATCTTTCATTGTCCTCAAATTTTCTAGTGACCTGTAGTTCCTACAATAAATTGCAAATGTTAAAAGGACTCTCAGTATCCAATACCCAGGTTTGATTATCATATACATAAAAATTATAAGGTGTTATCATATAAATACCTTGTTGAGCAACATCTTGCCCCTTTTTCTTCTTTGGCCTGTTTGGATCAAGTGTGGCAATATAAAGAGGACAGTTTCTCGCATCTTGCAATGAAAGTATTCAGCTTGACTTTTATCAACTTTCTTCTTTTGCATCTGACCACTTATAGATGTCCTAGCATGTTGCACCTTTTTCTTATTCTTTTTCTTCTTTCCTTTCCCAAAGGGTTGATGCCCTACCTTAGATCCTTCAACCACATTAACCAAACCCTTAGAGAGCTGGTTATCCTTCTCAAAGTTCTGTAACAACCCCAACAAACCGTGGTAGTTGACTGCAGGCTTTGTCATTCGAAAATGAGTAAGGAAAGGTTGGAAGGATGGAGGAAAGAAATTCAGGATCGCATCTTTTCCCAATTGCTCATGTAGGGGAAAGCCGAGCTTGCTTAGGAGTTCTATCTTCTCGATCATATACAATACATGATCAGTGACAGGAGATTCATCCCTCATTCGAGCATTAAAAATAGCACAACTAGTCTTATGCCTTTCAACGTCGTCAGGTGTGCCAAAAGATTCATTCAACGCTTGAATGATTTCTTCTGGCTGAGCATTCTCGAACCGGCAAGCGAATTCATCGTTCATAGCTGCTAGCATGATGCAACATACGCTAGTTCTATCATTGAGCCACTTCTGATAAGTGTCTTTCTCAGAACTTTGAAGGTTTGCATCAGATATCTTTGGTGCAGGATTATTCAGAATATATAAAATCCTCTCATGCTCAAGGACGATCTTAAGTTTTCTGAACCAGCTATTGAAATTTGAACCATTCAACTTGTCACTATCCAATAGGGACCTTAATGATAAATTAGTGGTCATTTTCTGCATAAGGAAAAACTAAAGTTTATTAGTATATAAATTGATTCAGTCTAAAGACTTGGACTTTAATCTAAAGATTCTTCCACTATTTTGTTCAAATTGGCAGCCTCTACACCCCAATTCGAAGAATTATTCTTAATTTTTAGTGGGCACTAAGATCTACATAGACTACATACAGGCCCAAGTGAAGCTTGGCCAACCCATATGCATCTAATAGTAGGTTCAAAACCAATTGTTTCCCCCAAACAATTCTTAGTGTTCAGTTTTGCCCCATGTTCCTCTTCAGCAGGCATGGAGTGCCTCCACTGAAAGTTCTAGTTATGTCCAACCATTAAATGATATAATCAGTGTAACCTATCAATAGACAACCAAGCCCGAGTGAAGCTCGGCTCACCTGACTGTCTATTTAATAGTTACGCTGACTTATCATATAATGAATGATAATTCTGATGGTTGACAAGGCATGGAGTGCCTCCAATGATTATCAAGACATCGGACTCATTATCACCCACCTTAATGGGAGGCTATGATCTAGTTATCATATAACTATTTCATTTTAAGGACCTAATAATTTTAGAGGATTTAATAATATGAAGATAAATTGACTAATTAAGTTCTTCCACTGAATCTATGAAATCGGTAGAATGAAACAAGATTAAGTCAGGTTATGTGGCACCTAAATCATGGGTCAACCAGAATCAGGTAAATGATCTGAATCATAAATGGTTCACCATATTGACCAGGTGAGCGAGATCGATGGGAGGGATATGCCATTAACTCATTAAAGACGCATCAATATGAGTAGCTCCCAATTAAAAGCCATTCGATCGTTGATCCTAGAGCAACTTGCCAACTCACCTTGACATCATATGGTTAACCAATTCTGATTTGACCATCTAAGAGATTCATGCTCAACCACGGAGCCTAATCTACTTCCATTTGGTTTAATCAAAGAGAAGGACATGATCACTACAACTATTATTTGATTTAGAGCATTCTTAACCTAATCTAATTAATTTAGATTTGATCAAATACTCTTTTAGTCCAGTTGATTTAAACCTTAGGGTCTAACCCTTTATGGACTCGATTTAGCTAACCCAAAAGATTAAATATATTTCATGTTTACATGTCATATATTTTAATCAAGCATCACTTGCATTATGTTACTACTCATAATTCCTATATTTAGATCATATCTAAAAAGATTATGAATTAATATTTGACATTCAAATAAAACTCTCATAAATATTTGTATGTTTCATAACATAGACTACAAGCCTTCATATCTCATATCTATATTTTATACTAAACATGCAAATATCATGCTTTTATACAACATCAATATAAAACATTTTGAGAGTGTGTGTAATCTATTTTGATGCCAAAGCTCAATTTAAATTTTCTTTAGACTAAGCATCGATGATAAAACAATCGCACGGCAATATGTCACAGAATACCTCATTGAATGGGTAATTTGGATTTTTAATCCATCTGTGACCATATGGCCTTGTGATCAGTTTTAGCCATAATTACACAATTAATAAGAACATTAGTTTACATGCAATAAATTAGATCAATATCAAAACCATGGCTCTGATACCATTTGTAGGGAGAAATAAACTTCAAGGCATGCATATTTTTAAAATTTGATAACTATTATCAATGCGGAAGTTAAAAGATTACATATTAATCTATCTAATATGCATCAAGATCATATCTTTGCCTTATATATAGGATCGCTTGATCTAAAATATGTATATAAATAATCATCAAGATCATATCTTGATCGTCAACGTAAGAAGTCGTACTTCTTGCCTTGAATCGTGCCTTAAGGTTTAGGGATTATATCACTTACCTTAAGGGTAGTTGGTAAATCCTTTTGTGCTCTGCAGCCGTTTAATCGTCCGGCCTCTAGTATCATCCACGCGAAGCCCTGAATGATCGGATTTTTGAGAGTATTAGCTCACGAAAAAATGACTTTACTGATCTTGAATCCTCCCACTTGAATCTTCCTCTAAGATCCACCAAGCTTTTGCTAACACCAGAAT
Organism: Calamus simplicifolius; assembly: GCA_900491605.1. Classification (NCBI taxonomy): domain Eukaryota; kingdom Viridiplantae; phylum Streptophyta; class Magnoliopsida; order Arecales; family Arecaceae; genus Calamus; species Calamus simplicifolius. Next base: position 410,302 of record UESW01001632.1, read on the forward strand.
CACCAGGATTTTCTATTCTAACCTTTTTAGAATTACAATCCATGACATGTCATGTGTTGTTGTTCTATATAATCTGGTGAGGGATGTGCTCTATTTATAGTCTCATTTCAGCTGGCCCATTAAATTCTGACATTAAGAATTCCATCATTTGGCAAAAAGCAAAGAGATACCGAACCAAAGAACCGCGACGCTTGGTTAATTCCGACGTTCGGTGAAAACCAAGGAGATGTGGTGTTTTGTTAATTCCATGTCGGTAAGAACTAAAGAGATGTGAATTCTAACACTTAGAATTCCATCGCCTGGTTGATTCAAAGAGGCATATTAATTCCACTTTAATTCTAACATTTAGAATTTCGATGGAAATGGTTTAGAGATGATTAAATTAATACATTAAATTCTAAACGAGAATTTAATCTCTCAAACATTAGTTATCTCATCATGTGAGATAGTTATGCGAGAGGTTTGGATTCAGGTGATGGTTTAATCTGATCTGAATTTATTGGACTGAACCCACATAGATCATGGTCCTAGCCCAAATCAAATTTGGCTAGTCCTGAATCTATTTAAATCCAAATCAAGTCTAATTTCAAGTCAATATTTGAAATTGATTAGTCCTTCTAATAGACTTAAACCAAATTGAATCTTATTCACTTGTACTTAACCCAATTGAGATAATTCAATCAATCAAATTGATTAATTAAATCATATATGATTCTCAATCGTTGATCAGCAAATAGATCATCCTAGGAAATTCTATGCGTGTGACTCTCTAGGTTCGAACCTAAGCCGGTAGCATAGAAACAACTTTCTATACTAATCGATGTGCCCATCTAGCAATGGAACCCGACGTCCAGATAGGTCGAGAGTTGCCGAGCAAACTCCAAGAATCCTAAGAAATAGTTACCGTATAATTCATCCTCTTGACCATAAATGCTAAGGATGGCTTAAGAGCCTGTCAACTCTAAACAGCGAATCCATAAAGTGATTTCAATTTTAGTGATCATGTGACTTTCACATGAAGTGCCTTGGCTAAGGTCTTGCTAAATTGAAACACAAGCATTTCTCCTTTTAATGGGATATATCAAATTCCATCTCGATCCACAACTGACTACCATAAGTACTTGACTGCACCTAGTAACCTTTCGTAGCTGGATTAGAAATCCAGGTGGTCCGGCACTTAAGTACAATGAGTTGCTTGCAAGTTACCGGTTGTGATCTTCAGGACTAAAGGATACTTATATCCATATCTTCTCGGATTAACTCTTGACATCATAGTATCCGAAAATGAGCCACGTTCGGTGAAATGTACTCCTACACTTTCACCTGTATGTCATACTAGTGTCTCTACACTCCTTGATTAAGAGGACAACCAACAAATATGATATACAACATCCTATAATTGATAGTACTATGGCCCTGTCATAGTATATCATTTGGTCGTAAACTCTTTTAAGGACCTTCAAAGATAAATCCTCATTTATCGTGAAGGAAGATCATAAGGGCTTCATTACTATTAGGAGTTTTAAGAAGATGTTCTTGTAATGAATAAACTGCTAAATAACTTTTATTAATATATCAATTTATATACAATTTACATTAGCACAATCATCAAATGATTGGCTTTAGGATAATTTCCAACACAACTCCCACTGCATAGAAGATGTCTGATCTAGTGCATAGCATAGCATACATTAGACTTTCAACTGCCGATGCATATGGAATCCGTCTCATGTCCTCTTCTTCTTGTGTTATCTTAGGACACTGTTCTTTAGAGAGAACAATTCCATGTCGGGTCGGAAGAAGACCCTTCTTGAAATTTTGCATCAAAAAATGAGCCAGCACCTTATCGATATAAGATGCCTAAGACAGTTCTAGGAGTTTGTTCTTCCTATCCCTAATGATCTGGATACCAAGAACATAACTCGCCTCTCCCAAATCTTTCATTTGGAAATGTTCGGTCAGCCATCTCTTTACGTTATACAATATTTTCACATCATTACCAATGAGTAAGATATCATCTACATAAAGTATTAAGAAAATCACACTTTTTTCATTAATGAACTTGTATACACAAGGTTCATCAACATTTTGCTCGAAGCCATAGGTTTTGATTATTTCATCAAACCTAATTTCCAAGACCTGGAGGCTTGTTTGAGTTCATAGATGGCTCTATTAAGCTTACAGACTTTCTGCTCCTGATCTTTAACAATGAACCCCTCTGGTTGTTCCATATATATGGACTCCTCTAGATAGCCATTCAGAAAGGTTGTCTTGACGTCCATCTGCCATATTTCATAATCAAAACATGCAACTATGGATAAGAGAATGCAGATGGACTTTATCATGGCAACTGGGGAGAAAGTCTCTTCATAATCAACTCCCTCCTTTTGGGTATAATCCTTTGCCACAAGTCTAGCTTTGAAGGTCTCTACCTTCCCATCTGCTCCTCTTTTCTTCTTGAAGATCCATTTACATCCAATAGGCCTGACATCTTCAGGTGGATCTACAAGTTCCCAGACAGTATTGAAGTACATAGACTCCATTTCTTGGTTCATGGCTTCTAGCCATTTGTCCTTATCAGGATCATCCATCATATGCTGATATGATGATGGATCATCATCATTGGTATCAGCTACCACAACATTTGCTTCGCTATCCTGTCTATAGCGGGCTAGGGTTCTGATAACCCTCCCACTATGTCTAGGCACCATAATATCCTAACTAGGAGCTATGGTTTCTTCTTCCCTGATTTCAACAACTCTTGTTGATGGAGTGGCAATATGATCTTTGAGTAACTCATCGAGTACAACTTTACTCTGAGGTTTGAATTTATGTATATAATCATTTTCAAGAAAAGTGGCACTTCTCAATACAAACACCTTCTTTTCTTGTGGACTATAAAACAAACCTTCTTTGGTGCCCTTTGGGTAGCCAACGAATAGACACACTTCTGTTCGTAGTTCTAGCTTCCCATATTTGCCCTTATGAACATGAACTGGACACTCCCATATGCAAAAATGATGTAAACTCGATTTTTCCCGTTCCACATCTCTAAGGGTGTCTTGGATACAGATTTAGAAGGTACAATATTCAAAATGTGCATTGCCGTATGTAAGGCGTATCCCCAAAATGATATCGGTAGTGAGGAATAACTAATCATTGATCTAATCATATTTAACAATGTCTGATCCTCCTTTCTGCAATACCATTTTGCTGTGGAGTTCTTGGAGCCGTGAGATGTGAAACAATTCCATGCTCAATAAGGTAATCCTTGAATTCTATATCAAGGAATTCTCCACCTTGATCTGATCGCAGTGTTTTCAGTGATTTACCTAATTGTTTTTCAACTTCTGCTCAAAATTCCCGAAACTTTCCAAAAGTCTCAGACTTTCTTTGCATTAGGTAAACAAAACCATATCTTGAGTAATCATCAATGAAAGTGACAAAGTACTCATAACCACCTCTAGCTTGTACGTTGAATGGTCCACACACATCCGAATGTACTAGCTCTAGTGGTTCATTGGCCCTTTGGCCCTTTACAGAGAAAGGTCTTTTGGTCTTTTTACCTTCTAAACAAGACTCACAGACAAGAAGAGTGCCAACACTTAGCTCTCTCAAAGGATCATCCTTCACAAGTTTGTTTATCCTATCAAGGTTAATGTGACCAAGCCTAAGGTGCCATAGATATGTTTCATTATCACTGTTTATTACCTTTTGTCTTTTGTTAGTCTTAGGATTAGTTACTTTAAACAGTTCGGTATTGTAAGAAACATTTTCATAAGGCGATAAAAATATAACCCATCAACTAGACATCCATAACAAATTTCAAGACCATTTCTTGAAACTGAAATAACATTTCTATTAAATGAAATTCCATAACATTGTTCATGAAGTTTAGAAACTGAAATCAAATTTCTAGAAAAGTTTGGAATGAAATAAACATTATTCAGAATAAGAAATTTCTCTCCAAACAAAAGACGGGCTGTTCCAACCACCTTAGCCAATACCATAGCCCCATTGCCAACCCTCATTGTCAACTCACCATCAGAAAGCTCTCTTGAAGAACTAAGGAGTTGCATAGAAGAACAAACATGATTTGTTGCCCCTGAATCAATTATCCAGGAGGTGGTATCAACCTCAACTAGACAAGCTTCAAGTATAAGTAAATCACATTTACTATTTTTCTTCTCTTTCATTTGGTTGGTGGCAACTTGCCTCTTGTCATAATGTTCTCTAACATTACAATCAGCAGCAAGGGTTGGCTCAGTGATACCAAATTTGATGTTCTCATTAGTCAAAATATTGTCAAGATCAGATTTCCATTTGGGATAGTTTTCTTTAGTTAGGGTGTTGCTAGAAAGCAGAGAAGTAATGGGATTGTTCAAAGCCATTTTCTGAAGAAAAAAAATCAAGATGAATGTTTATAAGTTTTGGAATAGAGATTTCAAAAAACAATTGAACAATTTAGGAAAAATACAAGAAAAACCCATATTCTATTTCCTCGATAATTAAACTAGCCATGTACAAGTTTGCCGCCGTAGGGTAGGTCAGCTTGCACACTTAGTTAAACCGAGACTCTTCTCGATTAATAAGTATGTTTCTAAAATAACTCTTATTTCCACACTTATTAACTACCAAATTAGAAAAGGTTTGGTCAAAGATATAATCAACACATTTGATCTCATATCTTTAAGAGTAAGACCCACCATTTCAAATTTCTAGACTTAAACCAAGCGTGCCGCCGTAGGGTAGGTCAGGCTTGAAATACATCTAGAAATTCTATCCTAAGAGATCTAGCCTGTTATTGAATTGAACGGACACCACCCATAAGGGAACAAAATCAAAGCGCCTCGAAGCGCCGTTCAACTCTCACGATGCTAAACAAATGGTGGAGATCAACAAATTTATTAATTACTCATTATTAAAGTGGGATTGTATTTTATTATATAAAGATAACCTTTTATCTTTGTGAATTAAATTCAATAACCTTTAAATCTTGTCATCTCATGTAGATTTAATCTATGAATTTAACTCTCTCAAGAATCGAATTCTTGTAAATATTTTAAGATAACTATTATCTTTTTAGAAATTAATATCAAAAAATTTTAATAATCATATTATTAAAATTTAATATCACATATTAACTTTTGAAATTGATTTCTATATAAAGAATCATATTCTTGTTATTTATGAAATTAAATATATCAGTCTTAGATTTAATAATCTCATTATTAAATTAATATCATATATTAACTTAACCTAAGACTATTTTTAATTTCATAATTTTATTTAAGAATCAAATTCTTAATATTATAATTCTAAACCATCCATTTAAAAAACTTTTAAATATATTTAGAATTATAATAATATTATCTTTGTTCATTAACTAAGACCCTATAAATAGGCATAATCATGATTAGTCAAATAGTCCTAATCAATAATTTTATAATGCATAGGATGGATATTTCTAATTTCTATATGGCATAATAAAATTAACTCATCAAATAAATTATTTTATTTTAATGATCATGGGCCATCTTATGGCCAAACTGTTTGGAGTGGGATTAGGCCCAATTTGCTTCAAAAACAAGTTTGGGATTTGTCCCAAACCATTTGGGATTTTTATAATGATTTTCTTCACGTACAACACAAACCAGTTTGGATTTTGACGTGATAAAATCTGTGATCAAATCACAGATCCTTTTGGTTTCAAAAATTAATTCCGAATGTGGTAATTAATTAAATCATAATTATTTCTTAGCAGCCTATTGTGCTCTCCGGATCGCAGATAGTTGGGTCAAATGCACCAAGGTACTACCATCAGCCTTTCCTTGCGATATCTTTACCATACGTCCGTTGGGAAAGAGATTCGAGGTACTACCAGTAGCCTCCCTTTTGGATCACCCATGGGTTGAACACGATAGAAACCAAGAACATGATAAATCCCATGCTCAACTTTTAAGCAAACAGTTCATGGTAAAAATAAATACCAAATATCAAACATTCATGCATACCAAATATCAAATATTTATGCATACCATATATCAAATATTTATGCATACCCAATATCAAATATTTATGCATACTAAATATCAAATATTTATACATACCCATCCATAACATGCATGCCTAATATCAAATATTATAAAACATGTCAATTATTACATATCAACATCATGACAATATTAATATTAGTGCATGATCGCTCTAATACCAGTTGTTGGTTTTCAATATATATATATATATATATATCATATATGTTAAATATGTCTTGAATTTTATATATCGGGCCCGGTTTTTTGACCCGACCCGATATTCTTGCTGGGTCCGGACCAAACCGGTCCGCTAGGGTTTATTTTATGGAAGTATTTTTTGGGGCGTATATATATATACGTGTGAAACTTCTGTAACTCTAATCTTCTCCTCTTTTTGATAATGGAATTTTGTTTGCCTTGCCCGTGGATGTAGATCACCATGATCGAACCACGTAAATTCTTGGTGTTCCTTTGTTTGTTTATTGTTTGATTTGTTCATTGAATCTGATTTACGCAACAAACTGGTATCAGAGCTTTGGTTCGGAAATAATTTTTGTTGAAAAAAAAAAGGGATAAACCAAAAAAAAAAAAAAAAACCCTAATCCTTTTTTTTTTTTTGGTTTTTCGTCCGCCTCCTCTGTTTCTTCCGACGGCTGTGGAGGAGTTTTGATCTCTTTCGGCGAGGATTGCTTTTTCTCCCGCGGAGGTTTCGAATTCTTGCGGCGGATTCCTTGATTCGGCGGACGGTGGAGGGGTCACGGATCCGCGCATAGAGTCATAGAGATACTCCCTCGCCGCCCTCCGCGATCTCGTGGATTTCGCTGCGGATCGTGGCTCTTTGCTGTTTGGATCACTGTTCTATTCGATCGGGACGTAAAGGGATTGGCGTGAGTCCATCTGGACTGATTCCTCTCTCCCACATTCAACATCTGCTCCTTCTTAAAGCGCCTGCTGCTCTGCTTCGACTCTCTTCGAAGAGGATTCGAATGTCTTGATCCCTACTCTTCGCTTGTCGCTCTGTGGACCGATTTCTTGTTCATTAAGGGCCTCTCAGATCGACGGATCTATCGAAGACAAGCTGCCGCGAGCGTGACTCTTCTCCTGCCTCCCGATCCGACGCGCTGGGCGTACCTTCCGGCCTTGAGGAAGCGGGCAATCGACGGCGAGGAGATAGAGAGCGTGACAAGCTGATTCGGTGCTGGATTTGGATTCTTCTTCACCCCCTCCCCTGTTCTTCAGAAACCCAAGGGGCGACCGCATTGCTCTTGGGGCGTGAGGTCCGGCCTCCACGCAGCGAGATTCTTGAAGGGAATCCAATCTCGAGGCACATTTAAGGGAAAGGCGGCACCTTGATCAGTTTTCTTGAGGATTTGAGCCAGCGGTCCTGTTCTCTCCGGCAGTCATGGCCGTGATTCTGTTTTCCAGCCATGCCGTGAAGAGGAAGCCTTGGTTCCGTCCGTGAATCTGTTCCGTCCGTGAAGCTGTTCCCAGGATCTCTTCTTCTTCTTCAATCCAAATAGAAAGATCGTTTCGTTCTTAGGAATTCTTGGGATGTCATCTTTGAAGTTTCAGATTGCACCATTTGATGGACAGAACAACTTCGGATTATGGAGAATAAAGATGAAGGCTTTATTGAAGCGAGAGGGTTCTGTTAGGGCACTGGATAATAATTATACAGATGACATGACCACGGCTGAGATTGAAGAGATGGATGAGAAGGCGCATAGTGCGATCCAGTTGTCTCTAGAAGACAATGTTTTGCGAGAAGTCGCAGATGAGGAAACAGCGGCCGGTCTTTGGAAGAAACTGGAAAGTCTCTACATGAAGAAATCTTTAACATCGAAACTTTATTTGAAGCAGCGTCTTTATACCCTAAAGATGCGAGAAGGTATGCCTATTAAGGAACACTTGAATGAGTTTAATAAGATTGTTATGGATATGAAAAATCTAGATATTAAACTCGAGGAAGAAGATCAAGCTTTGATCGTGTTATGCTCATTGCCTGCCTCATACGAAAATTTTGTGAACTCGATGCTTTATGGACGTGAATCCATAACTCTAGAGGATGTTAAAACATCCTTGAATTCTGCAGAATTGAGAACAAAATTGAATGGAAATACTAGTGGAGACAGGGCAGATGGTTTATTCGTGAGAGGTAGGGCCAAGAAAAAGGATAAAGCTTTTAGAAAGAAATCTGTTGGTCGTTCAAAATCTAGGCCACCTGGAGATACGACGAATGTTGAGTGCTACTATTGTCACAAGAAAGGACATTACAAGTCAGATTGTCCTGTGCTCAAGAGAAAGGATAAGCAACGTAGTCAACGTCAAGATGCGGCGAATGTTGCTGAGAAAGATGAGTCTAGTGTGTCAGATAGAGTTCTTACGACATGCTCTGTTGTTAGTTTTTCAAACGATGTTTGGATAATGGATACAGGAGCATCATATCACATGTGCCCAAATAGGGAATGGTTCACCACATACGAACCATTGAATGGTGAATCAATTTTTATGGAAAATGATGCAGTATATAAAATTGTGGGAATTGGTACTGTTCAGATTAAGTGCCATGACAAAGTAGTGAGAACCTTGACTGAAGTTAGGCACATACCAGACTTAAAAGAAACCTTATTTCTTTGAGCTGTTTGGATTCCATTGGGTGTATGTACTCAGGTGGAGGTGGAGTTCTAAAAGTCACCAAAGGCAACCTAGTTGTGATGAGAGGAAACAAGGTGAATCACTTGTATCATCTACAGGGTAGCACAGTTATGGGTTCTTCGATTGGCAAAGCAAATTCTGTTTCTGCTGATGATAGAACAAAATTGTGGCATATGCGTTTGGGCCATATGAGTGAGCGTGGCATGACAGTTTTGAGTAAACGTGGTTTACTATGTGGTGAGCGGACATCCTCACTAGATTTCTGTGAGCACTGTGTTCTTGGCAAGCAGTGCAAGGTCAGTTTTAGTACAGGCACACATTCAACGAAGGGTACACTCGACTACATACATTCTGATTTATGGGGACCAGCACAGGTTCCATCTAAGGGTGGTGCTCTTTACTTTGTGACATTTATTGATGATTATTCCAGAAAAGTTTGGGTTTATTTTCTGAAAAGAAAAAGTGAAGTGTTTGAAACCTTCAAGAAGTGGAAAGCCCTTGTTGAGAATCAGACAGGAAAGAAGATCAAACGTCTGAGGACCGATAACGGTCTTGAGTTCTGTGGTGGTGATTTTAATGAATTCTGTGCAGATGCAGGTATCGTTCGACACCGTACAGTTAGGTACACTCCACAGCAAAATGGAGTGGCAGAAAGGATGAACAGAACTTTATTGGAGAGGGCAAGATGCATGCTCTCTAATGCTGGCATGGAAAAGGCTTTTTGGGCTGAAGCAGTTAACACGTCTTGCTATCTGGTTAATCGTTCTCCTTCAACAGCAATTGAATGCAAGACTCCTTTTGAGATGTGGTCAGGTAAGCCTTGTGATTATTTAAATCTAAAGGTTTTTGGATGCCCTGCTTACTATCATGTTAAGGATGGTAAACTTGAACCTAGAGCAAAGAAGTGTATCTTTGTTGGTTATGCTGATGGCGTGAAGGGTTATCGTCTGTGGTGCATAGAACCTAATTCACCTAAATTCATTATTAGTAAGGATGTTACTTTTAATGAAAAGTTTATGCTAGATCAAAGGAATGTTGTTGATGAGTCTGTAGGAAACCATGAGAGTGATACAAATGAGGTGGAGGTTCAGGTCGAGCTTCGAAAAAAAGGCTCTTAAAATGATTTGAGCGAGCAAATTGTTACTATTGATTCTAGTTCAGATGAGGAAGCTCTAGATGAGGTGGAGCAGCCATACTCTATTGCTACTGGCAGAGAAAGGAGGGAGATTCGAGCCCCTCAAAAATATGGGTTTTCTGATCTGGTGGCTTATGCCCTTACGACAGCAGAAGATATGGTATTCAGGAACCATCTACTTATACTGAAGCTGTTACTTGTTCGGAATCAGAAAAGTGGACTGTTGCTATGGCTGAAGAACTGGAATCACTTCACAAGAACCAGACTTGGGACTTGGTGCCATTGCCTAAAGAAAAAAGAGCCATTGGGTGTAAATGGGTCTTTAAGAAAAAGGAAGGTATTCCAGGCGTTGAAATTAGTAGATGCAAGGCAAGACTTGTAGCTAAAGGTTACAATCAGAGGGAGGGAATTGATTATGATGAAGTATTCTCTCCTGTTGTGAAACACACTTCTATTCGTATGTTGCTGGCTATAGTTGCTCAATTTGACTTAGAGCTTGAGCAACTCGATGTGAAGACAGCCTTTTTGCATGGTGAGCTTGAGGAGACTATTTATATGGCCCAGCCTGAGGGCTATTATGTAGAAGGCAAGGAAGATCATGTATGTCGATTGAAGAAATCGTTGTATGGTTTGAAGCAGTCTCTAAGACAGTGGTATAAAAGATTCGACAGTTTTATGATACGAAGCGGTTATCATAGGAGCAGCTATGATAGTTGCGTGTACTTCAGGAAGGTTTCAGATAAATCCTTTGTCAATCTCCTTTTATACGTGGATGACATGCTCATTGCTGCAAAGAACATGACGGATGTGTTGATCTTGAAGAAATGTCTCAGTAAGGAGTTTGAAATGAAAGATCTGGGTCCTGCCAAGAAGATCTTAGGAATGGAGATTCAGAGAGACAGAAAAGCAGGTAAGTTATATCTCTCACAGAGGAGATATATTGAGAAGGTACTTGAGAAGTTTGGGATGCAAAACTCTAAGCCTGTCAGTACACCTTTAGCATCACATTTTAGACTCTCAGCTATACATTCACCTCAGTCAGAGGTCGAGAAGGCTGCAATGTCTCATGTCCCATACTCCAGTGCAGTTGGTAGTTTGATGTACGCTATGGTATGCACTCGTCCCGACATCGCGCAGGCAGTTAGTGTGGTGAGCAGATATATGGCACATCCTGGAAAGGTCCATTGGCAGGCAGTGAAATGGATACTTAGGTATCTTAGAGGCACCACAAAATTGGGCCTAATGTTTGATAGAAATAGTTCTAACTGTACTTCTGTTGTGGGATTTGTGGATTCTGATTATGCTGGGGATATTGATAAGAGAAGGTCTTTGACTGGCTATCTTTTCACATTATCTGGCTCGGCTATAAGTTGGAGATCAACCTTACAGTCGACAGTTGCTTTGTCTACAACAGAGGCAGAGTATATGGCAGCAGCAGAAGCAGTAAAAGAAGCTATTTGGTTACGAAATCTTGTTCAAGAACTTGGGCTCAAGCAGGAAGACAATTTAGTTGTCTTTTGTGACAATCAGAGTGCTATTTGCTTGATTAAAAATCAAGCATATCATGAGAGGACTAAGCACATTGATATCAAGTATCATTTTATTCGAGAGGCATTTACTGAGAGAAATATTACAGTAAAGAAGTAGATACTGCTGACAATCCTGCTGATATGCTGACCAAGATAGTTCCTGCCAACAAGTTTAAGCATTGCTTGGACTTGATTGGCATGCTTGTTTGAGGTTTGCTCCTTCTGGGGCTTGGTGGCGAGGTGAATGAAAGTTCTATTTTTGTTTCTCCTGAAGTGGATATGTCTTTCGTTGCATCCCTTGTTTCCTACACCGAGTTAGCTCACGTAGGCTTAGGGATGCTGGGAGAACATGTTCGACTTCTAGTTTGTTAAATTCAAGCCAAGGTGGAGATTTGTTAAATATGTCTTGAATTTTATATATCGGGCCCGATTTTTTGACCTGACCCGATATTCTTGCTGGGTTCGGACCAAACCGGTCCGCTAGGGTTTATTTTATGGAAGTATTTTTTAGGACTATATATATATACGTGTGAAACTTCTGTAACTCTAATCTTCTCCTCTTTTTGATAATGGAATTTTGTTTGCCTTGCCCGTGGATGTAGATCACCATGATCAAACCACGTAAATTCTTGGTGTTCCTTTGTTTGTTTATTGTTTGATTGTTCATTGAATCTGATTTTACGCAACAATATATGTGTAGCGGAAGCATACGGACCGTTTAACATGCATAATATTAACATTGTCATATGAAAAGAAAAAATTATCATATAATTTTTCTAAACATAAAAATCATACCGATATATTGAGGTCTCGAAGGAACAGACGCGTCCTACTACCGGATTCGAAACTTATGGATGAAGAATCCCACGATAGAGTTTACGGGCCAAGGTACTTCATAAAATACCTACAAAATTAAAACGAAACCAAAGCCTTCCTCACCTTTCTCAGGATCGGTATCGAATTATGAGAGTGGCTCACTCTTGATTTTCTATATTTTCATAATTCTGGTGCACATAAAATAAGAGAGAAAAGATGAAAGAAACTTTCTTTCATTTTTCCTTCTTTCTTTACCTTTCTGAAAGTCCATCTTATGCCACTTTTTTAGACTCAAAGTGAATCAGAAATTTAATTTAGATAACGTTCATCTGTTACAACATTTAATTTAGATAACGTTTATCTGTTACAACATTTAGATAACATTTATCTGTTACACATTTAATGTAGATAATGTTTATCTTTTACGCCTATTTTGACTGCATGGGAACAATTCTCACATGCACGTAACTCCTTGATCATATTAAAGAAAAAGTTATTTCTTATTGCAACTAATTTACAAATAATATCTAAATTAAAATAATATCTAATAAATCAAATTTATTATTTTATTTTTAATATTCTTAATAATCATACTATCAAAAATATTAAAAATAAATAAAATTCTCTCTCTCCATCAACTCATAATATGCGTCACTTACAAGAGCAAAATTCTCTTGTATGATGTTCCACAATAACACTTATGTGCAACCATTCATATCAATTATTATATGATAATGTGTCTTAGACATATTTTTATTTTGTTTAATAACTAATTTATTGTATCAATAAATGTGAGAAAAATAATCAATCAAATTGATTAATTTACCTTAATAATAAACTCTTTATTATAAAGTAAAAAAAATAATTAATTAATTATATTAATTATTCAATCTAAGAGTATTCGATGCGATTAATCTAAGACAGTGTAGGGACCATGGACCCATAATTTCAAGCTCCAATAAACTTGAATAAACTTAATTAAAACTCTTTAATTATTTATTCAGTTTATTAATCTCAAAGTTATTCCATTAAAAACTTGAGACTGCACTCTTGAAAACAGATTAATTTTACTCAAAAACTTGAGTTGTCCACTGATAATCATTACATGTAATTCAACCCCCATAATTAGTTCATAATTAGAGCTAGGTGAAATAACCGTTATACCCATCCAATTTTCTCTTATTCTTAAGTATCATTGATTATAGTTAAACAGTTAATTTATGATCGAATCATAAATTGCGTGCATAACTGTTTAGCCCCATAACCAACACTTAAAGGGAACTAATTTTAAGCTTCTTTTCAAAAGTCATGGATTTCATATCTTTAAATCACATTACCAGCCCAACGTATTATTAAACCTCCAAGATGTAAGTATTGGGCCCAACATCAAATGAGCTTTAACAAACAAATCAAAAGATCCAATAGCACAATCAATGAGTCTGTGATTAAATCAGGATTAAGGTTGATTTACATATGAACATCTTGTGACATAAATTAAATTCTTTATAATGATCTTAAATAAAAATTCAAATTATGTCGGTCCTTGTCCTATATAATCTTATTATATATAATATCTCCACTAAGTGTCTCTACACAATAATCCGGATAAGATTATCATATTCAGAATGTTCATGGACCGTATTAGAGATTAGCGATAGAAGATTCTTACTCCTATCAATCACGGACATGTTTAAATATATTAGCTATAATTTTAATCCTCTTGTATACATTATACTAAAATTACAATCTCATAATATATTTTAGATTTTCATATAAATATTCATCTTTCATATAAATGAGGCAAGATTGAAGAAAAATGCTTTTTATTAATTCAAAAAATTAAAAAATATAAATACATATGATTTCAAGGGCACTGTTTCTAACATTTTTTCTATGGATACGATGCAGCTTATTGGTCTTTTCATACTATATCTTGAAATATAATTGTTGTTCTAAAAGGCAAGAAGCTCAGTTTACTAAGCATTTATGATTAATGGAATGCTTTGCTTGGGAGGCAGACCGAAAGATTGTTGCTTCATCCAAAGTCTTTTTGTGCCTGCATTTTGTTTTCAAGTATAGATTTACTAGAGACCGATACACTTATCAACCTTCCAAATGTTGTTCGGCAAGTTGGAAGGCTTTATACTCTATAGCAAAGGTTCTATCAAGACATGTTTAATTTGCTACCCCATTGGCATGGTTCTTTTATTGATATTGCCTTTCAGCTCTAGCTCATCACCATTCCATTAAATTGTCGACTCATTGTCTTGGATTTCTCTACATTATCAGCTTTGTCTACGGTTGATCAGTTAGTTTTGACTCCAGGTGTGTGGAATCAAAATTTGTTGATAAAATTTTTTTCAGGGAGCATGGTTGAGGAGATTGTAACAATATGTATGGTTAGATTGAACTTTTTAGTTGGATTGCTAATTATAAAGCCATGATGTTTATCAAAGATGTCATGGCGATGTTGGGGGATGGGGAGGTCACAAATTCTCTAAAAGAGAGCTCTGAGTTTTGGGTACAGTGTCTAAAGTTTTCTTCTCTTCTAGGTGTTTGGAGGAAAAATAACTTAGAGCCGGACCATCTCTTTAGATGGCTCTGATAAATATTAATTTTCAAATAAGATAAGGAGCAGATTTACCTCCACATAAAATGGTAAAATCCTATCTAAATTAATCACTATTTTGAATGAGGATCAAGGAGTCAGATAGGTTGACCCCTTTGAGATAGGTCATTTGTAGTGGCAAGTTAGCCATGTCACATCTAATCTT